>JAGPOW010003316.1:143503571-143543557 GCA_030014935.1 Caiman crocodilus
TGGGGTCCTGTGACCCTGGCACTCGTTCCTGCCATTGGCGGGGAGTCAGACTAGATGGCCTGCTCTAGGCCCCTTCTGACCCTAGATACTATGATACTAGGATTAAAACAAGCAGACTAACATTCTGAGTTAGACTTCAATGGATCAACCTTTTTCGTGCCTCCAATACTGCATTTACAGCATCATAGATAATGTGCTGGATTCAGGCCTATTCTTTCTGTCAAAATTCTGTTTATACTGCAGACCAAGTTTTCAGACAGCCTCCAGCTCAACTATTCTGTACTGGCTATAAAGTGGTAACATAAGTCAAAAGTAGTTTGCAAAACCTAAAATCAGCACTCATGTCAGTAAACCATGATTTAGGTCACTTGAGCAAAAAGCTACTATTTTACAGTAAGGCTTAGGCCATGTCTATACCTCTTTTATGTAAGGCCCGAGATTGCTGCCCACTCACTCCCAGATCTGCCTACTCACTCCCTAGTAACTGTATTCCCAAGTGGCCAACTCAGATAGGTCCAGCCCCACTGTCAGGGCCATTTAAGCTAGACAGGGCTCCATCTCATTGCTAAGTTTTGGCTCTGGTGGAGCAGAACAAGTGGATGGGGTTTGTTCCTCAGCAGCAGTCCTGGGCTTAGTAGCAAAGATGTGACTTCTGAGTAAAAACAAACACTGGAGCAAAGTATATATAATATACTTACATGGCAAGCCTGATCCTGCAAAAATGTATGCATAACAGTAATGTATGCATGAGATCCTGCAAAAATGGATCTCATGCATACATTACTGTTATGCATCTGTAGTCTCACAAGTGAGTAAACTCAGCCAAGGGCAGAGGTGTTTAAAGTCTGGGGCTTGTTCTTAAACCCACTGTATTTACAGGCAAGTTGACAAAACATACAAAGCCAGATTTTTAAAGATATTTAGGCTCTTAAGGTCTGGACAGGCATTGGACAGAGAGAGAGAGGTGTTTAAAAATCCCACTGGGCACCTATGTGCATCTTTAGATGCCTAAAAGTTTAATATCTGGCCCTTCATTGCTAAAGAAAATGTAACATGTAGTTTTTGCTGCCAAAAGCAGTCCGGCTAAATTAGACAGTCTCTGTTATAAGTCACCAATATCTAATGCTCATATTTCCTGAGAGGTAGAAGGGTGGGGGGGGAAACCAAAAAACCCCCATCCCTTTTTACCTGAACTTTTCCTTCCACAAAATTTAATTTCAAAAGGTCCTTTATGGGGAATGTAAGAAAATATTTTTTCTCTTGTAAAGGAAAAAAAAAAAATCTCCAGCTGTTGCTACCCTAGAATTTAAATCTCCCATTCTGAGTAAATACCTTTACAATGACCAGTAAGACTCCCATAGTTTTAGTTAAATCAAATTGTATGGATGTAAGTCCCATTAATGAAAATTAGAGTAGGCATACTATGCAGAGAAGCAGCACATTTAGAACTGAGTACAATACAACAGGCATCTGGTGAAGGAGTTAAAATCTTGGCTGAGAGAAATGAATACAGGTGAGTAAATAATGCATCTGACATTTGGAGTCCTCTAGTGGTAAAGCATGGGAGTAACAAGCAAATCTCAGTTTCTAAACTGAATTTTGAGTACAAGTTTTTAGAGTTATTTTTAAATGGAGGATGAAATAGTGAAAAGTTTTAGAGAAGCTGGTACCCAAATACCATTGAAGACCTAATTCCCACCTGTAACCATGCTTACATTTCTAAACACCCAATTTAATACATTCTGAAATATAATGGGAACACCTTTCAGTTTACATGCCCTACTTCCATTAATTTTTTTCCTAATAACTGCACAACATCAAATGTATAAGCAGCTGTGGGAGTATGGACTGGCACCTCAGACATTCCATTTCCAGGCCTGTGCTGGAACCACCATTGTGCAGAAACATTTTTCTTCTTGTGCGGTCTTCTTTGGGTGTCATTAATCTTGCCGTCCTTTTTGCACAGCAGCCCAGCTGCAGTAGGAGGGAGGGACAGACTGTCACACCCACAATAGATTAAAAGATTCATAGATTTTAAGGGGCTGGAAAGGACCTCACAAGATCATCGGGTCCAGCCCCACCACACTAGGCAGGAATGACAACTGGGGTCAGGTGACCGTCCAGTCTCCTCTTGAAGATTTCCAGGATAGGTGATTGCACCACCTCTGGAGGGAGTTTATTCCACAGTCTGGACATCCTGACTGCGAAGAAGTGTTTCCTAATGTTGAGCCTGAAATAGTCTTCCAGGAGTTTGTGGCCATTACTCCTGTTTTTCCCCAAGGGTCCCCCAGTGAACAGTTGTTCACCAAGTCCTTGATGTATTCCTCTGATACAGTGGTAAGCAACTACCAAGTCTCCTCTCAGCCTTCTCTTTTTCAGGCTAAAGAGACCAAAGTCCCTCAGCCTTTCCTCATATGGCTTGCCTTGCAAGTCTCTGATCTTATGGGTGGCTCAGTTAGATAAGCTTTTGAATGTCAGACTTAATGAAGAATGTTTTGCATTCTTGCTTACCATTGGTCCAATAAAAGATATCACCCTAAGGAATCCCAGCCTCTCTCATTATTGCTTTTAAACAATGGAGAAGTTAAAAAATAATGACTTGTCAGATGGCTGAAAAATAGAAAGATTTTTTTTATATCAAGAGCGGTTTTATTTCTTACGTGCAAGTGAAATCTTATCAGTGACTCCATTTTAGAACAATTTGGAAAGTGAATATTAGTACTTGCTGGGCCCAATTCTCATTTACATAAAAATGTCTTCCTGCCAAAGGGACCATACCATGGGCGTTAATTACACAAAGCTCTCTTAGCTTTTGTATAATTACAATTGTACATCAGCTATGTTAAGGCTCTGTTCATTGTCAGAGCACCATGAACTGGTCTTGGCATACAAGAAACTCAGATCCCTGCTTAGCATTACAACATGTGATTCTCTCTTGGGCATGCACTCCTTTATATAAAACTAGCCTAAACACATGTGTACCCATGTGTGTACACACACACACACACACATGCTTTTTATAGTCACTTGCCAAAACCAGAACCTGCCCCCACATACAGCACAGTAATACACATCAGTGATAGAAACACATTTTCACCTGTAGTTTTCTAGCATTCTGCATTTGGCTTCGATCCCTCTCAATAATCTGCTGGTACAGTTTAGCTCTCAGTGTCTGCAGAGCTTTTTTCTTATTCAATTGCTGTGATCGCTCCTGCTGGCACTCTGCTGTTACTCCTTTATGAAATTCAAGAGAACATTGATAAAAGCTCCATTATGCCAAACAGCAAGCAAACCAGATTAATCCTGGAATTCTGAAACAAATTAAACCTTCTTGAGCTATTTCTTTTTGCTTTTAGGGCCTGTCCACAAAGGCAAATGGTGTATTTTTTTGATACTCACTAGCTCCAAGCATTTTAGTAACTACACTCTAGAAGCCTAGTATAGATGGGAACAGTCTGACATTTTGGTGCTACCGGTGACCCCTATGGAATTTTTATATGATGATTGCTGGACCATATTTCATAGACATTAGGTCTGGAAGGGACCTCGGAAGATCATCGAGTCCAGCCCCCTGCCCCGGGGGCAGGAAGTCAGCTGGGGTCAGAGGATCCCAGCAAGATGAGCATCCAGTTTGCCCCTTGCTTCAGGTGGTGCCTTTGGGAGTCCAAAGTTCACTTCAGCTAGTTGACACAAGTTAAAAATGCAGCTTGTTCTGCCTACACAAATGAGTTTGAAATGTTTTAGCTTCCAGGTTCTAAAAATACAAAGTCTTCTCACCAACAAATCCTATATTTAAACATACAAACAAATGAAAACAAAACTAGTGAGACGTAAATGTAGAACTACAAATATTAGGGTAATTGTATTAGGGCTTTCATTTTAAAATAAAATACATTAGTTTACTCATTCTAATTAGTATATGATTTTATTTCCAACTTGGTTTTGGAATTAAAAAAAGCTTAGAGAAAAAAAAACATACTATCACTAGAAACTCACAAGCTCAAAGTTAGGACTTCCTAGGCCTCCAAATACTAGAAGCTGTAGGGGAAGAGGAGTATAACAGGGAGCCAGGGATTCCTATTACTTTAAGGGAAAAGCCATAGCAAGTATGTCCCCAGTTAGGGGAAGAGGGTGGATTCTGGGCTAGCTGCAGGGGAGTAGATAGCCAGGGATACATAGGCTGTAAGTTCCTATTGTGGGGCTAGTAGCAAGGGCACTACTACAGTTCAGCCAGAGAAACAGCAGTAAGCTGCGCTGGAGGTTAAGAGACATACCTGCAGTCCATCAAGAGAGCTCCTGACTGGAAGAGGAGGAGCTCAGGGGATATAAACCTGGCTACCCAAGACAGAGAAGGAGTGCAGCCCTGAATTCTCCAAGGAGAAGATTTCCTGCCAGCTTAGGCTGGTGAGAAGTGGGTGCTGCAAGTCATGTCGGATACTCCCAGAGCTGAGAGAGACAGTGAGTGGGGAAGGTGGCTTGGCAGTGATTTCACGACCCACATCAGTAGCTTTGAGTGTCTGAGTTTAAAGCAGTTGCTTGGATTTTTTTTTTGTTTTATACTGGAGGATTGGGTGTGGCCAATAGGGCTATTGGAGAGGTACACCAAGTTTTTAGCCCTGCAAGGGATAGGGGTATGAGACAGAAGCAGGCTGAGGCCAAGAGGGCTAGGGCCTGAGCCCAGAGTAGTCAACTGGGGTGGCTGGAAGCCAAGAGGGCCAAGGCCTGAGTGCAGGGCAGCCAGAGGCCAATGGAAGGCTGAGACTAAAAGGCCAGGCCACAGCTACTGGACCTAAGCTACCAGTCTGCAGCCAAAGTAACCTGTAGGCTAAAGCTAGGAAGGCCGAAGCCCATACAGGAAGGTAAATGGTGACTGAGTGACACATGTAAGGCATGGACATGGCTATGGGGGAGGCTGGAGGTCATATTTATGCCTTACAGCTCTTGATTAAGGGCCAGTCTGGCCACAGGTAGTAACCATTGGCTCATAGTACCAGCCAGGCAACAGGATGTCTGCCACAAGAGACACCTGTAGAGAACTGTGCAGTTTTGGCTAATGGGCAGAGGACCCAGAAACCACAAGAGATCAGTCAGGTTGCACTGGTGAGAACACTGCAAGGCTCAGGGGCAGCCTCCCAATCAATATTGAAAGAACAATAAGGCATGGCAGGTGGGATAAACAGAGGAGGTTATATAGATAACTGACAGAGTGGACAGGATTCGGGTAGCCTCTAGGAAGCACTATGGCTGCCCCAGGGCCTGTCCTCCCATAAGGAGCAAGACACCAGGATCAATCTTTTTATGCTCTACTTGTATACAAATCTCCAATTGTATATGCTTTCCAACTTGCTATGTCAAGAAACAAGGGCTTAGGCTAGGGGTGGGCAAAATGCAGCCTGCCAAGCCATTATATCTGGTCCATGGGGCCCCTAAAAAAAGTAGAAAATTAATATGTATCTGCCCCTCACTGCCTGTCATGCAGCCCTCAATGGCTGGCCAAAACTCAGTAAGTGGCTTTCCTCCCAAAATAATTGCCCGCCCCTGGCTTAGGCCCACCACAAAAAACCCCCACAAAAACACAGAATAAACAAAAACTAAGCACCTCCCTTAATAAGGGAGGCCACTGGAGAGGGCAAATAATTGCTTGCAGCCACAAGAAACAAGGATAGGAGTGAGGGTCACAGATTAATAACAAGGCTTCCAAGGGGGGACACCAAGCAGACCCTACCTGTGAAACACAGGATACTGGGCTAGATGGATCTGTGGTCTGACCTAGTGTGGTCACTTCTCATGTTTTTATGCTTTTAAGTAGCACTATGACTGACAGTAGTCAATTATCCTCAATGAAAATGAATCCATGAAAAAGAAAGCACGTTCAGTGTATCCATTACCAACCGAAAACCTCAACAGAAAGTTTCCATTTTTCTCAGTCTTGTGTCTACATAGATGGGTACATCTTCAATAGCCATTGCCATTCATGAGAGTCAAGAGTATTACTTCCTGGCAGGAATTATTGACATCTTCCATCACATCCTTCTCTTCTCTTCCTTATCTCAGCTCCAATGTGGTTCATTTATTAAATGCTCACATTGTAAAGATAAAATTGGCTATGCCATATTAGACAAACATACACAGACCAGCACACTATAAGGCTATCTGCCTCCTTCAAATTAGCTCTATCCTACCACTTGTTCTGAGGAGATGGATTCCAGTAGCCATGATAAGTAGCCTACCATTTTTGGATACAAAATATGCACGTGCTAAAAAGGAAGCAGTCAGAAGTACAAACACAGACAGGCTTACCCGTAGGAAGGTGTACAATCCTCACAGCACTATCCGTTTTGTTAACATGTTGCCCTCCTGCTCCTTTGGCCCTGAATGTATCTATACGCAAATCCTTTGGGTTCACTTTAACCTTCACCTAGGGTCAGAGAAAATTAAGCTACTTTCTGCTCATTGTAATAGTTTAAGAAACCATTTCTGAGATACTGATAATTTAAACATACTTCTGCCCCTAAATTGCTTACCTGCCACTATTACAAGTAACATACATGAATATTCTGACTTGAGGAAATTAAACAAAACAACCCAACATTTCTATTTTTTTATTTTTAGTTTGTCTATTTCATACATCTGTAGCACTTTGAGTACAGTCAGTTCTACAATATCCCTGATATAAACAGTTTATCTTGCTTGAACAAGATTCTTAGGGGATAGACTTACAAATAGCTTACTATGAGGCAAAAAGGGCCATGAATTTACTATGCATCACATACTCTTCTCTAACTGCTGGTGTGTTATTGCAGAGTACCTAACCTCATTCCCACTTTTAATCCTCAGTAAATCATTTGCATTTTCTTATGCTTACCCAGCATGAAGGAGGAAGGGAAGAAAAAGAACATTTAAAAGCTGAAAATGTTACTGTAAGACTACAACAACTGGCAGGGAGACCAAGGCAAATGAGATACCAGAAACTAGTTTAAATCAGGTTCACTGATACATGGAGTGTGAGATCTAGGTTACAGTTGCTAATGGTCCCAAATTCTACAAACACTTGGGAATATAAGTCCCGTAAGTAGTCCCCTTGATAGAAGCAGATGTGTAAGCAGGATCTTGAACTGCCTACATTCCGCTATTCAGAACACAGTACCAACATAAATGTAAATTTTGTCATGTTAGTAATGCATGCAGTTTGCTTGGCAACCTTGAAAATTTTGCCTGATGTCCCTGCACCAGGTCAGGCAGAGATAAGCAACAAAACACTTTTAGGAAAAGACATGGAGGGATGCAAAGAGCTGGCCAAAGCAACAAGTCTGAAAGATTTTTTAAGTGTTGTTTTGAATAAATAAGTGGGACCAGACCAAAAAGGGATTTCAACCGTAGAGACTTGACCTTATGAGTATCTAGAGCAGTGTCTGAGTAGTGTGAATAGAAAGGAAAGGTCCAGCCCTGGAAATGCTTGTAAAGAAAGCAGTAGCAAAGGAGTGAGGAAAGTTTGCAGAAAAAGATTAGATCTCTCTGTTAGCTAAGAAGTGGCTAGAGAAGCTCTCAAAAAAAAGACAAGCCTAAAGCTAATTTAAATTCAGATCATACTTTCCTTGAGTGTTCATGATTTAGCATGAACTAAATACTGTGTTCATGATTTACTGTTCATGATTTAGCATGAAAGAAAGCACCAAAGAAAAAATGGAATATTCGGCAGCTTTCACAGTCTCGCATCAATCGGTTGCACCGAACATTTTCCTGGATGTTCTCTGTGCTTCAGTGTATTATTAATTTAGAATCATGTCACTCAGAGTGACTCACTTTTGTGAGAGCTGAGGGCTGGAATGCTTAACAAAATGAACTTCATGTCCTTGATCCACACTCTACCTCAAGCAGTAGCGGAAGTCGGAAAAATTACTCTGGATGATGCAATTAAATTTGTAATGATTCACTTAGGCAGCACAGAGCCAAGATTCACAGCCTTCCACAGCAGGTGAGCATGGGGAATCATTGTTTGTTACTTACAAGACATATTTCAGTGCCAAGAAAATGAAAGCAGTAACTCTGTTGCAGCTTTCAGGATCACACATGCGAATGCCAAGATGGAAGCCCAAGACAACACTTCAGTTTTATTTTACACACCTTCTCTGACTGAGGGAGGACAACAACTGATGCTGTCCCAGTGTGAATACGCTGCATTCTTGATGACAGGCCAATCTCTGGGATTCGCTGAACCCTGTGAGTCCCACCTTCAAACTTCAAATACCTGTAGACGCTGTCTCCCGAAATACAAGCTGCTGCATGATGTAACCCACCTGTAAAAATAAATAACGCGTAGAGAGGACACAGAAAAGGCATAGATTTTAACTTGTTTTGGTGATATAACATAGAAGCTATTACATACCCATATCAGTAGGAACATAGTTCAGAATTTCAAAGGTCCAGGATTTATGATCTGCGTAATTCTGGTACATCTCAAATATTTCTTTTGTGAACATCTGGCAAATGTCACCTGAAAAAATAGATGAAATATCATGAAATACAAGTTCATGAAATATCCCTGAAAAAATACTTATTTTTAGATTTAGTAATAACTAACTACGGTAACTGGAGAGAGTGCTCTCTTTAGATAAATGAATTAGTCATGTTTTAATAATATAAAACAGTATTTCTATGAGATAAGAGAAACAAAGCCCTGTAAACCTGGAAAGAGGTAGAGAGTAATCTTTACTTGTGATGACTTTGCTGACCTCCAGTTGTTCTGCCAGATACAAACTCTAGTATGACATCACATTCATCATGTTTGTGCTTTGGCACTAGAATCTGGAAAAGCTGCAAAGAAAGAAAGAGTTTCAGCATATCTTCCTGAACAAATTCACAGCCAGCTTTTGTGGTTGCATCAGTTTCAGCACACATGCCACCTGATCTGTGCACAAGAGTTAGGAGTGAAGGCTAGTGAAAATTTGCTCCCACAATGCTATGCTAAAACCATCAACTCAGCCTCCACTGACCCCACTGTTCAATAAATGTGATACTAACCATGAAACAATTGGAGACGAGAATGATCTTTACCAGAAGATACAATGATATCTTAATTATAATAATTAAGACACAGTTTAATATATGTAGATTGTGGACACTTGATTCACAATACAATGACTTTCATTGAGGTTTTTCAGCTTCTCTTATAATTATTTCCATATACTGGTCATATGTAATTGAAGAGAAGAATACAAGATTGAAAGTCTCAAGAAGATAGAGCCTTTCGAACTGGTCTGTATACCCTTTGCTGACATGAATGACTGCTAGAACACCATACACAGGTACTCATAATATAGTGGGGCACGCTGCCCTAGTGCCTTTTCAGTGTCTTGAGACAAGCAGGTAAGAAAACAAAAAACATCAAAAATAAAGAGCTTTTAAGACGCACATGGCAGTACAGAGCCTTTCTAATAATGAGCATATCCAGGGATGTTCAAAAAGAAAGCAGAAACTAGACCTCTGTTTCATTAAATGCAAGTGTTATAACTTACTATTTAAAAAGAAAATACTTGAAACAATAAAACTAAATGGCTATATAAAACATTAAAATGAAGAGTTTTTGACACCTTCATTTAAAAGACAGTACCTTTTCCTTTAGCTCACCTTCTTATACAAAGTGTTGATTTCTTGATCAATTACTTTCTGCTCTTCAAAGGCAAGTTTTAGTAGTTGTTTCTCATCTTTGTTGTTTAGCTCTGAATTTCAGTGATAGAAATAAATGTTACTCAGTCTTATTTAGCTTAAAGCAAATTGTAATACAGCTGTCAAATTATACCTATTGCAGCAGAAACAGCTTGCACAATCCTATTTAGTCGGTGTAAAATACCAAATAATGCCACAAGAAGAGGATATATTTTACTAGTTAAAAGTTCACATTTTAGTGGTATTGGATGTGTTGGAAATAGGGCACAGAACATCTTACCTCAAAGTCTCCAGTTCAAGCCTGACCAACATCAGCAGCAGCCAACATTCATCCCCATCTGACAACTATTCACTGGCGTATGTAAAATGAAGTGGTAACCTGGGTCTAGATCTAGGGACCCATTGCTAAAACTGAGATCTTTAAAGCCCTACTCAACTGCCTCCATGGCCATGGCCAGATGTGTGTGGACATTTGGCTCCCCAGGGACAACTAGCCACAGCGCACCTTGTGCTGCTGCTAGTTGTCCCTGGGGAATGCCTGTGCCACGCGCATGCTGGCACATGGCAAGTTACCCCGGGTTGGGTAGAGAAGGCTGGGGCGAGCACTCGGCTGGCCCCAGCAGCTTTACCTAGGGTCCTGAGGGCCTCCCAGGGCTCCAACAGTGGGAATCCTGCTGCGCGGAGCCTGGCTGGTGGCCGAGTACAGCTCTGGCCAGCAAGGCTGCAGCTTCAGGTGGCTTGACTTCTTTTCTTTGCGGGTTTTTGAGATCCCTGGATATCCTGAGGATATCCAGGGATCAAAATTAAAAAAAAAAAAACCACTCCACCGCACTGAGGCTTTGCAGTATGGAGAACAATGGAACGTGTGGTATGTGGCACCTCAGATGTGTCTGCGCTGCCACATAGCCACGCTTGTCTGGGCACAGTCCTTGAGTCCAAGTGGCTCAGTTTGTGATATTAAACCTACCCACACCCCTACAAGTTCTGCTTCTGAGCATGAGGCACTTCAGTCTGGAAAGGGCTGAGCAGCTTGGCACATACCTCTCTTTGGGGTCCACCTTGGCCAGACCAATTAAAGATGCACTAAGCCAAGGAAAGAGAGCAAGCATAAGTGTGGGTACCTAGCTTAGCAGTTAGGTTATTCACTTGGTGGGAAGAAACCTGGACTTCAGTCCCCACTCCAAATACTGCTTATGATAGTAGAAGCCTCACTGAAGCACAGTGGAGGCAGGGCTCAACTGTTTCTTTTACCTTGGCATGAGAAGATGATGTGGGGTCAACACCACATTCTGGCCACCTTTAGCCCCAGGTAGCTCCTGGTACCTATCAGACAGGAAGCTGGGTGGAAGGGAAAACAATGAGTGGAAACCCACCAACCCTCACCTAGGATCAATCCAGCACTTTCTAGACCCCAGCCAGTCACCCTTCCAACTAAACTATATGGCACTCCTAGTTTATGATAGTCTTTAAGTAAAATATGTTTTGCATGACTGTTTTAAGTGGCTCCCTGTTCAGCATGCTATGAATCTCATTCTGAGGTGCATAACTCTCCTACTGCATTGTACAGGGCTCTGGATTCTCCCAGGCACCTACAAGTAAGGTGCATCCATGTTGGTCTCCCAGTCTCTTTGTGGATCTAGCCTCTGGTTTGAGGGTAGGCAACTCCTGACGTGCACCAGAGCGTAGCACATGAAGGCATTTTGCCTGGCACACATGCTTCAGGGAGGATGAGAGGGCCCCAATCCTTGTTCTGGCAGTTCAGCCCCTGCCATTTGCCTCGAGGTATAAGTGCACCCACTGCTGGAGTGAGCTGGACCAGGGCTCCGCAGACTTCAGCGCAGATGCTTTCAGTCTCTTTGCCACCTGCTACAAGTAGGTTGGGCTCTGTGGTGGGCTGCAGGAGCCTGCCCAGAGGCTAGGCTAGCAGTGGCAGGCAGACTGAAAGTGGCAGGCAAGCAGAAGGCTCCAAGTGGCTTCACCAGGGGCTACAGAGCCCCAGCCTGGCTCATTGTCAGCAGCGGGCTCATGAACACCTCGGGGTGAACAGTGAGGAAGGGCCAGGGCTGCATTGCCGCAACAAGGATTGGGGCCCCCTCACGGCTCCCCCTCTGTCCACTCCTGGCACACTAACAGCCAGGACTATGGGGCCAGGGACTCAAGTCTGCAGCTCCCTGCCCCCAACAGCAGGCAACTGCAGCAGAAGCAGCATGGAGCTGGCTCCCCCACTGCTGCTGCCTGCTCGGGCTGGGGCAGAGCCAGCTCCTGGCTCCCCCCAGCCCTGCCAGTGCCCCCAGCCATGACCTGCAATCCCCAGCCCTGCCAGAGGGGCCCCCAGCCCCCTGCAAGTCCCACTTACTTCAGGCTCCAGCAACAAAGAGTGAAGCTGAGCAGAGTTGTGGCTGAGTGAGAGTTTCAAGCCTGCTCCTTCCCATCCAGGCAGGGCTGGCAGTTTCCCACCCTGTTTGCAAACAGCTCTTGCAGGCTGGAGCTCAACCAGCCTGCAGAGCGGTTTGCAAAAGCAGGGAATCCATGGCTTTCTCTGCTAAAAGGAGAAAGCCAGGTTTTCTCTGATAAAAAGGTGAAATCCGTGGTTTTCTCTGTTTTTCCATGGGAAACAGAAAACTGGGATCCCTGCTTATCAGCAAATCCAAGGACCAAAAGGGCAGGGATACTGAAATAGCCTTCTTTATTGTCATTGAGAGGGTATGCTCTTACACCGGGGCTTTATTTATGTGTTGTTTTAAAATAATTTTATTTCTTTCTAAAGATGATGGATCAAAAATCAGGGACTGACATTCTCTTGTTTGCCATAGCAAAAGCACTAGCAGTATAAGTTCCTCTACCAATATGCTTCAACCCTGATCTAGAGAAAACACTAAGTCTAAGACTTTAGCATGGCTCGGAAATACAGTTATGTTGTAACTAATCCTCCAAATGAAATTATACCACACAAGTTGAAAGAATGGTCCAATGCAGTGGTTCTCAACCCATCTGCTATCGCAGGCCACACTTGTAGCTCTCAATGTGTTGCGTGGGCCGTACCCACACAACTTACTTCCTGGGTATCCATTTAACAGGATGTCACATGGACCTCATGCAGTAAACAGGCCATGGGTTGAGAACCACTAGTCTAATGAAAGAATGGACAGAGGTCCCTAGCCTAGGATCAAGGAATTCAAGGTTCAATTCCTACCTCAGCCAGACTTGATTTTAGTCAAGTCACTTTATCTACTCTGTGTTTCAGTTCACATCTGTAATTGGAAAAACCTCACAAAGTGTTGCCAGGATAAAATCCACTAAAAAGCATTAATTTAAGACACCATGAAGGCCCAAGTTATATCAGCACCTAAACAGATAACATAGTACAGCTATATAAAAGGAGAAAACTATGTACTCCATGATACAGTATAACTTCTAAATTACATTAAATTCACTAACTTTTACTGCCTATGTCTTCCTCCATTAATCTTTCTTTCTCTTTTTCCATGTATAATTTACTGTCTATGCCAGGGGTGTCCAATCATTTTGAATGTGGGGCCAGATCATGTCTCCGAGCCAGTATCCGTGCTCCCTACATTGTGACCTTCTCCAGACCACACACCCAGCAGGGACTGGCATGCAAATGAGGGAGGGGCAGGGCTAGGAATGGAAACCCTGCAATGTGGGAAAGGGGAGGAACTAGCATGCAAATGAGGAAGGGAGGGGTGGGGGCGAGGAAGGGACACTGTGAAATGAGGGGGGGAGAGGTGGAGCTGAACCACATTGGCAACATCAAGCTGACACAGTGCATGTGGGAACCTTGTCCCTTCCCCAGCCCTTCAGCAGCCATTAGGAAGCTGCTGAGGGAGGGACAAGGGGTTTGTAAACACTGTTTACTTTGGTTTCCCGCACCGCGGGCCACCTGTTGGACAAGCCTGCTATGCTATAGTTCTATACTACTATTGCAAGGACCTGTTCATACAATTTTTCACTTTTTGGCCTATTAGAAGGCAAACCTTTACAAAATATAAACATTAATATTTTATGCAATATTTTCTAGCTTATCCCACAACAAAAGAAATCTGTTTGAGTTTTCCATGGTTCTTCTCTATTCTTTTCCCTCTTTCCTCCCATTACCAGTGGCAAAACTGAAGGGAAAGGAAAGGTTGGAAAATTCAAAAGCTAAAAATTACAATCCCTACCCCCCATCTGAGAAAAATAAAATTATGTTCATGAACCTACAGAATCAAAATTCTCACAAAAAGTTGGTAGCATTTTGATCAGTTTTATGTTTAATTTTAACCCGTTTCCTCCATTTGTCTCTGTAACATATCTTTTCATTCTTCCATATACTCTGTTGGCCGTCTTTATTTTTTTCCCTTTGCTCCACTTCTTTTCTGTAAATCCTCCTAGTTCTATATCTCATTGTCTCCACTAATTTGCCATCCACCAGTGTATTTGAGTGGCTGATACTCTTCCCTTCCTACCTGGTACACTGCTTTGCAGGATCTGCTTTGAACTTGCCACTTGCAAGTGTTGAGCAATTACCTAGTTTTATTTTTCTTCTTCCCTCGCATTCCTTCCTATTCCTGATTTAAATTGATATTGGTATCATCAGAACTTTTTGTTGTTTTGTGTTCCTACCCACCTTCCCCAGAAAAAAAAAAATATATATATATATATCTCCACCTTACCTGTACACATGGATTCTAATTCTTTAACTTCTTTTTCTGCTTTTTGTATTTCTTGAAAAACAGCTGCAAGTGGAACTAGATCAGCCTGTCTTCTGCTAAGGATCCTTTGCTCATTCTTATTTGTTGAGACACTGCTCAACACATGGCTTATTCGTTGGTATTCTCTTATAACAGTCTCTAGGTATTTTTGCACAGCTTCATGCTTCCACACAGCTCTAGAATACTGATGGTATTTCCTTGGCCAGGCCTGATGGGGCAGAGCAGATTTAACTGTATTCAGGAAATAATTGTTCTTCACACTGTATCGTTTCATCATCTGCCCTACCCTTTTAACAAGGGGAGAAGGAGCATAGCAGTGATGGTGATGGGGACAAGTTGCTAGCAAGCTTCCAAAAAGCCGAATACCTTGATGAGGTTTCATTTCAGCTTTTACTTTTTCACCATCTGAAATGAAAAGCACATACAATATTGGCCACTTTTTTACTGTCTTTTTCAGATGGAACCTTAACTACAAAACACATTTGTTGATCTGACAGACCTAGGTGAGAGATGCAGTAGTAACATGGGGTCAGACCTTACTCTACTTAGGGCACTTACACACATACAAGGAGCCTACTCCGACACACTGGAAATCCAGTGCGTCAGAGCAGACTCGATCGAATCTGCTGAAGCACGTAAACTGACGCGCTCTGGCAGCCTTGCATGTCATGTGTATCAGTGGTGCAGCACACCTCTCCACTGAGAAAATGTAAGAGGTGCACTTTGAACTAAAACATATTTGATGTGCTTTAGTTCGAAGGGCGCTACTGTCATTTTTCAGTGCAGAGGTGCATTGCGCTGCTGATGCAGTGCTCCCAATGCAGCGCCAGGCGCTTTAATTAGTGCAGCTTGCTAACTAAAAGCACCCGGCACTGTGTCAGGAGCATATGTAAAAAATGTCCATAGATGCTTTTGTCCAATCCTATTCCACCCCACCCAAGTCCCTGAAAACCAGTTAAAGCAAAAGGCAGATAGCTTTAAATCACAAAATGAGAGAGGAGGGCCTAAGATGGAGGGTTGCAACTTTGGTGCCTAAGCCCACATAGGAGTTTAATACACAGAACAGGATTTGGCCCATACGATTACCCCTTTTGGAAATTACAGCCATTGCTCAGGTTAAAGATCTCTATGGTCTCATTATATATCTCATTATATTAAAGAAACTCTAGCAAACAAGTTTTTAGACCCTACAGGACCTTATCAAGGTGTCTGATCCCCTCTCCCATCTTCATATGAATAATTCTGTTACAAATAGCTGTATTGACTTCAGTGGCACTGCTCATATTAGGTGGAATTAATTGAATAAAAGTTCCCAAAGCTTCTGCTAATACTATGAGTTCTTCTGTCTTGAGCAATATTTCTACATCTTTCCTGCACCAGATTAAGAGGAAATAGTCTGCCTTATTTTGGATGGAAATCCGCTATTCTTCCAGCTGACCTTTTCAAAGCTTTGGATCAAAAGAGTTTATTATTCTCCTGGCAAAGTATAGCACTGTGAATCATTTTAAAGCATCTGATCTTATAGTGCAACACATTTAATTTAAGGAAAACAAAAGTGTGTTTTAGGATGATCTGTCCCAAAAAATGCAATTATTTTGTTTTAAGAGAGGAAAATCAAGGTACTCCAATCTAGCTTGCAAAAGCACCAGGGCCTCCTGAAGAAAGAAAGGAACAAAACCAGAATGCCAGCAAACCAAAAATGTGCACTAAAGCAAGTGGAAATTCTGTGGGATTCCTGCAGCTTCCTCTGCATTCTCTCCCAGGTAGGGAGGAGTTGGATTTTATGGAGAAGTGGAAGACATGGGTTTGGAAACCGACATAAAGAGCAGCATTAGATAAACATAACTGTTGCAATGGATGAGAGAAAAATATGATCACTCAGATTATCATCTGTTAATGCTGACAGAGATATGTAGGACTGCACTCCCTCAAGTGACAAGATGACACAGAAGTCCTACTCACACTCCACCTCAGGAGAAGGGGAGAAGAAAGAATCACTCTGCCTGGAATAAGTAACTCTGAGAGGGAACATCCTAGTACTTTTTTTTGACTATCAAGTGCACTACATCTGCCAGCACATACACCAGATAAAACAGGTATAAAATACTCCTCAGACTCAGTAACACTTTAGAAGTACTTTGCAGAGATGTGAAAAACAATACCAAGTACAGGACAGGGCAAGTGTGGCACTCATTAACACTTCTTGTAAAAAGCACTTCAACAAAAGGTAGGGAGAATCATGAGGGCTGTTTTAAATAAATCTCATGATGTTTATAACCTCAGCTGGGGATTTCTGGTCTCATCTTCTTATTTGTTAACACATGGAGATAGGAATATTATAACAATGAAAGCCTTTAGGTTCTTTTAATTTTACACAATTCAGATGTTGATGTAGAGAATGCCACATACATCATAAGATTAAGGTTTTAATTTCCTATGATTATAGTTCCTTATGGGTCAGAGACAGAACATTTTGTTGACTTTTAGCTCTTTTATTAACATATCACTATAACACACTATTCTGCAAGTGATCCTACCATATATGAAAGTTTATTCCTGACAAAGGAAAAGACTATTTCAAATCATTTACCAAACTGCCAGATCTGATTGCCGCAGGAGCTGAAAGAGGTCCTTTTCACCTCCCCACATTCTCAAGCTACATAGGTCTTCTCCAGCCCGTAGTGTAAACTGCAGCAACCTCTGGACTGCTGTAATATACACTGGGCTGTCAACAGCTCCCCCATACTACTATGGTGTTCAGGAGTAGACACAGCAAAGCAAACACATTTTCCTCTGACTTAGTAGTGCAGGTGGTAACGTCAGAAGATGCAACTTCACTGTCAAATGGGGTGGCACAGGCTTAGGACAAGTCCATTTGGACTGTAATTTTCTGTAGCTGCTCAAGCACCAAATGACAACACCATAAGGAAACATCCTTAAGACAGTTGAGGCCAGGTTTGATGGTGGCAACGTCAAGCACCTTGTGCTGCCTAAACTAGTTGCCACTTAAGTTAGAAGTGTATAGCCACATCCACAGAGTACCACATAAGCTTATGGCAAGCTAATTGGCCATGTTATTCAACAGTGCTACTGTATTTCAATCACTCAGTTCTGAGGTTACTGCGACCACTAGAACATTTTAGATGCTGTAATAACCCCCCTCTACTCTGCCCAGCATTTGGCTGAGGTTAGTTGAGTTGCTTTGCATCACTGGTGATCCTTTGGGCAGAGTGACTTGGTGGCAGCCATCTCCTCTCCAGGTATGGATAGCCATTGGCTCGCAGGGAGCTCATCTGCCCTTTGACAGGTCTTGTTTTTAGTTCTGCTAGGTGTCCACACACCCTCCTCATCCAGGCTAGCCCAGGTGGGGGCACCCATTTAATCAAACAACCCAACCATGGAACAGTCTGTACTGGTTTACAAAGTACCAGATAGCAGACCAAGAGAGGCCTGGCCTGACAGACGCTACCGTATTTACTTGATTCTAAAAGGAGACTCCCCCCAGTTCATCAGTTGGAAAAAGCCCCTTGTCCTAGACTCAAGTACAAGGGCAGGGGGGGCAGATGACTGCTGTGGCTTGGGCTCTGGCCCCTACCCAGGGTTGGGGCCATAGCTGCAGCTGCTTGCTCTTCATTTCCCCCTTGCTCTAAATGCTTCTGCACGCTTCCATCTCCCCCCTGCAGCCTCTTTTTCTCATCTACCTGCCACCCAGAATCTGCTCCCCTGCCTGCACTCCCGCCCCCTTTGTTTTGTGCCAGCAATATCTGTCCACACCATAGGCTGGCCTGTAGCAGCAGTGCACAGCCTACACAACTGCAGCAGAGGTTGGGATGGGCCATGCTCAGGCTAGAACGGAGATGGAGTTTGTGGGGCAAAGCAGAGGCTGCGGGAAGGATGTGGGGGGAAGAAAGGAGTGGGGGGCACAGAGACTAGGCAGGGAAGTGGTAAAGCAGAGGTTTCAGGGAGGCAGGCACACGCAGGGGTCAAGCTGCTTGATCTCCCCACACCACCTGCAAATTAAAATTAATATGTAATTAAAGATGAACTTCCAATAATTATATTCTAATCATGGCAAATTATAAAAAATGTATACATTTTCCATATATAAAATTTAATGATGGGGAGATCATCTTAAATGCAGGGTTGTCTTACATTAGAGTAAATATAGTAATTAGCCCCACTAAAGCTGTGGTTTAGGAAATATTCTACCCAACTCAGTATGGCATGCTTAAGGACCTCTGCTGCTGAGCATGGCAAGTTTACCATACAGACATGATAAACCTGAATTAACAGTTTACTGGTGATTACCCTGACCTGAGCTCTTTGGAATTAAACACAAACAAGATGCTTTAAGATACAGATATGCATGGCTCAGACACACCCGGTAAGCACAGGGCCTTACAGTAACTTAAAAAAAAAAAAAAAAAAAAATACAATTGCACCTCCCTTTAAGAGACATTGTCAGAATAAATGCGTCCAGAACTTAAGCTACATCAAAACCAGACATTATTAAAACTTATGATAAACAGGATTTTACTTTAAATAAATAAAACCCTCCCATTGTGTGTAGCTCAAATATGAGACTTATTTAGCCCAAATAATCAAGAACCAGACAGTAAAAAAAAAAAAAAAACCAGTTAAGATCAACTAGTCTATTTTGTTGTGGGAATTAGACAGACGCTTTGTTAATTGGACAACAAAGTGAGAATTATTTTGATTTTTAAAATTTGCCTCACTTTGAATAATCAAAGGGGATATCAGTAATGCAGAAGGCAACAATTTTTTTTAAATGTAGTTTTAACATAGATTCAGTGAAAGCTCATGTATTTCAGTCTAATTCATACTAACTCAAAAGGCACCTACCCAAAGCACTAGGGAGTCTCCAGACAGCTATAACAATTCAAACTCAACAGCATTAAAATTCAGCAGCAGCTCAGCTATTCAGCCACCTACCAAAACCCCCTTACGTTCTTCCAGCATTATAGAAACATGTTTTACCAGACTTGTACATGTGGATTATTATTACTTGTAACCCGGAAAAGACTAAAAACTAGAGACTCAGAGATCATTTTAGCCTGCTCTTCCTTTTTCCTATTACCCTTTGCTCTTGTTCTTCCTCTTCCCCTTCTCTACAGCAACTCTCTTCATTAGCACTAACATTTCAGCAATACCTGGTGCGTGCATGAACCAGCATTTTCCCTACAAAAAGCAAGCCAGGATTTTTTAATTACCTTACTCAGAGAACAGGCGAATATGCAGCTTCTCTAAGGTGAAGCCATCAGAGACGAAGAGCACAAGCAAGCACTACCACTCCCAGCAATCCTACTCAGCACTACAACTCCCAGAATGCCACTGGCCTATGTTAACCCTTATTCACAATTGAGCACAATATACATAATTTATATCAACATTGGTTATATTCATTGTTACCCATAAAAAGAAAAGATGAAAAGAAAATGATGATCCAGAAAAGATCATCATTGTGCTAGTTGTTCTAAAGCAAAAGCATTAAGAAAAATAACCTTTCCAATTTCTGTGGAATTCATTGTATAGCCAAACTCAAACACTCAAAAATCATGAATCGGACCCTTGATTTAAAAAAAACAAAAGGTATACCAAGTTAAAATTGTTATGTCTTTTCTCCACAACCATTAGGACTGAGGGTTTAAGCAAAGCAGTAATTATAAAAAGACATTTTTAGTAAAGTTGCAAGAGTTGACAGCAGTGTGAAATTTTTCTTTAATTTCTAATCTACAGTATTATGGATTTTTCCCTTTGCACATTGCAAATCATGAACTGAACAGTCTCATATTATTATTAGAAATCTGGTTTAAAAACAGTCTCAAAAGAATTACACTTTTATGTCACAATATCATTTAAATTATTAAGTTACATTTTAAAGAATTACTACAAGTGGAAACATCTCATAAAATATGAAGGCACACAATAGTTTATCAAAACAAATATTAGAACTAATGCATCGTACTGTTAAAATTCTGAACTACACAGTATATGTCTGTTTGGAGACACATTTTATTGGTATTTATTAAATTAAATCTGCACGTTTTTGCAAATTTACTTACATTTTTGTGATAGTAATTTCTAAAGTTTCTCTTAAACCAGCACTGCGTTCCTTCATTGCCTGGTTGGCTAACTTACTCATTTCTATACTGTATAGGAAAAATATATATTCAAACTTCCTTCCTCCAAACACTTCTATTACCTGAAATTAACTTACAGGCACATTTGGTGAATCATTTCTACACTATAAATATTTTTAATTAAAACACCTACCAGTGTGATCCTGATTCTTTCATCCTAGTGAGCAGGGAGAGGTAGTTAGCCCTTTTAGTCTCAAGACAGGCAGAAGGTAGGATAGATTTGCACTTTATAGACTAAAACAGAGGTAAGATGGGAATCTGCCCTGTTTTCCTTCTTCCCCAGCCCTCATCCATCAGCATTAATGAATACATTGAAAAATTAATGCAATTTAGAATATTTATATCAACAGTATTTGATGAACCAGTTATTTCAAAAGGCTTTATTCAGACAGTTAGATGGTCAGGGCTACAGCCTCATTCATCATCACCGATCAGCATGCAGATTAACACCAGTCTTCTCTTGTTCTCTTTGTTGCCATATGGGGTCTGATTCCCTGCTGTAGTCCCTGGAAATGTGCAGGAGCTATAGTGGGAGCATACTTGGGCTGACATAAATAATCCTGTTGCCCCCTTAACTACAGACAGCACAGGAGGAAAGAGAGGAAGTGGCCTTCAGAGGTTCTGGGGAGCTGTTTAGTCTACATGAGATGTCATAAATTGGAACAAGCCCCAGACTTGCTCTAACTTACATAAGGGGCAGAGGAGCCCAGAATCTAGACAGCACAAAGGTGTAAGAAAGCTACCTTTTCTGCCCAACTGCTGGGCTATATCTGCTGCATTTTAAGAAATATGGCACAGATTTTATTCCCCTAAACCATGCATGTCATAAATGTGCCTTAGGCATAGATTATTTTAACTCACTAAACTATATTTTCACAGAGATTGAAAAAAATGTAACTTAACTCTTAGAAAGGTAAATGGTTGAAGTATGACCAAGTGGCTAATTAGCTGAATTACAAAAAACTCAACACTAGATTGTGCACTCAAACTTAAACTGATTTAAAAATCAGGAGTTATACCAAGAAGAAAAAAATCATGTTCTCTTCAGTGGTAACCAGCCTCTGATTAAAAACAACCACGATTAAATTTTATTCAACTTGTTTGGAAGCAGGAAGAGTAGAATATGTGCTTTTGTTTATATGTAAACAAATTCCAATTATTATTGTACAGCTAATTAAACACAAGATAGTCAACTCTACTTTGCACAGCCATATGAACCCTATTACTATAACTAGAAAGAGTTATGTGCTCTGGAAGAAACACGTATCTCCCTGTACTCTTAAGTACCTTTCAGTGTCAATTAATTAGAGAAGCCTTCTGTTTGTTACTGTCTACAATAGACACTAAAGGAACAAAATTGTTTCATCATCTAATATTAATCCCTGATCATGGGATATAGCTTGAAGCTGTGTTGGTCTAAAGCAGTGGTGGGCAAAATGCAGGCCGGGTGCCAGATGCAGCCCACCAGGCCATTCTATAGGCCATTCTTTAGGGGCCCCAGGGCCCCTAAAAAATTTAGAAAATTAACATTTATTTGACCTGCGCTATCTGTCATTCAGCCCTTGATGGCTTGCCAAAACTCAGTAAATGGCCCTCTGCCCAAAATAATTGCCCACTCCTTGTCTAAAGGCAAAACCAGTCAGAACTCTTGCAGTGGAGGCAACATCTTTTATTGGACCAACTAGAATCTCTGATCCTAGAACCCATTCTCCTTGAATATACGTCCTCCCCAACTCTGAGATACTTTCTTTTTATTAATACAATTTGTAGTCCAGGTCAAATCAGCCACATCAGTTCTAAATCATACAGACTGAGCAGAACTCAAGCGTTTCAAAAAGCACATGGATTGAGCAGGCAGAAAATTGTTCTAAACACGATCTATGGCACTATAACCGGGCAGCATCCCCCATCTCAGGCTCTCACCCTGGGACTTTAGATACTCCCAAATCTGTTAGCAGGCATCCTACATGCAGGCCCAAGCCCGGAGGTCTTAGGATTCAGATGCCCCCACAAGACCAAAGATTAAAATTATTTATTAAGTATTTATAAATATTATTACACTTGATCTGAGCCTGAACACAGAGAAGAACGCAAGCAAGAATATGTCAGGCCTGTTTGAAGTGCCACTGTGCACCAAGCAAAACTAAAAGCCTCCCTTAGTTTGGAGGACCACTAAACGCACAATAAGTGATTAGAGGGGACAACTAAAGAAGAAACCGAGCAGGAAAGAGGGTCAAAGGTTCAAAACAAGTGCATGGACACTGAGCAGGGCACCCCACACAGCATCTGATGCCCCTCAAATGAGTCCAAGGAGCCAGCTGACACTGCCTGGTGAAAATCTACCCAGGTGTGAACAGACAGGGGATGGGAAAGCAGCCCCACAATCCCCAGGGGTGTCCTCCCAGCCAAAGCCTCCTTCCTGGTCTATGGGCCACCAAGTAGAGCTATAAGCCCCGCTCGTTGATGGGCCCATCCCCAATTGCTTGAGCAGTTTAGCTAGGGCCAGGAGGCAGCCCACCAGGAGGATCGGGCCAGCTGGACACAACCAGTGGCATCTCTTAGGTTCCTAACAGGGAACAAAGGGCGCTGTGCTTTAGAAAGCTGAGGTTCTTTGGCTAGACGCGGTATCTTTTATTAAATCAACTAAATAGGTGGAAAACTCATTCTTTGAAAAAACTGCTCTTTGCAACTGTGCTGTGGGGAAAGCCGCCCACCACAGGACAGCCTCCCAGGACAAGAATTTCAGCCCCTGATGAGGGCACTTGAGACTCCAAACGTCCTCTCTTCTCCTCCCCCCCCCCCCGCGCTGAGGGAGCGTCCGAGATAAAAGGAACGTTCCACCCCGGAGAGGCAGGTGGAGGTATTGCGGAACGTTAGTCTGGGCCTTATGACGTTCCCCACTGCGTGCGTGCTTGCGTGCGTGCTGCGCCAGACGCTCGGCACCGTTCTCCCAGCCTCTCAGTGTGCGCCTGCGCGGCGGGGATCCCGCCGGCCATTTTGCAGCGTCAGTGCTGGGGAGCGGGGTCCTGGCCGGCCGGCAGCTGCGCACTGGGCCGCGCTCGTGCTGCCGCGACGGAGGGAGCCGGCGGGGCGCGCGGCGCAGGCCGATGAGTTAAGCAGCTGCAGCCGCCTGGTGCCGGAGCCTGGGTCGCGCCATGCCTTCCGTGCCACTGCCGCCGAAGGAGAGCAACCTCTTCAAGCGGATCCTGGTGAGCCCCCGCCCCTGCCGCCTTTGTCTGGCGCGGGGCCTCGGGTTCCCCCGCCGCTGTCACAGGCGGGTCGTGCAGCGCCCGGGCCCTCCCCCCTACTCGGCCCTCCCGACCTCACGGCGCAGGCAATGACCCCGGGGGTCTCGAGCGAAGGGAACCTAACCCCAGTCTTTTCAGCTCCCCCCGTAACTACGTGCTTGGGGCTGTTTGGCTCGGAGGGGGCAGGACAGGCCCGGCCCGGCCCGAACAAAGCTGTGGGGTAGGGGAGTCAGTCACCTTTGTCAGCGGCCCCCCAGTCATGCAGCAGCGCCGGGGTGAAACGATTGGTTCTTCCCCGGTTCCCTGTCCTGCGAAATTGGAGATCGGAGTTACTCCTAGAAAGTGAGGGTTGAAAGGGACCTCGGGAGTCATCTAGTCTGACCCCCTGCTCCAAGTGGGACCCTCTCCAACTAGATCATCTCAGCCAAGGTTTTTTCTACTTCTGTCTTAACCTCCCTGGATGGAGCTTCCACCACCTCTCTGGGGCACCCGTTTCAGTGCCTCACCACTCTCCTAGTGTGAGAGTTTTTCTTAATATCCAAACTAAACCTTCCTTGCTGCAACTTGAAACCGTTGCTCCTTGCTCTGGTCATCTGTCCCCGCTGAGAACAGTCCAGCTCCATCCTCTTTCAAACCCCTCTTCAGGTAGCTGAAGGCTAAGATCTAGAAGCATAAATGCTGCTCTGATTTAGTTTAGTCTGTCAGATGTAAATCTATCCTAGGCAGGGCTGACAACCTCTGCATGTGGGTCTCTGCCACCAGAGGAGGTTCCCGCCCTAGCATTCACAATAGCATGGAGTATATTTAGAGACGGATTCACTGGGTTGCTGTTAGAGTAGATGGCTTAGTAAGAAGTCCAGAAGTAACAGATCAGCTGCTTGCTGTGTATGCAGCTAGGAGAGCCTGTCCGGTGCTTTTCTGGATGCTGTCTTTTGTTCGCTTAAGATAACACTTTGCTTTTAAATTATCTTAATAGTTCTTAATAGCAGTTGTGCTGCTTACTGCATGGTAATGGTATGCATCTTACCAAGCCACCCTAGCACTCCTCTTGCTCTCTTTGCTAAAAATAAGTTACTAATTTTAGAACAGTTGAGTGACTATTCTTACTAGTAGCAAGCAAGCTTCCCGCAGTAGTCCCTTACCAATTTTGTAAGAACAAAATGTGTAGTAAGAGAATTTCTAAGCTAGTGCATTTTTTAGATTAGCTATTTTATAGTTCAGTCTTTGCTTTTTAAATGGGGAGTGATGGAAAAACTCAATGTCTCAGTTCAAAAGAATAGGAACTCATTTCCTTTCTGAAAGATGAACTGATGAGATCTGTTGTGGGTAGTAACTGGTTATTTCCTGAATTGTTGTTTGCACATTCACTTTCACCTGTTCAGAAGCAGTGTCACTTGTTGGTCTTCTAAAGTGTGACTCTTTCTAGTTCCTCAGCTCTTCTTTTCTGTTTTTTTATTGCACCTTGTCTTAGATAACTTAAAGAAGTAGTGGTGTCTGCATATTTTTTGTTGTATTATTTTATGTGCCTGTAGTGCTGCAGGCTGTTCTTGAAGTATAAGTTGGCCTCCACTTAAGTTAGTAGATGTGTACTTGTTTGGTACTGTTGGAGTATATGGAATATGTGGAATTCTTGGAAATGCAGCGTATTAAATCAGTAAAAAGGTCACCAGAAGCCACGTGTTGCACTTGCTAGTGCAGTTATTCCAAACAAGTTTTAAGAGGTAGAGTGAGTTACCATACTAAAGCATAAGTGTTAAAAACTAATTTACAGAAAAATGCTGTAGAGCATTAACTTGTACCTTGGAAATAGGAAGTTCAGTGATGGAAAAGCCAAAGATGAAAAAATGAGACGGATCACAAAATCACGTTCTTGGTCTCATACAGTGTTTGTGCCATGGTCTGTTTCTTTGATTCCTGTTTCTTCTCTACCCACACAGGATGCATGCATGGGCCAGTGACTGGCTTGTATAACTACACCCAAGCTAGAATAGGCTAGAAAAATCTTAACTGAGAAACTGTTGAATATACATTGCGTTCTGACCATATGAGCTCTATGGGATTATTCAGCTGTATAGTATTTTAAACATTTGTTTGGATGAATCTAAATGAGCTGCAGTTCACTCCAATATAGACACATAACCTCTGTGTGTGATGGTTAGAGCTGCTTGCTCTCCTGCTTTAGAGGCCAGCATTGTATTACTCTAATTGTGGAAGAGCATTTGCTTTGTCCTCACAACTTAACTTCTACCACTTCAATGCCAGGAGCACCTTAGCTCCCTCCTTCTGTCCAAGACCTGATATTCTGGGGCGAGAGGGAATAGAGGAGCCCTCTAGTTACTCGCATTACTGAGTTTTTAGGCTTTTTGTGTGCCCATCTCCCATCCATTCAGTGTCAGTGGTGCTGGCTCTTAAAGAGAAGTGAGGAGAATATTCCTTGTTCCTTGCAAAATTCAGTTGTTTGCCTTTGGTTTCAATTTTGGTGAACTAAGTAGATGTCATTTGTGTTTCTAAGTTAAAGCTCTTTTGCATTTTCACCTCTCTTCTCTTCATTGGCAGATTGGCTTGCAAAAGTTTTAAAATTGTATTTGCAAAGTCAGAGTAATCCTTTTGCCACAGAAATATTTAGTTCTATATAAAATTTAATCAGAAATTATATAGTGAGGTTTAATATCGTAGTGAGCATGCCTGAATGCACCTTTTCTAATGTGCATTACATTTAGTATTTCCAGTGTGAGGTACTAAATTCATTCATACACGTTAGGCTGTGCCAAGGTGCAGTACTGCATTTGCATGTTTTTTTAGTGATGCTTAATGTGCAGTAGCTTCTCTTGCTGTGGATTAGTGTAACATCATGGTTTTTTATGTGACACTTTAATGAGCAGTAAAATAATCTGCCATTAGAGCATGTGTTGTGTAGACATGCCAAGAGACATCTAATCTGTCTGCATGGCCACACAAGATCATGGTACTAACATGATCACTAAAGAGTGCTCTGTGGGAAGATGTTTGAAGAAGGGCAGTTGTAAAAGACCCTTCTCACAGTCAGTAATCTCTTAACTAGGGGTGCACCAATAGAGATTTTTGGGGCTGATACCGATAGCTGATTTTTAAGGAGGCATATCAACCAATACTGATCTGTTTTCCAATACCAGCCTGGCAGGCAGCTTGAAGAGCTGTGTGCAGCTGGTAAGTCTGGTGCCAAGGGATGGGGGTGGGGTGGGGGGAAGATCAAGGCCCCTGCAGTGAGGCGGGGAGTGAGGGCAAGCACTGCTGGGGTGGGCATGGGATGGAGACATGGCTTGTCTGGTGGGGGCAGGGCAGCTCCTGTTGCTGCACACCCCTGATCTGGGAGTCACTGGTCTAGTGCTTGCCCCAAGCCCAGCCCAGCCCCTCCCCTCCAGAAAGAGCTTGGTGTAGCCCCTGCTCCCAGACAAGTGGTGGGAGCAGCGGCAGAAGCCACCAGATCAGCGTCTCCTGGACGAATGGCGTGCAGCGTTGGAAGCTGCCTCCCCGGACGAGCCACGGCTCCGTCCTGTGCCTACCCCACACCAAATGGGCAGTGATTGCCCCAGCCCCACTCCTCTCTTACTGCGGATGCTTTGATCTGCTCCACCAAGCCTCTTCCCTTCCCCCTCCTATTCCAGCGCAACAAACTTATTAGCTGCATGCAGCTCTTCAAGTTGCCGGGCTGTCCTCCTCGCTGCCTGTATGCTGCACTATGGCTGCATGCATGCACGGGCCATTTATCGGCCAAATTATTGGCCATATCAGGCTATTTCCAATACAGACAATTTTCTTTATGTTGCTGCCGATCCGATATCAGACTGATGTAGAGGTGCGCCTCTGATCTTAACCATTTTAAGTATCTAGACTTGGGTGGGCAAAGTATGTCCTGTGGGCCAGATCCAGCCTTGGCAACTGATTGGATCTGGGCTGCAGGCAAGCTAGGGTGGCCATCATAGAGGATATTCTGGTTTTCTGCTACTCTGTCCTTTGATACAAAACCAGATGCTTTTATATACTCTGTTTGTTCAAGAGAAAAATAGAGGACATAAAGGCATCCGGTTTTGTATCAATAGAGGACAGCCAGACTGTCCTCTGTGATGGCCACCTTACAGCAAGCACCCACCAATTGATTGTATTAGGCCTGTGGTGCTCTGCAGGGGCCTGAACCCTGCCCATTCCCACCCAGGGCAGCCCATGCTGCACTCACCCACCCCAACCCCAGCCACCATGTACAGCTTCCCAGCAGGGCTGCTTCTGGTGTGCCTGCAGCCATCTGGGTACTTCTCAGCTCCCCTTGCCTTTGGCAGCTTCTCCTCCTACTGCTGTGCTGTTCCAGGCAGTGCAGGGAAGTGATAACAGCTGTGCGGATGTATAGCAGGCACCACGCATCCAGCCAGCATGGAGGGGCTATGGGGAGACTGAAGCTGCAGCCAGGTGGCTTCTGCCCCAGTGTGTGGGGTTCCAGCTAAAGTCCAGTTAAATCAGCTTTAAAAATGAACTAGTAAAATGCCCATCATGAATGATGAGGGAGAGGGGAAATGGGGAGGACCACAGGGATGGAAAACTCTAATCTGCACATTCCCGCTGCTGCTCCAAGTCCTGCCCTGCTCCCTACTGCTGCCTCTCTTGGTCCTGCCCTGCTCTGCCTCCCTCCCGCTGCCAGTTGAGGGAGGGCTGACAGGTGGCTGAGTCAGGGGGAGGCATAGTGGGGAGGTAATGCTGGGGCATGGTGTGGGAAGCAGCCACACTGAGGGGAGCACATGCTGGCTGCAGCCGCATGGTGTGGAGAGCAGCTCTGGGGTGTGACACAGTGCTCATGGGTGGGGGAGGCATGATGTGGGGATTGGCCACAGCATGGGGACTTGCAGAATGTCCACTGTCTGCAGCTGTGGGCAGTGGCCCAAGGTTGTGGGTGTGGTGCATGGCCTGGGGCATGGCATGGGGAGTGGACATGGTGCAGGGAGTGCCTGTGGGCTGTGCCATAGCATGGGGAGTGGCCCTGGGGTGTGGTGCAGGACCCACATTGCTGCTTGGAGGGTGGCACATGTCTGCAGGGTGTGGTACTGGGCATGGAGGAGGAATTGGCACAAGGGTGGAATGGTAGGGGGTGATGCGTGGCTGCAGGGCATGGCATGGGGAATGTCCGCAGGCTGCAGCCCTGGGGTGTGGTGCGAGGCATGTGGGGGTGCATGTCACATGGCTGTGTGTGGAGATGCACAGCTGCAAGGTGTGGCACAGGCAGCGGCCCCATGGTGTAGCACTGGGTGTGCAAGGGGGCTTGGCGTGATGGCATGCACAAGGGGGAGGGTGGCATGCGGCCACAGGGAATAGTGTAGGGAACAGCCACAGTGCGGGGAGAGTCCACTGGCTTCAACTGCATGGAGTGGGAAAGCCCTGGAGTTTGGCATGGGGTATGCAGGTGAGCATGGTGTGTGACTGCACGGGAGGAGTGGTGTGCAGCCATTGGGTATGGCACAGGGAGCAGCCATGGTGCGGGAAGCACCTACTGGATGCTGCTGCATGGTGTAGGATGCAGCCCAGTGCATGTTGTGGGGTACACGGTTTGGCATGGCACACAGCCACAGGACCTGGCATGGGGAGTGGCCATGGTGCAGGGAGCATCCGCTGGCTGTGCCTGCATGGTCTGGCGAGCGGCCCTGTGGTGTAGTGTGGGACACTGTGCGGCGGGGGATGTTGCATGGCTGTGCGTGGGGGGTGGCGTGTGGCTACAGGGCATGCCATGGAGAGCAGCCACCAGCTTCTGCTGTGCGGTGTAGGATGCAGCCATGCAGTGTGGTGCACAGGCGAGGGAAGGAGATGGGGGCATGACATGGGTGCGGGGGGCAGACTCGCAGACCTGTGCTGCAGCTGCTGCCAGCGCGCCCTGCCCAACACCCAGGGTTTCTCCCTTTGCCACTTCCCACAGTGGGAAGAACAGCCTGGCCCCCGCTACCTTTGCCAGTGTTTGTCCATAGGCTCCAGGCTGCGCATGAGCAGTTGGCCCGAAGCATTACGGACAGATAGACATACAGCTGGAAGTTGCCACAGCTTTTATTGTGTTTAGAAAACAGTGGGAAACTGTGGCTTTTTCCCATTCAGGCTGGCAGACTTCCAGCCTGTAAGGGGTTCCTTGGGGGCCCCCATGTACCCCCTTCCCCACTCACCCACCTTTTATCCATGCATTGGGGAGTTGAGGCTTAGGGAAGGTGTTCAGGACTGAGGGGCACTGTTGGTGTTTACAAATGGGTCCTGGTGTTGGTACAAAAAGGGTGGAGATCCACTGTTTGGATTCTGTGGTAGTTCCACACCGTTATCCTACTCACGGGGGGGTGAGAGTATATATCAGAAGCCAGAGGAGGGATGGGGGGATCCCAAGCCTCCAGCTGCTACTGGATAGCCCTGACTGGGGACAACAAGTAAAATCTTGGGGGACTGCCAGTTGGACAGCCCTATTCTTTTTTCTTCTTTTTTTTTCAATTCTTTAAACTTTGTTAGTGAATCCAACCAATTTAGAGATTTAACATTTACAGATGCATCAGATCCCCCCAAATATACATCAAGACAGATGTTTATCTTCCGTCAGTAGTGCTATATTAACTGAAGTCAGTGTCAGTAGGAGTCTTGAATTCTTTTTAGTCTCTGACAGTTGTTTCTGTCAGAGACTGAAAAGTTTCTTCATATTGATATAATGATTCACTCTGTCTTTCCCTAGAACTTTTCCGTAGAACTCTGCATAATGCGGTATTTACTCAAGGTCCCCCCACCATCGATGGTGCCTTTTTGCAGGGGCTGCACCACCATGCTCAGGGGATGCACGTGCACCCATGTGCATGTGGTGGGCCTGTAAATTAGCCCCTCACTTTCATGTGCTCAGGGGAGTAGGGTCTGATGGTAAGGGGCTACAGGAGGAAGAAGTTGATTGGAGGGCTTGAGGGCAGGGTTTCATGTGCCCTTCCTCCCCCCAAATTTATTTTCCCTGCTGTTGCAGTGGGAGGAGAAGAAATGCAAGGCACACCTTTTTGCAGGGGCTGCGCCACCACGTCCAAGGGATGCATATGCACCCACGTGCATGTGGTGGGCCTATAGGGGGTGCTCTTACACTGAGCCACCCACCTCATTATCCTCTTACATTTATATTTGCTTAGAGTGAAACCTTATTAAATACATGATGTATCATTAAAATATTATCAAAAGCAGCAAGTGTTCAGATTTATCAAATGCAACCAACACTGAGCATGACTATAGAACACATGGCCTGTATTGGGCAAATTCACTGAAGGGAACCTACCATAAAACTAAGTGCAGCCCATCTAGGAAAAATACATGGTAGTGCCTATTGCACACAGTCTGCCGCAGTGCAGACTTTTATCAAGTCATGACAAGCCGCTACATCGAATACATCTAGACTTCCTCTTCTCTTCCACAGGTGAGCTGCATCTTTTAATTATTCCTGTTTCTTCACCAGCCTTAAATGTCTGGCATAGGTCACCAAATTGGGCCCCAAACAGTTCACCCAGAATCCCTCTGTCACATATGATTATTGTGGCCCTGGCCTCCATGAGGTAGAGGTGCACCAAGTTGCCCTACATTTCATCTGTGTATAGTTTTTTTGGAGCATCCCAGGACTTGTGACAAGAATATCTGATTCCATCCATGAGTTGCGGGGTAGTAATTAGCAAATGGTTTCTTTGTGTGGGGATATATGGAGTACATACAAACTGAGTAGTGCTTACATGTGTGGTCACCATGGCTTGGAAATGCTGTAGACTCCACTCCAGTGAACTAAATGATAAGCCATGAGCCTTTTGGCTTTGGTTCAGACTAGTAACATGCATAGTTTACTATGTATAAATAGGTACAAAAATGCTGTTCAGAAGTGTGTTTTTTACGTATCTGTGCTGCAAATTGCACAACTATAGGTACCCACAGTAATTTGTCTATTGGTAAATTACTTCAGGCGTGTTTATTTGTAAGTCACTGTTTTAAATTAGCCTCTCACTTCCATGTGCTCAGGGGAGCAGGGTCTGATAATAAGAGGGTACAGGGCTACAGGAGGAAGAAGTTGGTTGGAGGGCTTGAGGGCAAGGTTTCATGTGCCCTCCCTTTCCCCAATTTATTTTCCCTGCTGTTGCAGTGAGAGGAGGACAAATTCAAGGCACACCTCCAATTATTAGATTCTATACCTGACAAATTATGATAAATATATAGAGGTGCTAGTCTATGTCAAACTGGCACCAATAAAAGGAAAATTGACGTTTTTGGCAGTCAGCTTTTTTTGGCTAATGTGGCTGATAATGTCACTGATAAATGCCGCGTGCATGCGTGCAGCCGCAGCACAGCACATAGGTGGCCAAGAGTGCAGCCTGGCAACATGGAGAACAGGGTGAACAGAAAAAAGGGTGAACAGAAAAAGGGTGGATTTTGGGGTGGGTGTAGCACCCTGCTTTACTCCCAGTGCCACTGCCACCTGACATGCTAGCCAGATGCTGCTTTCCACACTGCCGGGCTGCATATTGGCAATCAGGTCAGTATCAACCAATATGGCTCGTTAAGAATCTGCCATCAGTATTGGCCTGAAAATCTCTATTGGTACCCCCTCCCCCCCAAACATAAATATTCCATATATAAGATCTGATAATTGGGGGATCATGTTATTCAAGTAAATATGGTCAAATCTCATTTTGTAGTTATCTCTGCTTTTTAAACTTTTATGTTTGTTTTGGATTTGTACTGAAGTATTAGCTTATAAAAATCTCAATTTTTTTCTGGTTTGGAGTCAGGCAAAAAGTTGTAAATTAATAATAATATTTTAACATATTCCAAAAATTTCCAAATAAGCTCTTTTTTTTTTTTTCCATTCTCCCTTATAGAACACCCACTTGATGGGACTTTTCCAGTACTATAACTTCCCAAGCTTTTTGAAACCAGTTAGTGATTTCTGGGGGTTGGCTTCCTTTTCAGGTTTTTGGAATTGTAATTCTTACTGCCATTCATAGATGAGGAATTCATCACCCCGTGACCTGTGCATGTTGCAGACTTCTCAAGAAAGTTCAGCAGAAACCCTAAAACCCTAAGGGGTTATTTGATAGTTGACATCCTGTTACTTTCCTCACCATATCCTGGAACACATCCACCATATGTGGTAAAATCCTTCTAACTGACCACAATTGCTCCAATATTGACCTGTTCTTATACCATAAATACACTTAACTTTATTTTTATCATTGATGCAGGATTTTAAAATAATTTTCTTTTATTAATGTGAGCACAGCCTTGTTCTAATGCTTTTGCTTCCTCATCTCTTCTCCTTTTTGTGCTCCTTATGCAGCTGTGCTATGGTATGTTTAAATGCCTTGTGAGTCAAGACTTAAATTTAGCTTCCTCACGCTTCATCATCCCCTTATTAAAATTTAATGTTAGTGGCAGGAACCCTATTAAATAACTTTTCCTGCCACGGCATAGGCTTGCCCAGGGTTGAATGCTTCAGCTGTAGTCACATTGTCAGCAGTCACTCCCCATCCTCCTGTTGCTTTGCCAATAGCTACTGCCAATTTGGTAATGGCTGTGAGAGCGTTATACCTGTAGTAGTTATCCCTGCAGCAGGGAGGGGTGGAAGGAAGTGATGCTAATGATAGGACTCTACTGGTGCACTCCATGGAGCACCAGTAGGTTCAGCCCCAGGTGAGCCATTACTTGGTATAGCCCCTTGCTACCATTCTAGTATCCTTCTGCCTCCATTCTAGTATGGAAATCATTTTCTTCTCTTTAGGACATGCCCCCTTTCCTATCTCTCCTATTTTAAATGGCTAACTTCTGGGAATAGAATGCACGTGGCATGCAGATAAATCCAGTATTAGATCCAGGGTCCTTATTTATTTCTGGTTGCTGAAATGCATTGATTATTCTGTTTTACAGTGCTATAGAGCAGGGGTTTTCAACCCTTTGTAACAAGTGTACCCCTTCTGTCTTGGTTTCAGCTCATGTACCCCTTTATATTTTTTTTTCTTGTTTTTAGTGTTACCAATTATGTTCCTGGCTGTTGCCGCCTGCCCCAAGTGCAGCCCTTGCTGGGAAGAGCCCAGCACCTGCCCAGCCTGTAGCAGCAGCCTGCCCTTACCCCACATGCAGATCTGGGGGCATTTGCCCCCACAGACTCCTGGGGTGTTTGCAGCAGCAGGAGCTACGCCCCCCCCCGCTCCCTGGTTTCCCCCGGAAGAGCCATGAATGGCTGTCCTGTGCCCTTCCCTGGCTGTGCAACCCCTGCCTCAGTCCCAGCTCCACTCCCTCCCTTGCCATGGGGCCTCAATCTGCCCCCCCCTTCCCTCACAACAGACTTACCAGCTGGACCCGGCTGCTCTCCATGCTGCCGGACTGCGCTCTTGGCTACCTGCATGCAGTGCTGGAACTGCATGCATACATGGGGCATTTATTGGCCATACTATCAGCCACATCAACCAAAAAAGATGATTACCAATACTCAGGGGAGACATGTAGGGCATGCACTGTGGCAGAATGCCACCTATCCCTCCCCAAAACTCTGCTCTGCGGCTGTTTGGTTAACATGGGCCCTGCAGAGGGCGGACATCCCATCTCTTTAGGTAACCTGAGTTGGATATATTCCTGAGGGAGGGGAGAAACTTGCTCCCTCTGCCTACATGACTGGAATCACATACCTGGGTGAGGGGCTTATGCTCCCTATTGTTCTAAGCAATGCCAACCTGACTGATAAGGGGCTAGAAACCCTGCCAGTCTACCCAGCAACCAGTGATGCATTTCAAATTGGTTGGCTAGCAGCCAACAGGTGCCGGCCTCCATTGGACCAGGTAAATGAGGTCATAAGGAGTATATAAGTTAAGGACTGCTCAGAAGGAAGAGCAGTAGCCATGATAAAAAACTCGAGAGAGAAGAGCTGGACCATCTGAAATGTGCTCTCTTGAAACTCATGATCAATGAACTGCCTGCCTCCAAAGGGAATCTCTACCTGCCTCCGGATGACAGACTTACCAGCTGCTCTCCACGCTGCCAGACTGCGCTCATGAGTAAGCTACCTGAGATCTAACTAGATATATATCTTGCAGTAACTCAGATGCGTGATCAAAGGCTACCTAGCCATGCCAGTTTGCTCTAATGGATTTCTCTGATATTGCTCTACCCTGTACCCTATTCCAAACCTATTCCTTGTAACCAATAAAGTTCTCCTTTATACTTAGTGTGGGATGTGGGAGACTTATTATGCCATGGGGTCCCCTTGGTTCAGCTGACTAGGGGAGACCACTATTTGTGTTTTCAGACTGAGGGGAGAACCTCCAGTTCTTGACGTGGGTTGAGTACCCTCAAGGGCTACCAGGCCTGTGTTTCCCAGGGGACACAGAGCCAGGATCACTCCAGACCCTGGGTGGTGGCAGCATTACCCCTGGACTAGCAGGTGTGCTCCAGGAAGGAGGTAGGCCAGGTGTGAGGTGCCCCCAGGGAGGCACTCAGAGCCTGGAAGGTGGTCAAGCATAGTGAGGTGGGTGGCTCAGTGCAGGAGCACCCCCTACAGGCCTACCACATGCATGTAGGTGCATGTGCATCCCCTTGACGTGGTGATGCAGCCCCTGCAAAAAGGCACCACTAACACTGTTGGCAGCATCTGCAGGCAGTTGCTGCTAACCACAACACTGGCGGTCTGTGGGTGATCCAAGATTGCCACTTGCCGCTGCTGACGGTGCCTGTGAGTGGTCTCCATCCCCTGTTCAGTGCTTGTCATCCCCACCGCCAACAGTGCCAGCGGCATCTGCTGGAGCTCCGCACTTATCACCACTGGGCTGCTATTGTGCTCCCCCCACTGCCAGTGCAGCTGTGCCCCCCAAGCTGTCTGGGGCACAAGCTGTTCATGCCGGTACTTTTACATTCATGCTGTGTACCCCTGTGACCTTTTTAAGTACCTCTAGGGGTACACCTACCCCCAGTTGACAACCACTGATATAGAATATAAGCTTCTAAGAACTATTTAAAATGGCACTGTCCACTGCATATATGTGGAATACCACTGGCACTTAAATCTGGATCTGAGATCAAGCAGATTATCAGTAGCATCATGGAACAGTTAGGTTGGTTACTGTGAAGCTTAACTGAAAGTATACAATGGTCTTACTATAAATTGTGTGAAGATCCTAACGAATCAGAGTTCAATGTCTTCTTATTGGAAGATAACTGAACAATTGTGCAGTTGAGTCAGGAACTACAGGGTCCTTCTATTGTGATTGACAGGTCCACTTATTTGCAGTATCATTGTTGTTAATGTAGGTAGGGGTCAAATGTAGCTATAGATCATGTTACTTTGACACTTTTTAGCTCTTTCCTATTTTGAACATTGAAAAATGTCAGTCCTTTAAAAAATAAAGAAACTTAGGGCCTTTCTGAGATGAGGGCTGATACAACCTAAACAATAATATACTAAGTTTTGAATTCACTTGGTTTTTAAATCTTAATGAATTTTATGCATGCTTGTTTTCTTGGGGTATACCAAATCCTGTTTTGTAAGCTAGAACAGCTGCAGCAGTTGAACCGGCAAGGTGACTGGTAGCTATGAATGATGCTTTTCCTCATCTAAGCTGCAATCTCATTCCCTGAGACTTCTGATATTATTTTGTAACATGTAAAAAATAAAGGAGACTTCTACTGTCAAGCTCATCACTACAAGTAACAAGGTTCTGGCTTCATATCTGGTCAGAATTTTTTAAAATAACAGTTATGGCTGCTATACTGCAAATGCATTCACATCTTTTGAGCTGCGAGCAGTCATTGTCCTTATGCCACTAGCACAAGGAGATATCTGTGCCCCCTATTATTGATGCCACCTGCTGCAGTTGGTGCTTGCCACACTCTGGATTGTTACTGTGTTACTGATAGCACCTCTGGGAGTTGCCACTGCTGGGGAAGGACCACTCTCTGCTCTCAAAGTCAGTGCTGTGTGAACCCCTTTGGGATTCTGCTCTGCGTCTCAGTAAGCTTCAGCAACCCTCTGCCCAGTGAGGGTTTACCAGTCTCAGTGGGTGACTCTGGTATGGAGTCTCTGTGGATTCCTCAGTTAGAGCCCCGAAGCTTTTTACTGGCTCTTCAGGGGCTCTCTCTTTTCCAGCCGCCCAGAGCTACTTCCGTGCATACTTAATTAAACTAGACAACACCTCTATGGGTCATGTGATCAACCAGGTTGGCATACCAATTATGGTGTATGTATATTTTAAATATTCATTTAGCTCTTATCTAGTATAGTAATGAGGAGGAAGTGGTTTGCTTGGTTTTTTTTGTTTTTTTTTTTTTGTTTTTTTAAAGGAATAGAATTGCCTATTTATGCAAGGGACCAAAGCTTACAGTGACTCAGTTGTTTGTAATACTAAGCCAGAAAATCTTTAACCAATCTTTTTACTGTGATAAACTTTTTATAAGACTGTATAGGGAGTAATAGTGGTTTAAAAGTACCTAGACTTGGTTTGGATTGCACATTTTAAAATTTAAGATTATACAGCATATTTGCACGGCAACATGCTTCCCATTAAACATGCGACTTTCATGAACTGATGAAGCATATCAGACAAAGATACCAAGGTGGTAGTGCTAAGTAATGGAGTAATAACTCAGATTCTAGTGTATAATGTGGCCTCTAACTAAGTTTAGGTCACAGTTAGACCGTGTATATAGTTGAGGTTGGTTGGTTAAGTAGTTGCTATCCATGTTTGAAAAATTTACTACATACATTCATAGATGCTAGGTCTGGAAGGGATCTCAATAGATCATTGAGTCTGACCCCCTGCCTAGGTAGGAAAGAGTGCTGGGGTCAGATGACCCCAGCCAGATGCCTATCAATGCTGTAAGCACCCTATAACCTTCTTGCGTCCTCAGCACCTTAGAGCAGGGACAGGCAATTATTTTGGGTGGAGGGCCACTTAGTGAGTTTTTTGGAAAGCTGTTGAGGGTTGCATGGGTAGCCCCACCCCTTGACAGGTGTCCTGCCCCTTGGTTGCTGTTTTGGGACCAGACATCCCACCCCTGTCCTTTGACCCTCACCACTGGAAGTCCCTCCCCTTGCCCCTGGAAGTAATCTGTTGGGGAAGAGGGTTTGCTATCTTAGAATTGGATGGGTAAAATTTGGCTGATGGGGTGCACCCAGAGAGTAGTTGCGGATGGGTAGTACTCAACCTGGTGAGATGTGAGCAGTAGGGTACTCCAGGGCTCAGTCCTCAGGCCCGCACTGTTTAACACCTTCATCAGTGACTTGGACGAGGGGGTGGAAAGCACGCTGTCTGAGTTTGCCGATGACACTAAGATGTGGGGCAAGGTGGACACACTTGAAGGGAAAGAGAGGCTGCAACTAGATTTAGACAGACTACAAAAGTGGGCAGATGAGAATAGGATAGGATTCAACGTAGACAAATGCAGGGTGCTGCACCTTGGGAGAAGGAATCCACAGCAGAATCCACAGCATGCATACAGGCTGGGGGGTTCCCTTCTTGAAAGCACAGAAGCGGAAAGGGATCTTGGAGTCGTTACCAACTCCAAGATAAACATGAGCCACCAATGCCAGACTGCAGCCAGCAAGGACAGCCATACCTTGTCATGTATCCAAAGGTGCATCTCAAGCCAGTCCAGAGAGGTGATCCTCCCCTTCTGTGCGACTTTGGTCAGGTCGCAGTTGGAGTACTGCTTCCAGTACTGGGTGCCGGGCTTCAAAAGGGATGTGGCCAACCTGGAGAGGGTTCAGAGGAGGGCCACCCGCTGGGTGAGAGGGCAGCAGGACAGGCCCTTCAAGGAGACACTGAAGGACCTGGAGCTGTTTAGCCTCAGCAAGAGGCTGATGCCTGCCTACAAACTCATCAGGGGAGATCAACAGCAAATAGGTAGAGCTCTTTTCTCCCCAGTACCACCTGGGGTGACAAAGAACAATGGTAATAAGCTGATGGAGAACAGGTTTAGGTTGGAAACCAGAAGGCAATATTTTACAGTTAGGGCGGCCAAAATTCACAAAGAAGTGGTCCTCGCCCCTACCTTGGGCAAATTCAAGAGGAGATTGGATGATCACCTGTCTGGGGACTTGTGAATCCAACATTCATTCCTGCCTGTGGCAGGGGTTCACGTTAGATGATCTGTTCAGGTCCCTCCTGACCCTAGCTACTATGAACTGGGGGAAAAAAAACAAATTATGTCCAAAAAATTAAATACCCATAATATTTTATTTTAATTCATTTAAAAATATATATTTTTGTTCTGATGTGTGTGTGTGTGTTTGTGCTTTATATGTAGAAGTGATGGCATAATAACTCAAAATGCAGTCTTACTCTTCTTGTGTGCAGGGGTGTCATTGGAGTGGTTATGCATGGGTGGGTGGATGTGGGGTTTGTGGGATGTGTGATTGTGTGGACGAGGGTGTGGATGTGGGCTTTGTAGGAAGGATTTGAGGTTGTGTGTAGTGTGCATGGGAATGCCCTGAGCACTCCCCACTGAGCTGGTCAGCACCCGTCCCCGCTCTGCAGTAGCTCAACCTGAGTGTGTTGGTGCAGCTGCTCAGATCCAGTTTTGAGAGGGGCTTCCTGTGCTCTGTGCTAGGTCCCCACGTGCTTGTGCTGCCCTTAGTGGCCCTGGCTGCACCCCTGCACTGTTCCCCAGGTTCCTGGCAGCCGTCGGAGCCTCTGGGATGCAAAAGCATCTCTGGTTCTAATCCTGCTCCTGATAGAGCCTCCCTGCCCATTCCGGGGATGGGGGGGTGAGCTGCCAGTGGGCTACCAGGCCCCTGGTGTGCATGGGAAACTGGGCCTTTCCCCAGTGTGGTGCTGTACCCTGGGGCAGGCCATGGGGGGAGCCAGCTGGGCCCTTGCTGCCCGAAGCCTTATGGCCATGTTTGCACTCCGGCAGCTCCTATCGCTGCCAGGAGACTGGGGACTGTCAAGGAAGGGCCTGTCAGGCCTGGGGGGCAGTGCGGGGGGCTTCTGGAGCCTCTGGGGGTAGCACAAGCCGGCAGGGACATGGCCCAGGGCGTGGGGAGACAGTGCAGAAGTTGCATCCCATGCCTGAAGCTTGGGATGGCAATGGCCTGGCTGCTGGCCCCAGGTGGACCTAGCAGGTGCAACCACCCGGGGGGAAGGCCCAGGCCCCCCCACCCTGAGTCTTCCCACCCCACAGGAGCCTGGCGGCAGCTCACCCCCCCCCCCCCCAAT
>JAGPOW010003316.1:143545940-143637969 GCA_030014935.1 Caiman crocodilus
ACCGAGCCAAGGGCTCAGCAATCACCCCCGCCAGCTCCCTCAACACCCTTGGGTGTAGGTCATCCGGGCCCGCCGACTTGAAGACATCCAGCCCTTCCACTAGGTCAACCCTCACCCACGGCCTAGCAGTGTTTCCCGAGGGGGAAAACAGGCTTCCAGCAGGAGGAATGTCCCGGTCCTCCCTCAGGAAGACCGAGGTCTAAAAGAACAAAGTGGCACCACGACACTACTTTAGCTCTAGCTTGGCGTTGACTCAGTTTTTACTTCCCCTCTATTTACAAGACCTTTATTCCCCTTCCAAAGAAGTATGCAGAAGCTGGATATAAAGTTAGTGCTGTTCATACTTCCAAAGATCATGGAGACAAATAGATTATTTTCAGCTGATGAAAAAATACCAGGCAGACTCTTAACTGTTTTCAAAACTACCCAATTTGATCATGATTTCGCAGCAGACAAGATTACCGTACAATTTAAATTCCACTCCACTGAAGTTGACTAAATAGCTTCCCCCAGTGATTCTCAAACAAGGTGCTGTGGCACCCTAGGCAGCCATGAGATTCTTTGAAGAGTGCCAGGGAATGTTAACACTATTAGGCATGAAAACATGATTCTCTAAATTAAATAGGAATTCAGAATTCAAAACATTGTGACCTGTTGGCAGGGTCTCTATTAATTCTTTGCAACAGAAGAATTGCTTTATTATTTTTATGTATTCAAGAAAAATGAATAAAAACTAAGATCTGGCATTTTCCTAGGCATTCCTTGAGCCTAAGAGAGGGTGCTTTGAGCCTGAAAGGATGAAGAACCATTAGCATATTAAATGGGGTATCATGCTAATTTGGCCCCATGGGCTGGATGATTCATGTTGGGCTGGTCCATGAGCCAAATAGATATGGCATATGGGACCTTCTGCCATAACCCACTCACATGGCACCTGCTCTGGGACTTGTTCCACATACTGTGCCTACCTCAGTTGGTTCACAATTCATGTCACATGAAGTGACCCACCCTCCCCACCCCTGCCAATCCAGATTTGAGAATGAGCATCATGTGTAACATGTATCATATGTGTCCTGCATGTGGGGCTGATCCGGTATGCACCATGAAACATATGGGTTAACTCAGACCAGGGTCAATGCTGGGGGCTGGATGACTGGGCTCTGTGGGCTATATCTGTGACACTCTACAGCAGTGTGTTGAGAGCAGCATCTTGGGAGTTAAGCAAGTACATTCACTAAGCACTATTCTTTGGACTTAATTTCATGCTCAGATGCTCAATTTGAGAAGCATTGCAACCATGGTTAAACTTAACCACTTTCCACTGAGGTGGGCACTACTCATTAAATATTCTACAAATGAAATATTAACTAGGTATCCTCTTAACCTGTTGCTTGCTTTCAAGTCACAGGTTCTCTGATGCTTCCTGCCCATCTTACCCTCTCCTTTAGTTGTGTTGTACAGTTTGATTTGAGAATGGAAGGGCATATTTGGTATACTTTCTTCACTGGATTGAGGTACTTAATGGAAGGATTTACAAGGGTGTAAGGCTGTTTGTGCTCTACAGTTGATATAGTGCTGAGGGATGATTTTGCATGCCTGCTGCCTGAGGGAATATCTTATTGGGCTTGCAGAGACATCCCTGAAAGAACCACAGTTGCTATACATCTTTTCTTTATCCCTAGTTAAATCTGCCTATCCCAAGTTTTTAGTCACTGATGCTCTAGACTGTTTTCTCTTTTCGTCATATGTTGTAGATAATTTAGTAAAGCATTGATAACCTGTGACATTGAAATAGGAGAAAAGTTGACTTCTCTTTACCTGTTATTAGAGACTCAAAGCAAAATATTATATCCTGTTAATATTTGCTGTCATTATGTGCTGTTCTTCCCACAAAAGGTTTGGGGCATCTTACAATTGCTGTTGAGTTTTTTAAAATAAGATAAATGGGTATCTATTGTAACAAACTTCCTAAACAGTACCTCATCGAAATCTTGTTTGCTAAACATTTGTCCAGATAAAAAGGTCCAAAAGTCCTACATATTATCTGAATGCTCTTTTTAAGCACCTGCCTTTTCATGCTTCTAAAGACAGGCCATCTAAATAGCCTGTTTTGAAGTGGCTGTTATTTCTTCAATATCATATGTAAATTTACTTTTTAATTCTTACTTGCCCCTTTATTGAGCAATATTTGTACTTATTTAGTTTGCTAATTGTTACTAGAGTTCCAAATTTTATATGTACTTTTTTCAAAAAGAAAACCTATACTATTGTATTTTTTTCCAGCCTGGATGAATAGACATCCAGATCCCTATTTGCATCATTAGTGTCAGAACACAAACTCAAATGTACAAAAATAATCAAATAGCATATGATTTGCAGTAAGAACTTCCTGATGCATTGAACTTCCACAAGTTGGGAAATCTGAAATGTTTCAGCTACACTATATTGCTCTATCAGGACTCTAGCCTTCAAAGTCAGTGGCATATTTTTACACAAGTATGGCGTTGTCTGAGAATCCCTAAGTTCCGTAAATGTATACTTTTGAAACATAACTGAAAAGGGTCTGTTTCTAAAATTTTGGGACTGTACACAAAACTTTCATAACTTTGATGTTTAGAGTTAGCTTTTAAATGCATTGAAGTGAGAGAGATTTGTGCTTAGTAAGACAATTGTTCTAAATAACTTCATTCTTGATTAGTTTTATTGAAGGATGCTAATTTCTTTCAGTGTTTTAAAAAAATTTAAATATCACTATTAACTAGGTATTTATTTCATAAATGTAAAAAGTCTGATGCTAAAATTTAAAGAACAGATTTTTCAGATAAGTTTTTACATCTCACCCTGTTTTAAATCACTGGCTTAGTTTAATTGAATACCAGTACATAATAATTGTCACCTGTACTAGAGACGCTATTGATCGTTTCTTCAAACCCATCTTATATGATTATTCTGGGTGTTTCTAGTGACTAGTGCAAGTAGCTGGTAGTCAGAACATCTGGATTCTATTTCTAACTTGGCAACAAACTTTCTTTGTGAACTTAGGTCACTTAAAACCTTGTATTGTAGCTTTTGGTTTGTGATCGGGGATATTTGCCATACAGATGTGGTGGGAGGTGTAATTTATAAATATTTCTGTAACAGATTAAGCTGCATACTCATGCTCAAATGAGCTCAAAGAATTTTCCTGCATTTGCTTTCCTGGTAGAAAATCTTACTCCTGAGGTACCTGAACAGACATTCAAATGCTGAGCCCTCAAAAGAGAAGAGAGCTTTTAGTATGCAGCGTGCTCTGCAGACTCCCTCAGTCTGCCTGGAGGCAAGCGGCAACAGTCCACAGGGCACTGCTCAGAGTCGGCCTGTATCTCCCTGGATTATAATATGGGATGGTGAGGGGAGTGGTCTGTGCATTGCACAGCTGTTGCAGCAGAGTCCAGAGAGAGAAACACTGTCTTGGGGAGAGGTGGGACCAAGCACCTTGGGAGGCTAGAGGATTGTGCTGTGGCTTCTCTTTAGAAGAGAACTTGTACAGATATCTGTTCTCCTAAAAAACCCTCCTGGGAGTGATTTTAACTCTGGCTGTTTCCTGGTTATTTTCTCCTGGAGTGTCCGTTTGCTTTGGGAGAAAAACCCTGAACAGATGTACACTTGTAGTTTTCCTGAGATAGCTGTGACTCACCCAGGAGAAACTGAATGTGTCTGTATGTGACCCAAGCCTCTGGAGGAGTGTTCTGAAAAAAAATAACCCAGCATGTATATGCCAGGTGTGATGGAATTAATGTGTCAAAACACATGTTAGTATCAACTTCCCTGATTAGCTTGTCCTTCCTTATTTTCTGCTTTTGTTTGTATGGATTTACCTATGTATATGCATTTCTGTATCTTGAACGTAAATCATCCAGTATTCACTCTGTAATCTAGTCATCTCAGATACTTGTTCATTATCTGAAAGTTTTGTATTCACTTTCTTTGGTGTTTAATGTGTAACAATAGCAGCACAAACCCTTTGTTCTTGGTTTATCCTCATCAGTTTGAATGGCTGAAGGCATATGTGGATTGGCTTTTGAAACAAAATACAATGCAAAGCAATACTAGCACTCAGTGGTTTGTTTTGGTGGGGTTCTTTTTCCTTAAAGGAAAACACATGATTTTGTAGCATGTTCAATATGAGGTATTTATGATAATGTACAGTATGAGGAAAAAATAGTCACTTCTAGGGTTACCATACATCTGGATTTTTCCAGGCATGTACTTTTTATGGTCTTCCCATCTCCGTGCAGGTGGTTTTTAAAAATATCAACAAATGGCTGGAATTTGGCTCCACTCAGCATTAAAGTTTTTCCTAATGCTTCCCAGCTTGCTCTAGCAAACTGCTGCTTGGGCCGGGGAATAACAGGGGGAGGACGATTTGGAGACAAGGGGTATCACGTGCTTTGTGTGTATGCACGCAAACATGCAGCCAGGAAGGGAAGTGGGAGCAGCCCTGGCAGCTGCATTCAGGTAAGAGTATGGGGAGCAGGGGTTGGAGGGCCAGGGCTTGAGGATTGTTCAGGGTGTGTATGTGGCAGGGGTGGGTAGAGGAGATGGGCGTGTGAGGGGACAGGTGCCTGCAAGCGCTGGGGGAAACTGCCCAGGTATATCACTGCTCTCCCCTCCCCCCCAAACAAGTGTCCTCTTTTTTTGTAACTGGAAATATGATAATCGTAGTCGCTTCTAAAATAGGGCTCTTAGATTATGTTAATTTGAAAAATGGCACCTCAGGAGCTTGACTCTTTGTACTTGATACTTAATGACGCTTGGAGGTTGTTGACCTGGTGTTATAAAGCACAGTGGCTTTCATACTTTGTCATGGACCCTTTTATATAACCGTGAGCCCTCTACCTATATCCATGGAGCCAGACAATCTGGCCCAGCAATGGTAATGCATTGCCTCCTGGCCTGTTTTCCCAGTACCCCCAGTCTCTTTGCAGAAGCCCTGATGACCTCTTTTGGAAACCCAGGGCTCCATGGAGCACAGTTTGAAAACCACTCTTATGGCAAAAATTTAACTTATACCTTTCTTATTTTCTAAATGCAGCATTAGGTGTATTGTATGCCACTTACCACTGTTCGTGGTTTTTCTGTGTGTTGAATCTGGTGAAACAAGCATAACTGTTTCAAAGTTGAATGAGTTCATAATATGTCTATAGAAAATTCATTAAGATTTTCTGGATGAAAAGTGTGCATCATAACAAGCTAAATTATTCTGTTTCAAAGGACAGTATCGAAGAATCTCAATGCCCCTGCCCTGCCATTTTGCCCAATTGTGACATCTTAATTGCTAGCGTACATTGTAAAATAGCTATTTTCACGTGGTCTTGACAATTTTAAAGCTGTGGTAGAGGCTTTCTGTTCCGACATACATGATAAATTAACGATTCATTCTTCCCTATATCTGTACAGCAGAGAGACTGCTGTAATGCAGGGAGAATACAGACCTTTTATGTTCTTAAAATTCAACATGCTACCCGCTGCCAGAAAGACTATAGTACAGTAATGTAACGTGGTTGCGTTAAGGGTTGCTACACTTAAACCAGCTTACATTTGTGTACATTCAGTATAGAGTCAAGAAAAGAATACTGGCCTGTCAAACATACTGCAGACACCAACCACAATATAGCCTGTATTACTAACTCTTGGTTAGTTGCAAATGAGTGGTGAGTGGACAGTTACTCAGGTTGTACTAATATTGAAACGCGTCTAACTAGGACCAGTTGGCAGCCTGTGACTACAGGACCATTTGATCTGGCCTGTGGACATGGGGCATCAGCAGTGGAAGCTCTTTCCATATTGCCATGGGGAGAATCAGCGTTTAGTGGCTTGTGCCCTCCCACTTCTGACCTCATCTGGCTTATTTCATCTGGTCTTGATCTAGTTTATTTCATTTCAACTTGAAAATGTTGCTAGTCATTAACGCAGCTTTTGCTGCACTTGATCTGGCACCTTACAAACAGGCATGCTCTGTTAACCAGCATGCTGGTTGAAGCGGCAAAAGCAAAACTGGAAGTGCCCACTGTGGTACTTCTGGTTTTGCCGAGCCCCCACGGCCTGGGGCAAAGCAGCCTGCGCTGCTGAACCCCCACGGCTAAAGCAGCCTGCACTACTGAGCCCCCACAGCCTGGGGCAAAACAGTCTGCATGGGGTCTCCCTCCCATCCCCCAGCACACTCACGTGGCAGGAGGGGTGGCAGCCTGAACACGCAAAGACGCCTGTTCAGACCTCTCAGGTAACTGTTACGTTTGATTTATCTGGCACCCACCATCCCTCTTGGGTGCTGGATAACAAAACTTTTGCTGTAGAAGAATCCTAACACTGAACTGAGAGGTGCCTCATCTTCTTTCCACTGCAGCTTGCAGGTATATTAGCACCTTATTATCAATGGTATTGGAACAAATGTTTGAGTCTCTCTGTAGTTTTAGCAAGTGCAACAAATAATGGTCTTTGGTCAGCAACATATAGTCTGCAGAGCCAATGAATTCATTCCTCAGAGCCCAGGGACTTCGCTTATACCTGTGCTGGGGTTAAGCAGTGAGGAGCTGTGTCAGGCATGGTCAGTCTCGAGCTCCATGAGTACCACCTCCTAGCCTCTCCCCAGATGTAGCACCTCCTTTCAGCTCCCACCTGCAGTGCAGAAGTGGTAACAGCATGTATGCAACTCCCTACTGGCTGGAAGCTGTACCTGCACTCCAGCTCAGGAGTGGGGGCTGGGTGAAGTATGAAGGCGCGGCAGCTCCCACCTGTATGGTTCTGGTGTAGGTACAAGGAAAGCCTTTGGCCGCTGGCGTGCCGTGGAAGCCACCTGGTCCACATTGGACCAGAACCAGGCTGTTCTGGCCTGCCACTTGAAAAGGTTGCTGGCCACTGGTCTTTATCATAAACTGGTGTCTGGTGAGAAGAATCTGAGGCAACTAGATACTGAAAGAACAATCTTAACCATAATTTCTTCTGTAATCTTAAATCCAGACTGTCAAATCATTGTCTCTTAAACACGTGCTGGTGGTGCTCTAACTGAAGCTGACAGCCCACCTGCTTTAAGAATGACTTTAACAATCTCCATTAGCAGTGGGCTGTTTACATTTCTGTGGGTTTTAACTGCAGTCCTTTCTCTGCAAGTAGAGACAGCTCGGTCAAAAACTTTTTGTCATAATCGAAGTTTCTTCCCAGCACAAAAATCAAAATAATTCAAAGTGAAAATAGCCATGGCTCTTCAGCAGAAACATAGTTTAGATGTTAAATGAAGGTGTTCATCTTTGTAGGTCATAATGGATCTATATTCTGGCTCTCAAGCAGGACATAGGTCTTCACCTATAGTCACACAGAAGACTAGTTCTAACACACTTCTTTCCCTGAGGGAGGCTGCCACCTTCCCTCTTGTTTCCAGGCCAAGGAAGTTGGATGAGCAAAGGAAGATCCATATTATTTAACCCTCTTCAGTGTGAAGCTGTTCTTCTCAAGAAGTTGAAGTGAATTAAACGTTATTGTTGGGGATCCTTAAGTATCCTACCATACTAACAGTTGTCCAGACTTATTGTAAATACCGTAGCTATGTTGTCATCTTACCCACTGAAAACCATATTTATTGAGCACTATCCAAACATGAATGCAGAGAATGCTTAAGAAACACAGGAGACTGTTAAGGGAACAGAAGTGGAGTTGGATCTTTGAGGTCTGGTTGCAGGTTCCTTACTGAAGGAACTGGTGTATTTACTCTAATCTATAACACCGTAAATGTAAGAACTGCCCCCCCCCCACATGCTTGTGTGTGCAATAATTAGATCCTGTACACAGAAAACATGTTATAATTTTCCAGGTATATAATCTAATTATCAGAAGTTCCTTTTGAATTTGTACTCTTCCCATTGCTACAGCAGGGAACATAGTAGGTAGGGGGTATCAGGTGGTCCCTTTGCCCCCCTTCTCCCCTAAATTCTTCCCTGTGCAGCTCCATCCACCCCCCTGTTGTTAGATTCTACTCAGACCCTATTCAAATGCAAAGGATCAAAAACACTAAGTTTGAATTAAATATACCTATAGTAATTCACATATAGGCAAATTACTGTGGGTACCTATAGACTTAGTTGATCCAGAATTGAAGTATTTTAACTTTTTTTGCAAACTGTTGCAAGTTGCAGCATAAGTACCCCATAAACATTTTTGAACATCACTTCATCTCCTTATACATATGCAAGTTATCAGTCCAAAGCCAACAGGCTCTTGATTTATCATATAATTCATTAGACTAGGCCCCAGGAGAGTCAACAGAGTTTCAAGCCATGGTGACCCCACAGCCAAACACTGCTTAATATGTGTGAGTACTCTAGATTACCCCCTCCACCCAACCAGAACCAGGTGTTCTTGTCATGAGTCCTGGGATCCTCCAGAAATGTATATGTAGATGAGGTGTGAGCCTGGTCTGGCTCCATCTCATTGGGGGTGGGGCCACTCTAGTCACATGCAGTGGTCTAAGAGAGGGTGCTGCAGAGCCTGTCATCTACAGAGAAGTTTGGTGATGTTTGCCAAGCATATCATTGGAAATGGGGAAGACAAGCACAGCTCTGCTGTGGGTGTGAAGAGGAAGTCAATGTATTCAGTGTAGCGGTTCAGGAGTAGGGACCTACTCAATTTGCTGTCTGAGAGGGCTGCCTGTCCCACAATTCCCCCCTGCCCGCCAATCAGCAACAAGGGGCAGGGGCATATAACAGATGACCCTATCAGCCCATCAGTAGTGCAGGGCAGGGTCACGTGGAAGACAATGCTGTCAGCCAGTCACTGGCAATAGGCAGGACCACTGGGGCTCTTCAGTCAGTCAGAGGTATGGGGGGGTGGGGATGGTGCTGTGACAAGCCTGTGAAATTGGTGGCCAACCAGGCCTGTGCTCAGCCCACAAAATCAGCCACCTGCCTCCTTGATTTTGGTAGGTCCCTATTCATGAGTTTAAAAAGAGTCAGTGCTAAGGAGGATTAAGTGCAATAGGTGCTGCATTGTATTCAGATAGGTTGCACTAACTTAGCCTTGTGGTAGGTTCCCATCAGTATGTTTGCCTAATTTGGGCCATATGTTTAAAAGGCATACCCACTGTGGGTTGCATTCAGTCACTTTCATAGCTGGTTTCCATTACTGAACACATGGTGCTTCTGGCATCAATTTAACGATAGACGGTATTTTCAATGAGGCTTTCCTGTATGGATAGGGTTTTTTTCCCTTGTGTTGATTGGGGCGGTGGGGAATCAGAGGTGGTCTTGTCATATATTTGAGTAAACACAGTACTTTCAGTAGTTGTAACTTGAGCTTTTGGTTTTTTTCCCTGCAGAAATGTTATGAACAAAAACAATACAAAAATGGACTCAAATTTTGCAAGATGATCCTCTCTAACCCGAAGTTTGCTGAACATGGAGGTAATTGTATGTTTTGAAATGTTTATTGCCCTTGATAAGTGTGACTTCAGCTGTATGCAGTTCGGCAATTCCTCCTTACTGGGGAATAAAAACCTCCCCAGCTCTGTAATTCATCCAGATTTTGATCATGCTTTAAGTCCTGGTGATCGGCAACAGCTAAAGCTGTGGGATGCACACTCTAAGCTGACTCTTCTGTTCTTAAATACTGCTCAGAAAGAAGATAAAGTATAAATTGCAGTAGAATCTCTCCACAGTGATAATAGAGCTCACCTACGATAATCATTATTTATTCTGACATGGAAAGCCAGACTACCAGGTAATTGCTCCATTGTCTATTAATAGTACACAGCATGAAATTCAGGGAAGACTTCATAAAAATCTCTTTTTTCTCAGTTGTATACCTATTGTACCATCATATTTTTGGAGCAACTATAATGGCAAGTTACACTATCAAAGCAAATATCTTTCCAAAATGCTGCAAGCAGTTTTGTCAGATGTGCCCTCCCCGCTCCTCCCCCCAGCCCCAGCAGCTCTCTCAACTGTGTTGGTATTCTAGTTTTAGACGCTCTAAATTTGTGTCTTTTTCCTTTTCCCTGTCACTGTTGGTACCTCATGTCTCTCTTCAGTGTTGTTGTTTCTCAGGTTGCTGCTTTTGCTGGATCGGGGGTGTCAAACTTGTTTAGCCCCATGGACCAAATCCACATTGCAACCAATGACATTAATCTCTGTACCTGCCAGAACCACTATTTTAAAATGGCTCCAGAATCCAGACAATTAGCACTGCTGCTGTTTACTCTCTCCACTCTCCTTTTCCCCCACAGATTATAGTTGCCAAGGGTGACTGAAAACCCAGATTCAGTGGTGGGTGGAGCAGGGATAGGGAGTGAATATCATTAATTCCCTGGGATCCAGAACCACATTAGAATAGCAGGTCTGGCAGCTGCTGGAATGAACACTGCCATTGTGGGGGCTCTGGCAGCTGTGACTTTGAGTCCTGCAGGCCAAATCCTGCCCACAGAGATGTGTGGTCCAGCCCATGAGAAGCCCTGCAGGTTTTTCTGTAGACCAGAAACCATTTTGAGACCATGAGTTTTGTACCTCTGTGGAAGACTAACACAACTATCTAAACTTGTAGGTTAATGTAATGTAATTTGACGTAGAGCTGCTGTAGGCTTCAAAAATCCAGAACAAAGCCTGGAGTGAGCAGCTGCAGCATCAGAACTAAGCCAGTGGAAGGATTAGCTGAAAACTCTGCATTGTTTTTTCTTTTTAAGTTTCAGATATATTGAGTTGTAAACATCCAATCTGTTCTGGAAGCAACTAATGCCTGGATTACTGTGGCAAAGTCATTAGCTAGCGGACAAAGGATAGCCAGACTTTATTTTTTCTCAGTGACTTGACTTCAGCACCAAGTACAAGCTCCTTTAGATTCTTTGGAAGGTCTTGTCTTGACTCCGTTTTGTCCAATTTAAATTTGTCTATATATAGATCTGTTTTCTCTGGTGAACCTCTCATTTTACTTCTGTCTTCATATTTTCTGTCCAGACCTGTTGAAACCTTAAGCCTTGAATTTCAGGTTGGTATTTTGTCAGGACAGTTTACCTTGAGACGACCTACTTGGTACAAACATAGTTCTGACTTGGTACAAAGCAATTACTTTCAATGCTATAAGAAAAAAATGTATACTTTGGCAAATATTTTTATCTTGGCTGTGATTGATGTAATGTATGTACTGTTTCATTTTCTACAAAATACCAAGGCCATTTTATGTAGTTGTTAAATGTGAATCTGAAGTAGACTTGGAGGTTGAGCTGATAAGGGATCAGATTTTGAGTTGCACAGGTGCTCAAAGTCTGCCTTACATCATTTTAGTAGAAAAAAAAAAATGGCTTGCAGCTATGTTATTTTTCTGGTTTGGGTCTGGTATTGGATCAAAGGGGAAAAGCTGTTGTGGATGTAAATAATTGTTTTTCTGAAAGTCTGTTTGCCCATATTGTAAAGTAAATACGATAAGCAAGTATTAGGGTAAATAACTGTCTCCCTAATTTAACTAAATGACTTTTCTAATACAGTATAAACTCATAAATCCGGCATGCTTGGAACTGAGTACCTGATGGAAACTTGAAAATTCATTTTTTGTGTTGTTGTTTTGTGTTGTTGTTTTGTTTTTTTTTAAACTAGCACGTGGGGGGCAAAGGAGTAGTGGTAGCTGGTTGCAGAATAGTGGCCACATGCAGAGCAAGGTGGTGTATGGCGGCAGCAGCCATTACGTGCAAGGTTCCCCCTCCACATCCAGGGGAGTGGAGAGGGAAGCTTAAAATGTGCTGGATTTTTGAGAATTCCGGATTTTTTAAATCTGTATACAGAGGTTATACTCTATTGGACAAGCAAGCAATTTGGTAGAGGTGGGAACAAGACGTCTTGCAGCTGCTGATCCCATGCTTGACCATAAGACCATACACCTAGCTATCAATACTTTTGGCATTCAATAATCTCCTACAATTCCATTGGTTCACTTTAAAGTATTGTCTCCTTCCTGTCAGTGAGGGTATATAGTGTTGGGTCCTTTCTTCTCCCCTCCCCACATTTTTCAAAAGGATCAGTAAGAGGGATAAACTTTTCCTTGGTCTGTATTATGCAGTAATATTGCTTTTGCCTAAAGTGACTGAGAACTAATTATCTTTTGGATGGCAGATCTGAACTGCTAGGCAGTACATTGAGGGTGGGCTTTCATTTTGTTTCAACAAACTGAGTTAATTTCAAAGCATGTTATACATATATTGTTAAATATTTCCATTTCCTCATTTATCAGCTCAATCTTTCCTACAGAGACCTTGGCCATGAAAGGATTAACGCTGAACTGTTTAGGGAAGAAAGAAGAAGCATATGAATTTGTTCGTAAAGGACTTCGTAATGATGTAAAGAGTCATGTCTGTATCCTTTTTATTTTTGTACCGAAAAAAGATCAGGGATTCAGATTTTTTTAATGAAGTAAGATTGTGGCTTTTAAAATGTTTGTATGAGACTTGTTTTTATACTAGTTGTATGATCTGTTACATTGTGAAATACTAGTAAAGATAAATAGCTAATATGGAACTTTTCCTGTATAAGGCAACTACTTTATAGAACGGGAGATGTCTGTTTAAAGGCTTTGACTTCAGGCAGATGCAAGATACGTGCAAAATGGTTTTATTTTTATAGCTTTACAAAAAATGTTGTAATAAGTCTTGCTTTTAATTCAGTATTTGTCACATTTAGGGATCTTCCAGTTATGCATAGACATTAATAAAAATAATATTTGTTTATAACCTATATAGCACTAAGTATTTCTGGTAGAAGAATTGATCAAATCATGATGATACACTAAAAGGCAGTATAAAAGTGGTGATGGTGTTAGTTCCTCTAACTAAATGCACATTTACTGTGAAACTTTTTTCTGCAGGGCAAATGACATTTTTTAGCTGGGATTCTTTTTTCTGTTCAGTTAACATCTTTTTAATATGTCCAACATTTGTTGATACCTCTTTAGTTCATTTAAATTGAGTTCTGAAACCATTATAAACATTAATAATGAAACAAAGTCTTAAAAAGTTTATGTTCAAAGTTCATAACTAAAACACCTTATCTACTTTTCCTTATCCAGAAGAAATCCAGTCTTCCCCCTAATGGGCAAGATATGGTGTTACAAATGAGAACCCTCTTTTTTGCTGAATTTCTGCAGAAAATTCAGATTTTTGAACCAAACGGACATTACTAATCAAACAAGATTAAGTATGGTTTGGTGTGCTGCTTTGCCAGTTCCAGCACTTTTTTCCTTCCAGGTGCACAGCAGATTTGATGTTCTGCACTCATTGGTATGGCATGAAACATGCATGTAATTCAAAAAAAAACTTTCAATTTTTTTTTCTCTTCCAGTGTAAGGAGACTTCCCATCCTTGAATGGAAGTTTGGTTAACCGTTTTAGTGTATGATGTTTTAAAAAAATAAAAAGGCACTTCGGGGGAAACTTTTTTTCATTTCTGTAGGACGAGGTTTATGTTGGGTTTCATTACCTGCATGTTGAGGATTTTGTCCCTGAACAAACTGGATTTGGGTTAGAGCAGCCACCATTTTCTTACGCTGGTGGTTAACTGTTATTTAGACTTAATTTGTTCTTCATTTACGTTCAAGATGACTGATATGTGAGCCAAAAGATCTCTTCTGCAAGAAGATACGCTGTTTCAGCTGTTATGTTATATAAATTACTTCAGTGAAAGACTCATTTTCAGTGCGAGTTTTTGTGGATGCTGGCCTTTTTGTTTTACTGACTCTTCAGCTTTAAATTTTCATTGGCTGAGGAGTGCTAATAAAGTGTTGGTTCTGTGGGGGCCAAGAAATTGGCCGGAATGGTGCCGCCAATGGAGTGGAATTAGGCACAACAAGCTTGATGGTTGAATTCAAAAAGAAAACTTTACTTACAACTGTGTTACAGTGTAAGCACACTCCGTAGAGTTGCAGAAACAAGTAGAAAACAGAAAAGCAGAAAACCGGGTGGCACACCGATGTTGTTCGAGCATGCAGGGTATATGGGGTACATCAGGTTTTCAGGAATGGGGAGCCGTTGGTGGTTGATCAGGCCTCCAGTTTAGCTCTGAGATACACAAGAAAGTGGTCTCCGACGTGCATCCGAGCTCTCTCCTCCCACTTGGGCGGAAACTTCCCAAGCCTTTTGTACAGCTAATGAGCCAATTGCTAGCCGCCACGTATGCATAATTTACGTTAAGCCAATCGGAAGCATGCATGCAAGGAGTGCAGCTGCTGGTTTTGGCAGGCACTGATCATTGCACCAAGGGCTCTTTCCCGCCGCAGGGGAAATCCCTGCACCGGGTACTTGCATTGTGCTGGAACGCGGCTGTGCCGAGGCACTTTTAACCATTGAGCTCTGACAGGTCCCTTTCAATTATTATTTCTTCACCACTTGGGCTGTATCTTTATTTAGCATTAGAATAGGTTGAATTCTTGATGTTCTGTTTTCTGAATGTTCTCCTTTCCCCTTCCCCTTGCTCTCCCCGTTTCCCTCCCCCAGTTGTCTCTTGCTTTCCCCTGATCCCTGGGAGAAAATGTTTCCAGATGATGTCTGTTACTTTAATCAATTTCATTTACTATGGAGGCATGGGAGTGAGGCTGTAGTCATAGTGATTACATGGCTTGCTTAGACATCTGAGCCTGAATTCTTTATTTTAATTGATAGCCTACTTCAGGGGAGCAGTAACTGCAGGTCCAGGAATTCTGACCTTCTATATAGCAGTACTGTGTAGGAAGATTACTTTTGGAGTCTTTAGAAAATTGTTTGAATTGAATTAATGTTAGTTGAGGAGTCTAGAGTCTGAAACAGTGGGCTCCTATCAATTACTCTTTTCTCCCTAACTTAGGAGTTTAAGATATGTAACCAGCACATTCTAGTATTACCACACTCTTAAACGTGATTGTTAGGTAACCTCTCTGATTGCTTTCTTTGTTTACCAGGAGGTCCAGTAAACAGTCAGAGACCTATAGTTCAAGAAACTTGCTTGAAGAAAGGAAGTTTGGGTGCCTATACATCTGCAGGAAGGCCACACCAATGTGCTGTAATTACAGTGAATTAGAGCAGACTCAGTTAATAGAATTGGTAATTACCATGCTTCAGCAGACTCCAGTGTCATGTATATCAGTGTCCCTTTGCTGAAAAAATGGTGGCAGGGTGCTTTAACTAAAGCTCATTGAAAGTTAAACATCTCACTGAGATCACCAGCATTCATGTCCTGCAAGCAACAGATGCACCAACGTTCATGTCCTGCAAGCAAACACTACGAATGTGGAAGCGATGACCATCCAATATCAAATTTGTTGGGCTGGCCATGTCATTTGAATGTCCGACTCCAAACTTGTGGTGTTTGCTTGCAGGACATGACCGTTGGTGACTTGCGAAGCAAGTTTTATTCTCCCAGTTCAGCCAAGGTGTATACTAAAGAGGAGGGCAGAAAAAGTGGTTTGGGGACATCCTTGTGGCCAACTTAAAAAAAGAAAAGCAACATCAATATCAACTCATGTGAGACCGTTGTCCAGGACTGTCCCAAACTGGGGGTAGGGGAAGAGTCTGCTGCAGGGATCTCAGTACTTTGAAACGTTACAATAGCAAGAGGTGGAAAAGCAGAAGTGTCAGAAACAGCATGTAGCTGATCAAATCAAGATGACTCTTCCTGTTATAGGGTATGATCCAATACATCACCAGCATGGCAGAAACTGTATTCAAGAGCTATCATATAGAAGCTTGAATAGTGTTGTGAATATTTAGGTTTCTTTAGATACCACTGCATAGCTAGAACTTGCTGCATGTCAAATAATATTCATTCCTTTATTTGTTAAAATTGTGAACTAACTAACTGAAGCAGGCAGACCAACTAAGTGTACTGTTTGGATGTGTCTTTGACACTTATTGGTGTCCTGCCTTCAGTTCAAAGACTTTCCTGGGTAAAAGTAGGAGGGATGCTAAAATGGAGGAGGGCAGCATGGATGGAGACGTTGCTTAGAATCAGAATCCAAGAGGTTGCAATGCAGAGAAACTTGAGTTCTTTGGATGTCAGTAATCAGAGACTGTTGACTGAAAGAGTCAGATTATCCTAAAAATTCATCACTGAATCAATTTTGCCTCCATTCACAGTTAATAGGACTGTGATCTGGACTGTTGGGTATTTTGAATTTCTATGATTTTCTTGGATGTTTAGCAAAACTGATAAATTAGGGCTATTGGGGTTTTTGGGAAGGTCAGATTATCTGCAATCTGTTTTTTAGAGGCAAGAGAGAGAGCTTCTATAAGTATACTTTGTATAAAAGAATATGACATTTTTGTTTATACTTAGGCTGTGTTATTAAGGTGCATGCTTAATTTGGAGATGGAAACTAAGAAAGCCTGCTTTTAGACGGATTAAAAAAAAGGTGGATGGAATGGCGAAGAAATATTTAGTAACAAAATTATTTTCCTAAGCAGTGGCTGTAAGGTAGAGCAGTGATCATAGGGAATATAAGTATTTAAAACTTCAAATGTGGAGATGGGGAAGAGTCAATGTTTTAGGTAGAGCGGTCATATAAATAATGGTGTGAAAGCTGAAGGAGAAATTTTGCATCAACCATGAGGAAGAGAGTGAAAGACATAGCTAAATAAAAATATGAAGTTCTGAAATTAGGTTCTTTGGGATGTGGAAGAAGTTAACCACAATAATTTATAATTTATTTAAAATGTATCCAGACATTTCAAGGATAATATGTGGTGATGAGTTGTGATAATCCAGTTGATATCTTTCTCAAGATTGAATGTTTTTTGATTTCTAACAAAAATTCATGAAATTTATAAATAATGGTTTCCATTTGTAGGATTAATACAAATTTGGAGGTATTTCACATAAAAATGTATAGCATAAAGGTTGATGTTAAGTGCACCTAAAATAAATGGGAGATTCCTGGAGACCTATCTGCTTTTGCTTGTTGAGGCTTGTATAATACAGATGCACTGCAGTTATATTCAGAGTTTTCTGAAGGTTGCTGACTTAACTTATACTAGGTTGGCATGTATATGGACTTCTGCAGCGTTCTGACAAGAAATACGATGAAGCTATTAAGTGTTATCGAAATGCTCTCAAATTAGATAAAGACAATCTACAAATTCTAAGAGATCTCTCACTGTTACAGATTCAAATGAGGGATCTAGAAGGATACAGAGTAAGTATTTCTAAATTTCTATCTTTTTGACTATCTCTTATTTGGGAGGTTTAATTCTAGATTTATCAGTTTCAGGCTGTTGTCTAGGAAAGCTTGAGGATAAGGTGAACCATAGTAGGCTACACCTGGTGAATAGGCTACATATGGAAGATAACAGACATGCTCTTTCCATGATTTGCAGAACAGCTTTTTTTATAAGCCATGCTTCTCAGTTGCTGAATATACCACAGAATGGAGTTGTTGAAGTTCATTTGGCTCTTAGTGTGTATATTTTTAGTACTTGGCACCTTACAGCCTACATTTTCTAAATCTTATGGAAACATGAACTCTTATGGATGGCGCCTACTTTCTCACCCTCCGCATAACACCTGTTTTTTAATGTAAGTGAAGATGCCTGGATATTTTTAGGATGGTCCACGATCACTCATTCTTTGAACAGATAAATAGGAATGTATGCAATTTTCTCTGTTCAGAAGAGCCCCATGTCCCCTGATTAGTAATGACTTGATACCAACTGATTCCAATTCTGTTGAATCCATCCTCTACTGTTAGCCCCAGTGGCAGAAGATTAGGAAGTACTGTATGGGTCAATTGCTGCTGCTCTTTAATCCCAGTATGTCACTTCCCTTCACTAAGAAAGTTCCAGAGGAAGGAGTGGAGCTAGACTAAAAGAAGAGAAGAGAAAAATGTGGAGATATGGAGATGCTCTTAAATTTTTCTTTCTGAAAAGATTATACATTAACCTGCTCTGTCTCCTAGTTCTGTCAAGGTAGATACTGCCTGCTTTTCCCATTGTGAAATGAATGGTAGGGCAGGGTAGCACATTAGAGACTAAATGATTCAGAGAGGCATGAGCTTTCATAGAAGGTATCCTGTTTTGTCAGATTCTGTGAATGGACTTACAGAAAGAAAGAGATTAGAACAAAAACGTAAAGACAAAGGGAATGGAGAGGAGGAGGGGAGTATTGAAAGGTGGGTTGAAAAGCTCAGAATGGATGAACAAAATGGTAAATGCATTGAGGGATGTTGTTCAGCTTTTAACTCTAGCTATGCATTCCTATATAATGGATTTAGAACCCATAGTCTTTGACTGTTTAACACAATCCAGTCTGTGAATCTCAAAATCATGTACCTCTGAACCAGTTACTTTCTCAGACCCCTGGCAGGCATTGTGTTCATCTCATAATACAAGTTTTGTGTGTTAAATGGTAACACACTGCATATTCAAGTCTATTTATCACATGATAAAAATGATGAATCTTCCTCAAAGAAGTTACTCATTGAATGTGGAACTTGGTTGTGGTACATGTGTATCACAGGTTAACCTGAACATCCAACAATGTTCTGCTCTCCAGTTTCCTTCCTAGGGCTGGCTTCTGACAAATGACCAAATGGTGATCTGTGAGTGGTTTGTACACAGCTCTGCCTCCATTACCACCAAGCAGCAACGGGAGCAGGCAGCTATGATAGTGGCAAGCAGCCTAGGCATTATGCAAACAGCCCTGGTCCTTGGTTGATCACTCACTTAACTTTTGAGCTCACAAGCAACCTTTGCAGGAGTTGCTTCCCAATACTAAGCTGCTTGTACCAGGCACTTTAAAAAACATGTGGGTGGCCCAGAACTGGTGAGCAGCTGTCTGGTGCTGGGCTGCTCATGTACCTGGAAGTTTAAAGGGTGTATACGCAATCGAGCACTGCTGAGCTGTTCTCTGCTTCTGGGCCTGCCACGTGCCCTTTTAAAGTGGCTGGTGCAAGTAACTCTCTGGTCTGCCTGACGCCACCCTGCTCCCATTGCTGCCTGTTGCAGGTGCCTGGAACAGCCCTTATCCCCTATAGACAAGGGGGGCAGTGAGCAGAGTATCAGGGAACAGTCCTGGTTACACAGCAAGGGTGTTGGGGCTCCCTGCAAGCAGCAGCAGGGATTGATTAAAGTGGGAGCCTGCATCCTGCCTGAATCACCATCTGCTGCTGCTTATTGGGGGCTGCTTCATTTTTTTTCTCCACTGCAAGCAGCAGTAAAGCTGATTTTAGGACATAGGACAGCTACTGTTGAATCCAACAGCTTTGCCATTCACATGATGGGTACAATTTTTAAAAGTATCTTAATGAATTTGGCCATAAGTCTAATATTCAGAAATGACTTAAGTTTTATTGAACATCAGTGAGATTTAGTTTTCCAAAGAGCTTAAGAGGCCTATAATTTTATGTCTTGTCATGAATACTAAAGTGTAATCCAACTTTTGTATAACTTTGGTGTAATACTGCCTAATATTTAGTTACTATTTCTTTTAATTTCCAAAATTCCAGTAACAGCTTTTTAAAATACTAAAAATAGGAGTGACCTATTACTACTATAGGAATGATACTACAGTGAATCATCAAAGTAATAGGAGAACCTCTTTATTCACCTATAAAATAATTTTCTTTTTATTAAAGGAGACGAGGTACCAGCTACTTCAGCTGCGTCCAACGCAACGAGCTTCATGGATTGGATATGCTATTGCATATCATTTATTAAAAGATTATGATATGGCCTTAAAACTACTGGAAGAGTTTAGAAAAACTCAGCAGGTAAGACCTACTCTTATAAAATAGTAATACTTCACAGAATCTGAATTACTGCACATAGTAAATAGGAAAAAATGGCTGTTTGCAGACTTTCTTTGTTGTTGCTGTTGTTGTTTTTCATTTAGCATCTTGGGACCTAATTCAGGAGCTCACTGTGTCTGTGGCTACTGATTATATAGGCCACATTTGATCCACAGATACTAGGCTACTTCCTGTTCTGGGTTAAAAGAAGTACCGATGGCATGTGAAATAACTGATTAGGTGAGTTAAGATCTGTGACAGTGGAATAATTAACCAAAAAATCCCAATGGTTATCTTATTGCTTAACAGGTGTTAGATTAATCAACACTATAGGAATTTTTACACCACACTTTTTACTCTTGCAGTAATTTGGATAAAATGACCAACTTAACTGTGTCTTACATCTCAGCAGCAAAGTATGTATAGAGGTTTTTTCTTTTTCTTTCATTTTCATCTGTTAATATACCAGCAATAACAGTGTCAATAACAATAGGAATTGGAAAATGTTACTGATGATAAGATAATTTATAACTCAGAACTATGAGATCTGGAATGTATGTAGATCAAGGTACCATCTAACAAAAGAGTACTGGTAGGATCTGTTACTGACCACTGAATCAAAATGAAACAAGGCTAGTAAATTACTGTAACATATGGGAAGAAATATTTGTTAAGGTGGATGCTCACCTTGGGGAAGATGCTGTGTGTTTATGTAGTCGGTAGCAAAGAATCCTAGGTATCAAACTTTTTCGAACCCCCCCCCCCCAAAGGTTTTGCATCCAGCATGACCCCATTATACCAGATAATGATGAATTAGTCACTAAATTAGAAGTGCGATATTGACTTTGGGACCAGAATTATGATCTGATTAAATTCAGGATGTCAAACAAGATAGTTTCACTCAGTAATATCTACTTCAAAAGAGCTGCTGCTTCAAAGATGAGCAGGAATCCTGGTTTTCTCTGATTTAAAAAAAAAAATCCAAATTTTACAATTTAAAAAAAAAAATGTAACCCCAAATCCACATTTTCCCACATTCTAAAAATGAAACATGAAAAAAAAAGAAATTATATATATATATTTTTCTGCCCTTGATTCCTGTCCAAAATGACAGGAACCAAGGGCAGTAGGACCCAGGGGAAGCCTGATTGGCCCCCACCCCCAGCTGGAGTTTCTGGGCTGGGAGCACATGGCTGCCTCAGCGCAGGAACCTCAGGTAAGTGGGAGGGGGCAGACCCTGGACAAGGGTGTGGGGGAAGGCCCCTTCCCACCCATGCCCAGTGCCCCGCACTGCAGTTGCTTGCAGCCCATGTGAGGCTGCCTGTGCCCGCTCTGGACAGCTCCATGTGGACTGTGAGTGTCTGCAACACAGGACACTAGGTGTGGGGTGGGGGAGGGTCTGCTCCTCCCCCCCACACTCAGCTTTTCCCTGGGGTCCTTTCCTGCACAGAGAAAAGTGACCCCTTGCCTGCCCTATGGCTAGCACCCGCAGTGCAGATGCTCGCAACCTGTGCAGGGCTGTCCAGAGCAGGCACAGACAGTGACAGTCTGCAAGTGGCTGCAGTGTGGGGTGCCAGGCATGGGGCAGGGCTGCTTCCCCCTCTCGTCCCCTCCCCCCCACACACACTCAGCACCACCTTGTTACCTGGGCCCACTGCCAGGCTGGTAGTGGGCAGATTACAAGCTGGTGCTGAGCATGGGGAAAAGTGGCCCCTTGCCCACCCCATGGCCAGCACCCTGCGCTGCAGCCTCTTGCAGCCTGCCTGGGGCTGCCTGTGCTTGCTCCAGACAGCCCTGCATGGGCTGCGAGCACCTGCAATGTGGGGTGCTGGCCATGGGGCAGGTGAGGGGCCACTTTTCCCCCAAGCTCAGCACCAGCTTCTTTCCTACTGGTGAGCAGGGGGTCGGGGCTGTGTGTTGCCCCCTACCTGTACCATGGGACTGGGGGGCACTGGGTGTGAGTGGGCAGGGCATCAGTGGGAGCACGGGGCCTGCACCAGTGCCCTGGGGCCCAGTGCTGGTGGGGCCCAGAATGGTGGCAGGAGCATGGGGTCCCAGCAAGCAGGGGCTCTATGGAGCTGGGCCAGCTCCCCCCCTCCCTGCTGGTGAAGCCCAGCCCGGCTCCACGGACCCCTGCCAGCTTGTGCTCTGCTTTGGGCCCCACTGGTGCTGACCCTAGAACATTGGTCCCAAAACATTAGGATGTTGGTCCCAAGATGGTGACCTGGTAGGGACACCTGTCAAGGGGCATGGCTACCTGTGCAACTCTCAACAGCCTTCCAAAACTGGGTAAGCAGCCCTTCGCTCAAAATAATTGCACACTTAGTGTGCTAATTGGTTACAGGTCTGAAGAACACAATGCCTGTTTCACAGTGCCTGTGAAAAAGAGGAGGATTATATACTTGGATGAGAATGAAATAATATTTCTGCCATCCACTGACTTCCTCAGTTATTAAAACTCATCACCTTGGGATAAATATTTGTAACACTTAAATCAACGAGCCCAGATATCTTGTGCCTTCAAGTTGACAGCGCTCTGTTTAATGTCTTTTAAATGTTGGAACACTGAGGTGCTTCTGAATGACTGGAAGAGTGCTAATTTTCATGAAAATTAGAAGTATGAACAAGTTTTGTTCTAAGCCAGTGGTTTTCAACCTATGCTCCATGGTCTCCTAGGGGTCTGAGGACTGTCTGAGTCCCCAAAAAATGACTGATCAATTAAAAGTATGTGAATACGCTTAAAGTTCAGAGGGGCCTACACCTCCATTTGTCATTTCCAAAGGGGTCTGCACCTCCATTCGATATTTTTTTAAGGGTCTGCAAATGAAAAAAAGTTAAAAACCACTGCTCTAGGCTACTTAGTCTGGTATTTCCACTGTTTTGTCTGGGGCTAAAGCTGATTTGTATTTCATTACATAAACGATAGAAATAAACAGTGTTTACTAGGGATGCACCAATAGACACTTTTGAGGCATATTGGCCAATACCCATCTGATTTCCAATATGCAGCCCAGCAGTTTGAAGAGCAGTGTCCAGCTGGTAAGTCTTTTCTGGGGGAATGGAAAGGGTGTGGGGGGGGTGGCGCAGATCAAGGCCTCTGTGGTGAATGAGGGCGTGGAGTTGGGGCAGGTGCTGCACAGCCGGGGCAGGGTGCGGGACAGAGCCGCAACCCATTTGGGGGGGTGTGGGGATGCAGGGGGAGGGGAGGACAGTTGTGTGCACCCCAGGATGATGGGAGGGTCAGATGCTCTGGGATCTGTGCTTGGAGTGGGTGGCAGTTCTGGGAGGGGGCTGTAGGCAAAGGGGGGGCTACAGCTCTCCCACAGTGCACACAGTAGCAGGAGCTGCCCTGCCCCTGGACAAGCCACACCTCTGTCCCATGCCCTGCCTCTCCCCAGCTGGGCAGCACCTACCCCATCCCCACTCCCTTCCTCACCATGAAGACCTTAATCTGCCTCTCCCCTCACTCCTTCCACCACAACACACTTGCTAGCTGGACACAGCTCTCCAAGCTGTCAGGTTGAGCTCCTTGCTTCCTATGTGCTGCTCTGCAGCTGTGTGCATGCACGAAGCATTTATGCAGCCAGTTATTTGGCCAATCAGTCAAAAAAAAAAAAAAAGAAAGAAAGAAAGAAAAAGAAAAAGACATTTTCCAGTGCAGTCAGTTTTCTTTATATTGGACCGATGTATCAGTGCACCTCTGGCATTTATCCAAATCCAAGACTATCCAATTGACCAAGACTACCACTCTCCAAAAACTAAAATCCACACATTGAAACTTTTTGTTATTTATATAAACGGACCTACTAACAAACTAGTAAGTCGTATATTCAACAAACATTACCTCAATCTATGTTAGATTTTGCCCAGAAAATCCTAGTGAGTCCTGATTCTTTTTTAGTTCCTACATCCTTACTCTCACTGTTTTCACTGCTCTTATCTTCTTCCTCATCTTCCTACAAACCTTTGCCTTCAGTTCCATCCATGGCATTGGAGCCTTCTTGAAGCCTTTAATAAAGGACTCTGAAAATACCCTTTCCCAGTAATTCAGTATCCATTGGCAAATCAGTACTATGGTTGGCTTAATTTTCCCACCAGGTGTAAGTGTGTGGTTTCCTGCCAAGAGCCAATCTGAATACTGTTTAAATTGTCCTTAAAGGGTTTATTTACTATAACATCCAGTACTTGGAGTTGAGATGTCATACCAATAGGTATGACTACAGGATCACAATTTATTGACCAAACTTTTGCTTTCACATCTGGTGTTAAATGCTCCCTGAATGATTCTAATGCTAACATTCCTTTTTTTTTTTTTTTTTTTTTTTTTTTTTTTTAGCAGTGCCCCAGATTTCCTGTTCCATGTAACAAATATCTAACTGGTCATTCATCAGTTTACTTGAAAACCACCCTTGTCCCTGACACCAAACCACTAAATCCTGGTAGAAACTTTTTTTTTTTTTTTTTTTTGGCACGATCTTTTTTTGTTTCAAAATTATTTAAGGTGGTAATTTGCTACGCCTTCCAATACTTTTAACATCACTGTATTTCACAACTTTTCATTTCCTGTATTTCTCAGGATTATGAATTTTGACGTTTTGTCAAAACTTATGTTGCTTGGCATGTCAGATAATGCTGATAAGACTCCAGTCTATTCTGTCTGGCCAAGTAGGTAATCATGAGTCTTGCAAAGCTCAATAATGTATCACTGGAGTTCTTAAGTTTTTTGCTGAAGTTCAGTGGTAACATTTGTGCAAGTGGCCTTCATTACAGGGCTAAGATACAACATTGCATCATTTGCATATTCCACCACTGCTTGCCTTGAATTTTTGCTGTGGAACATTCCGTTTCTTCACCGTTTGTGATCCCTTTAGTTGAAGCATTTTGTGGGTGCCTGGCATTCCTTCAATTATCCTTTCTTTAATGTACGTAAGAACTGGCTTATCAATTTCAAGAAAGTGATCCTTTTTGTACCACTGAATGACTTTCATAAGGACTTAGCATCCTTGGTTTTCCTTTTAACTGTCTCCATCAATACACATTAGCTTTAGCAACACTATACTTTCTTCCTGCTTCTGTTGTTTGTTTTGTTTTGTTTTTTTCAGCATAGTATAACTTTCATTTTAAAATTCATGTTGTAGCTGCCCCTCATTTCTGTCAGTATTTTCACATATGTACTGTTACTTTCTGCTTTTTTCTTGCAACATGATCTGTCATGGTGTTTGTTCTGCCCCCCATGCTTGCCCTGCCAAATTACCATAAGTGCCTATTTTTTAAGTTTTGGCCAGTCATTAATGATTGAGTCCTGTAATTCACTGCATTCCCTCCCACTGCCTCCCTACCCCTGTACCTGGTGCCTCATTGTTCAGTTTCCTGCTGCCACCTACCTCTGCATTCCCTGTGTGCTAAATCCTTGATGGCTTGTCTGTTGCATGTCAGTCATTTTTACCTCATCTGTGATTCTAAGACAAGGCTTTGTTTTTCACCATGTTGAGTGTGTGCGTGCATGTGGCAGGGTGTAGCGGGCAGAGGCTTGTCTTGAAATGGAGTAAATACAGTAATGTCAGTCAGCATTTTATGGAAAGTGTCTTGTCAAACCAACCTTATTTAACTGCGCAGCTGTAATGTGATGAAGGCTTTTGCAAGGTGGTTGTAGTAGTGCAGTAGCAAATCATTAGCTTGCCAGCTACATAAACTGATGTCAAATTATATACTTTTTATATTATTAGCTGTAAATATTTGTTTTAGTAATGAGTGCTTGGAGGATAATTTGGTTAAGTGAATGATGGAAGACAGGCCTCCCTAAGAGGAAAGATTTAAGGTGGCATTACTGTGGAATGTGGTAGTTGTAGGTGTCTGTGGAAAGAGCAGTCATACTTTTTAAATAGCATTACTTTTTCATTTAGTTGCATTTGCGGGTTTGTCAAGTAATGCTGACTGCTTCACAATAGCTTTTATTATCTAAATGCTTAAAAAGGAGGTGGAGGATTGAGCAAGAGAGGGGGTAGGTCTTCAGAAAGTCAGAAATGCAGGCGCTGATGACATTCCATCAATGGCCTGCAAATTATAGTGTGACAGGAGCTTCCTTTAAACTTCACACTTGAACGAACTTCACACTTATTTCTCTGTCTGTAACTGCTGACGTGTTAAACTTTTAGCTATGGCTTTGGCTAAAGGAACCACGAGAACAAAATTCTATTGGGCCCCGTTAAACTTTTACAAATGTAACTAAGCAAAAGCTGTATAGAAAATTGGAAGGCACGATGGAATTTGTCCAGTTTATAACCCACATCAGAGTTGCTCATAACTACGGAGTTGCTTTCTGCTGGTTTTTAAAATTAATCTCAGTCAGTTTATCAATACAAATGTAATATTTAATTTTCTTTCCCCCCAGAAGAAGGGAAAGCACTTTTCAGGGAACAACTGATTAACCATTTTAGTGATTAATTTAACTTATGTGCAAAGTTTGATCAAAACCAAAGTAGAATAAAGAAGTAAAAGATTTATACACAATTTAGCAAATTCAGCTTTTTCCTTTGACCTCTGCTCTGTTTTATTCTAAATCTATTTGGAAATCAATATTTTGCATACATTTTTCTGTTCAATACCTCTGTGGTCTGAAATGAAGACAATTTTTCATCCTATCCTAAATTCTTCTGTGACTATTGACTCAGTAATTGCTGAGCTCCACCTTTTGAGATTCCTAAAGTTAGCTGAAATGGTTTCTGTGTAAACAGGGTATAAAAGCATTTAGTATGAAAGAATTTTAGTGAATGTAGGATATTTCTCCAAGACTGAAGTTAAAAAAGTTCTGGCTGAAAGGGAATTCCTTTCATTCCTAGCAGTACTGTCATACCCTAGCATGCATTTTGTATTCAGGGAAAACCTCTCTCTTTTGTGGGATGACTATACTGACTTCAGGAAGTGGAGTGCTCTCTACCTTGAGAGATTTGTAGCTACCAACATATGCTGCCACAGCGCTGCATGAGAGAGACTCTGGTTTGGAATCTCTGGTTTACTGAATTTAAGCCCTGCAAAATTCAGTTTTCCTGCTCCATTAGTGAGACTCCTGTGTGGTGGTAGTGGTTGTATTGTTTTTTGACTCGAATGACATAGGTATGGATTTAGTCATCTAGTTGGTAAGAGGTGGTGGAGAGGTAGGGAGAGTAAGATGTATGCTTCTATTCACTGGTAGTTCCTTTATAATGGGGGCCATCCAAAGAGCCCTTTCACCTTCATTTGCTATTTTTAACTAAATACTTGAGTATTATGTTTTAAACACATGGGTGTTCTGGTCACTGATATTTGAATTCTGCATAAAATTGTTCATAGCCAAGCTGCAAATGGCATGGTTTGTGATAATTGACCATATTTTTTTTCAGATTCCTCCTAATAAAATAGATTATGAATATAGTGAACTTATTTTATACCAGAATCAAGTGATGAGAGAGGCAGATCTGTTTCAAGAGTCTTTAGAACATATAGAAACATATGAGAAGCAAATATGTGATAAGCTCATAGTAGAAGAAATCAGAGGTAAGTTGCTTTTCCGCCCCAGTTTTGGCATCAACACTTAAGTGTAATAGTATTAGTTTTGCTAAAACAATTCAGTAAATTTGACAGTAAAAGTTCAGGAAAAAGAGCCCAAACTGTCTCCTGGGTTTTGAAGATGTGTACCATGAGGTGTATATTGGAACTTTAAAAGATCCATAAAGAGATTATTTCAAATGTATCAATACTAGATTTGTAATTTGGCACTTTATTCACAATAAACCTCAGCAAGCTAGAGTGGTGTAATTTGATACATGTTAACAATATATTTGGATGTGAAAGGGCAGTCCTTACCACTAAGGACAGCTCATGGGTGTTGCATATACATTAAAGATACCATTCACTAATGTATGCATATTTAGTAAATTTTCATAAGTCAGAACTAGAATAATCTATTTCTACATGCCTGTATCTGCAAGTAAGTGTCTGAATGCACTGTTTGTACTGAGTGGTGGTTTGTACTAAAGTGGTGGTTTCATGCTTGAAATAGCAGGTTCTGTCATCCTTTTAACTACATCCAAAAAGAAAAAAGTCAGTATTCTGTTTTCAGTTTAGTCATGCACTGCTTCCATCAAGTGGAGTCTTTAATATATACAATTTTGACATAGTCAGCATTTTTAGATATTCCTTGTCCTTTGTTGTTGTTACCCTTTTGTCAGTGTACCTATAAAAGCTGACATTGCAATTTAATGTAAAATATGGTTATATTGCAGCTGGCCCCCAATTGTCACAACCACCTATTGCATTGTTAAGGAGCTTTTGCTTTGGCTCCTTCATATGCTTATTTTTTTATTAGTCTGAGGGAACCCTGAGAGAGAAACGTTGGGGAGGGATTCACTGGCTGTTTGACACTGGGGAATTACCTACTAAAGGTTGGCTTCCCCTACTCACAGCTTGCTGATAGTTCTTTATCCGGTTGGTAGCACCAGTTCCTAGATGATGTTATCTGTGACTAGCCAGTGTATCTCTCTTTCTGACCAGTAAAATGGCCCATGTACAAGGAGATAGGGGAGTAAATAGAGGACTGAAGTGACGCAAAATATGCAAGATGCAAAGCCATTTAAGTGGACTCCAAACTACTGATTGTAGCTTATTACAGCAACCTGAAATAAACACAATTGGCCCTCATTTTGAAGTTCCTGGACTTCCTTGATATTTCTAATGATATCCTGTAATCCTTCCTTAAATCACTTGTATGAAGATAGCTTAACTTGTGGTTTTTTGTGAGGACCCAAACTCAAAAAATCCTGCATATGCTTCAGTAAAGTGTTAGCCTTAGTATTGCATCTTTCTTGGCCAATTACGCAAATCCAGTAACTGTAAGCTTTATTCCCCAGTAATTTGGGGTATTATTTTCAAGTCTAGGACAGCAAAGTTAGTTTTGTAAATCTAGTAGCCAAACAAAAGTATATAACTGCCATTATTTCAGAAGTTCTGAATGACCCCAAAGTCCATGCCCTTGGGGGCAGTATACATCTCTGAAGAATCAAGCCACCTTTTGTTTGATATCCAAAGACAATTTACTGGGCTTAATTTTAAACATCCTTTTTTTTATAATTTTAGCCATAGCCACAAGTGGACTTCCCGTTTAACTGAGGTTTGTGTAACTGCATTATTTTAGGAGAAATGCTGTTGAAGTTGGGGAGACTAAAAGAAGCTGGTGAAGTGTATAAAGAGTTAATTGATCGGAATGCAGAAAACTGGTATTATTATGAAGGTTTGGAAAAGGCTCTACAACCTAGTAAGTAATACTGCTACTTTCTTCCTCCTTAAGCAATTATTAATCAAATAATGTTCAATTTAGTGTTGCAAAAAAGTTAGAACTTGGCAGAAAAGAATTGTGTATCTTCTAAACTAGAACATTTGGTAGTCACATTTTACTGAATTAGAAGTGTATTCACTGAAAACTTATCTCTGTGTGTAAATACCAACACCAAGCGTTTATTTAAAGGTCAGAGTTAAGGATGGCTCTTTGTCATGTGCCTGCTAGAGCTGCTCTTCCCTGGCACATGCTTCTTTGAAAATGGAGCCATGAGTCACTACTCCCTGATCCATGAAGTAGATTGATGCGATCATGTTACATTAATGTGCTTTCATGAAGTTATCAACTTGCAAAAGGCTTGTAGAAAATTTTCTATTTAACCCAAGCACAAATAATGCATTGCTTTAATTTCCTTTGGGATGAGTTTTTAAGGGTGCTTCATTTTAACACAAATTTGCCTTCTTGTGGAAGAAAGGGAAATAGAAATAACAAGGATGTTTAATATTTCTAAGCTAACTCCTACGCTTATTCTATTGTTCCACAAAAAAAAATAATTAATTTTTAAAAAGGGTTCAAAATTATTATTGGAACCTGTAACTAAAATTTGAATGTTAATTTTTCTTAAATATTTACCTCCTTATCAATTAACAAGAGGTGTTGCCTCATAAATAATATATGTAGTCTACTGTGCTATACGCACTCTATACAACACAAAGACTTATTGGATTTACTCTGATGACATCATAAATCATAAAACCATAAGAACGTTACTGATCGATATTGTACAGGTATTACACTTTCACGCATCTTAGGTTTTTTTCTAAATATAAGGAAATATTATAAAACCTAAAATTGTCAAGGTATATAAGGTTTTCAGATGTGATTGGAGATTGAGTAAAAGCAAATGATAGCAGTGTTAGTTTGAAGTCCATGTACAGTGTTATATAGAGACTATGGTTAATCTTTGCGTGCAAATCATTTTATCCAAATTGTTATGCTTACTACCTATATAGTTAAACTGGCAAAGAACTTGATTATTGAGTTGCTATAACAAATACTTTTCACTGTCAACATGTAATTATTCCTAAATAATTCATTTAGATTTGTAGTGTATATTTCATATGTACAATTCCTGTATTGACTTGAACTAGGATAATTATAAAACTAATAGCACTACTTTATTTTTTAGGTGGTCTTAGGACTATTTCCTCCCCCATGGTAAGTTCTGGAGCTCCAACTTGTGATTTAAAATAGGGTTTTTATATGCTTTAGTTCCAATTTAAGCATTTATTTGAATTTCTTCCTCTTAGAATTATGTATACCTGGAGCCAACAGATAAAATGCTTTTTCTTCCTGCCTTCAGAGCTGAGACATGAGGCTTTGTTTATGAAATGAAGGCCCAGGCATGACTACTAAACACTTGTTATAGTATAGACTATAGATTTTTTTTTTTAACTTTCAGCTTTACTACAATTTCTTAATGAACTTGGAACACTTTGACAAAATTTATCATATGATTGTGAAAATAACATATAAAAAACCATAGATTGGTTCTTTTGACATTATAACCACATTGGAGCTCCAAAGCATATTATGGGGGAATTGGGAGGAGTGGGAAGAAAGTCTAATGTGAAAACAAAACTACTTAAACTTGATATGATATTGAGTGTTAGAATTGGTAGTATTGTCACCTTTTTGCTGCTGCCAACAGGATTTTTGTATTAGGCCATAGTTGTATATTTATTTCCATATTAACTTTCTTAAAAAAGATTAGCATTGTAACTCTTCAGATCCTTTACATATTTCTTATAAGCCAAGGATACTGAAAAAAATATAGAAAGCCATTTATTTTACAAATACCAGAGCACTCTTTCACAATCAAGTGTCAGAAGAAAAGTATACTTCCTATGGTATTACTTTTGTATGTTTTATGCATAAGATACTGTAATGCATTAGACCTCTGGATTAATCAATGGATTTGATTAAATTACATTTTATTGAGACATTTTAAATTTGTTTTAAACTAATTTCATACCTTTGCCTAAGTAAAGCTAATTAAATTGTTGTTCTTTAAAATATATATACGAGTAGATTTTTTTTCTCCATCGTATCTTATATCTATTATATCTACTGATAATAGGCACCTTAGAAGAGAGGCTTCAGATTTATGAAGAAGTTAGCAAAAGACATCCCAGAGCAGTTTCACCTAGAGGATTGCCTTTAAACTTTGTTTCAGGTAACAAATTCCATATCTGTTCCATAGTTTTCATTCTTTCTAAGTTGTTGCCATCAGTCCCTAAATTTTGGATATCTGTTTATTACAACTATTTCAGCTACTAGAAGACTTGTACACCTTTGTTATAGACATGTCAGTGGTATATTTCAAAAGTTGGGCATTCTAAAGCAGCAGTACCAGCTACATAATTTTGTCTTTACTGATAAAACTGCAGTGCAGTGCTCTGAACTGTAATGCATACATATGGCTTAAAAGCAAAGACCAAGTTAGTGTTCTTCAAATAAGATGCAAAATTGTGGTAAGCTGTTGTATTAAGGAACTAGATCTAACTTTTTGTTTGTTTAAATATGTATAGACTCTGATGACATTCAACTGCCATGTTACGGAGGGAAAAGTATACGATTGTAGAGTTTTGTCTTTGCATTATTGATTGACAGATGACATTTGTCTTTGCAAAATTTAGAGGGAACCCAAGTAAAAACTGCAAGAGCTACTTAGTGTTCAGGATTCAAACAAACTACTATGCAGGCTTCTTTACAGTGTTATCTCTTTTAAAAAAATCTTTTAAAATATGGTTGGTAGTAAACTATCTCAAACTGAAGTTTAAGTATTTCTTTTGGGTTACTCTGAGCCCTTTGAAACTGCTGTTATGAGATCAAAATTAATCAGTGGTAGAATGGGGTTAATTTCATGAAACACCAGACAGGCTGTCTCTAGGGACAGCATTCAGGAAAACCTTTAGCCTTTACCTGCACCAAAGTACAGTGTTTTGTGACAGAATTACTATAATTCAGCTAAGTCTGAAAAAGCACTCTGTTTTGCAGGTAGCTTGGCAAAGAGTGCTATCTCAAAAGTAGATCAGCAAAGCTATCCAGTATGAGGTGCTTAGTTTTTGAGCTGTGCTATACATAACTTTTTTCAAATACTTTGATATAATTTTATAGAACTATGCAATATTAATATTCAGTATAGAAAAATCCTTTGTACTGAAACTTGGGACAAGAGTCCTTCCTCTGGAGGGGGAACTTTCTAAAATGGAAAAAGATGAGCCAATTTTTAAATTGGAAAAGAGCAAATTACTTTTTGAGTTTTGCCTGAGTACATCTGAGACATAATGTAACTGGTATATTTGTAATACTAGCAGAAATTTTTTTGTAAATTAATCTTACATCTTCATTCACTTGCAAATGGAGACTATGACAGCACACATTTCCAGAAATGTATCTCTAGGGCTTATCTTTAAAACTATAGGTTATAAGATCAGATTGTTTAGCATAGCAACTCATCCCTGAAAGCACTGTCCGGCCTGATGAAATTAGTCTATCTCTTGTTTTGTTGCTCTTGGACTCTCAGTGTGTTTTTGATTTGTACGCTTGCTTTGCTTTAAATATTTCTGTGACTGCCAAATTATCACTCTGCAACAAATAAAGCTACTTTTCGTGCCCCTGAAGTTTCCCAGGTTTTCCATTCTCTAGGTCGGTTTTTTTTTTTTTTTTAAGAACAGGTGGGCCAAAATCAAGTTGTTAATTTTTCAAATTGGTTTGAGGAGTCTACTGTTTATCCTCTAATAGTAAATGTCATTTATTTATTCCACTATATAGCAAGTGGAGAAAGAAAACATGAAACTACAGGAAAATATACTGCCATCCTAGTGAAGATTTTTCATAATTAGGAAAACTTCTTAATATCAACATGGATGTCCTTTCAAAGGACTCCATTATTACATTCAGCAATATTCTATTAATGAGCAGTAGGTGTAGTTATAAAGACTCGTTGCCCATTGTGAGCAGTAATGAAAGCAAGATTATCCTCTCACAAATTGGAGATGGCTCAAAGGATGTTTCATTAAGTTGCTATTTTATATTGTTTTGTAAAATCCAAGATTATTTTTTAAAATTATAATCTAATTTGTTTTTGTGTGTTTGCTGAACACAGTGCACTCTTTGAATACAGCGATAGCCATAACATATTTTTCAGTCCAATAAATGCTTATTTTAATGTCTGTACCGTATCTGTTTTCCCACTTGACTCATCCATATATTTTTGTGACTACTGCAGGTCAGGAATTTTCCAACAAAACAGCATTTTGTTGGAAAATGTTGATTTGTAGAAACCCAGTTATTTTTTGCAGGAACGTGTCTACCATTTTCAGCAGGATAGAATTTATGATCAAAATCAGGTTCAGAATTCTACTGTCTGATGTAGAACTGAGATTTCAACCTCAGTCTCTCTCAACCCTGGTGAGTGCCTACTGCCAAGCTGGTGGCTATTCTGTTATGAGTTTCTCAGTCTTTTTCCTTTTGGAGTTGCTCTTCTTTGTATAAATATTTACTGGAACAGAGAATTAACCTTTATTTTCCCATAATCCAGCTAAGCATCCTAACCACCAGTCACTAGAGTTGCTATTTTTTGTTAACTGAATAAATATTTATCCATATGTAATGGACTTTGTAGCCTGGTGGTTAGGGGTACTCGTAGGGTATGAGGGCCCCAAGGTTCAAGTCCCTCCTTTATTGCTTCAGCCACAGGGAAGAATTAGAGAAACACTCCCCAGAATAGCTAGTATTTTAGAGAAACGTGTTTCAATGTAGCCAGAACTCTTAATAGTCTCATCTTGTTGTGATGCAGGGGATAAAAAGTTGAAATTGCAAAAACTTGCATGCTGTAGCAAAGCAGTTTCTCATCCTTTTCTTTATGAAAGTATTCATTTGGAGAAACTTTAGTGCCATTAGGTTTCTGGAAAAGATATCGCAATAAATAGTATAGTTTTTGTCCACAAATTAATTGAAATAAGCATTTCATTAATTTTTACCCCAATATTTTGATAAAGAAAGACATTATCTTGACCTCTTAGTTTTCTGATCAACTAAGTTATAAAATAATTTCTAACAGTTGTATCTCAAATCATGGTCCCATAAATATCTTGTGTGGAGTTTTTTCTTTCCCTTTTTTTCCTATGTGACCCTTTTTGGGGCACAAGTTAAATGTCTTCCTCTATGTCCTCTAAATAACTGAAAAGAATAGTCAAAATAATGCCTTTTTGTAGGGTCTTCCAATTACTGGAGGTTAACACAGAGTTATATGAATGTAAGCACTGCTCAGTATACAACACTCACAACTGTTGAAGTATAACCAAGTACACTTTTGTTTCTAGGTGAAAAATTTAGAGACCTAATGGATAAGTTCCTGAGGGTTAACTTCAGTAAAGGCTGCCCACCTTTGTTTACTACTTTGAAATCTTTGTATTACAATCCAGAAAAGGTAAAATTTAGTATTTATTCGGTTTTCATTAAGTCTTATATATTTACTTACTATATTAGTCAAGTATATTAATATATAGTATACTATATAAAAATCCCATAGTTTATAGGTAAGTGTGATTTGACATTCTCATATTTAGGTAGCTCATACCTTATTTATCACTTAGTAGCTTTTAAACTTGTACTGAATACATAAATTTCTGTAGCCAGTTTGGTGAAATTGCAATTGTCAGAATCTGCTTGGTAAAGTATGTTCATAAGTTTACAAAAAGTCAAAGATAAGCAAAGATTAATTTAAAATAAACTGAATAAACTGTATTCTTTGTCTTTGGCTACAAGTGTTAGGTGGTTTCAACTTATAGCTTATGATGTCACCAGAAATCCTTTTTTTTTTTTTTTTTAATACGGCACAACTGGTTTATGGTGTATGGTCACTTTTGAAGTGTGTTAATACAGTTGTATCTGCCACAGATACTTGCTTCCAGTTTGTCTGGCTAAATTCTATTTAGTGTTAAACTTGTGTAGGTCTAGTGTCTCCAGGGGTTTAAGTGCAACACTAGCATACTATATTATAGCTTTTGTTTCCTTCTTTCCATCACCCCTCACCCTGAAAATATCAGTTAAAATATATTTAGGTATAATCTGCAGTGAAGATTTATCATCATACTTGAAGGGATTCTTCTTCAGTAGATAGAAAAGAAAAGTGCAGGTTTACCTAGTGAAACACCTCTATCTGTAGGAACAGTATATTGACTATTAATAAGCTTAGTTAGATGCTCCCATACTTGGAAAAACTAAATATCAGTTTCTTTTTGTTCTTTTCAGTGAGTGGATATTTTCTGGTTTAGTTAGGTTATTCTTTTTTAAAGACTTATTTGTTAATGTTCCTAATTTCATGATACTACTAGTAGATGCCATTATCGGAACATATAGTTGACTACGTATAGACAAACGTACTTTTTATTTAGCTGCTTTAAAAAGGGGAGAGACCTGCTGTTTGGAAGCACAAATTAGCTGTTAAATATGTGTGATCCTGTAGCAATACAAGTGATCAAACTTGCCCCAAATTTGACTCTAAATGAAGCAGTGTTAAATTTGGAGAGGTTTTGCTATTGTTCTGTTGCTATATTTGCAGATGTAGCAGCTCCACAGTAACAGTTTATATACAAGTCTGTTGATGTTATTATGGTTGTAATAATCAAGTGTAGTATCTGTTCTTATCAGTTTAATATCTTTTGTGTTGAAGTGATTTAAAAAAAAACCCTTTTGCACCGTTTGTGTAGTGCAGGCTATTCTATAATGCATAATAATATGTTTTAAGTTTTCTTAAAATTATCAGAAAATGGGTTGATTTCTCTCTACTGTTTTTAAATAGTATTTAGCAATAAAGCAATGCCATGCAGTGGTGCACTGCAAATTATGACATCATAACTGTGATATTTTCTTAGGTGGTGAAAATAAAACACAGGTAACTTCTTGGGTACAGTAACCTGGAACTTTTGACAAATTAAGCAAGTAGGAAAAACATATGACACTGACGACTTAGTTCATAGGAAGGGTGGTTTTGATGGGTTGATGTTATTTTTTGAGTTTTGCAATAATAATACGGTTACTTTTTGTCATTCAGCTACTTTAAGTACATGTGAAAAGTATCATTTAGCACAAGAACTTTGATCAAACCATACCAAGAAACATGCACAAATTACCTAGCAGGGATGTACTAAGTTTATAAACAAAGCTTCAGAGACGAGTAATTATAGATTAATAATAATACTGTTGCAGTTTTATGGGACATCTGACTTGAAATAAATTAACAAACACAGAGAACTCACCTGAAAAAAAAATGTTAAAAAATGTGGGGAATCTATGGAACCTGTTTGTTGCAATTCCAATTCTTAACCCTGATTCCAAATATAAAGTTTATAGGTTGTGTCCAAAATAGGAACAGCCTGCATTATGGTTCATGGAAGTAGATTTCAAGGTCCATTGCTTTTCTAGCACTGTAAAATCTACAGTGAACGGGAATGCAGTATTAGCAGCCAGTGCATCAGTTGGCCAGCAACTTGGAAGTAGTCACAAAAAATAGGATAGGCAAATTTCTGAATTTTTCTTTTTTGAGAAGCTGTTATTTTCTGACAGACCACCATCAGTTAAACATGTTGCATGTTACTTTTGATTAAGTCAAACCCCTTTCAGAAGTAAACTGATAAGTACATTTGCATCTCTAACAACTGATATGTGGTTGATCCAACAACTTAGAATTATGCTTTTGGATATTGTGTTTCTGTTTAAATTGCAGAATTACAGAAGTTTTTGTTTTGATCAGAATGCTTTTTTATGTTTAGAAAATGGATGATTACACAACGAATTTCTGTGTTTGTGATTATTTCATAAACTCTTCTTTCAATTAGTGTATTTCTTAAAAAAAAAAAAAAAAAAAAAAGTATGGGAGGAGATTGTTTTGGGGAAAATTATAACTATCCTGATAGTAAGTGCCATGTTAGAGAAGATCATTATACATCTCTCAGATGATTCAGTCACTGATGCTTCAATGAATAACATCCACAATATCTCTGGCTCTGTAATACTGTGCTGTTAGAGGGTGCTGAACTTAATTCCAGTTTTAGATAATATTGTGCTTACGGTATTACGAATCTGAATATATCAAAAATATGTAAGAGACTTAAGTCAAACTGCTCTTTCCCTTTTCTGGTACATGATGATAGTATGTTACAGATCTTCTAAATATTACATTATACAATACAATTTAAAATGCACCAAGTTGTGGGACTTTTACACTTTCTTTGAAAGACTACTATATAATTTTTAATAGAGTTCCCAAATAGGAAGTTTTTCTCTCTGATTTTCCCATCCCAAGCTAAACTTTAAATTTAATTCCTGGTTGTATTCCTGCCATTGAACCACATAAAATTTTCTTTCTTTCTGTGTTTTACCCCTGTAAAAATCAGCCTAGTCCTGTGAGATTAGAAAATGTAATGGCATCACAGACTTCTCATATATTGCCTTTGGTCTTGCTGAGTAAAAACTGCAGGTCTTACCAGGACTTCCTTTGATACCTTTGGACCATTTAGCCAGTCGCTCATTCTTAACACTTGCTGTTTAAGCAAAATGCTCTTCAGTTGAAAAAAACGAATAAAATTGAACAATCTATATTTGAATGTGAAAACTGTTTTCTGAAGGCATTTTTCTAATTTCTCGTTGAGTTAGGACAACTTTGGCAAATGAATTATTCTTTTTTCCTGTTGCTCATTCCACTGTAGCGTTTCCTTGAATGAGAATACTTTTTGACTCCTACAAGCTGCTTCTTGGGGTTTGTTGTTGCATTTATTGTTCTGGTAGAACACAGGATGCTAGAACAGTCAAAGTGACAGTCCTTAATGTGTTTAAAATATAAACTCTTCATAGTCCAATAACAGTACTACTTGTTTAAAATATAGTTTAGAGAGCTGCATTATTCAAAGTTGAGCAGAAGGCAGGGTAGATTTGCATCTTATCAAATAACTAAATCATAGGATAAATTAGGATAAATTTTTACAAGCCCAGGTTCACTTTGTCAGAAGCTGTGAAAAGACCTGGACAGAACAGTGTATAAACTGGAGAGAGTGATTGGAATACAAAAGCTATGAAAGGAGGAGGGTGAGTTGGATCAGGAGAGGCAGTGCTGGGAGAGACAAGCAACTTATAGTAACAGAGGGATCACAAAAGCTAGTCCGAGTAATGGGATATGATTCTGGTCACTGTTTCAATCACATTTAACGCAATCCAATTTGTAGATTACTTCTTCATTTGCAATTTCCCTTTCTTAAAATATTTAAAAGGGGTTTTTTGTTGCTTAAGAGCAACTGTACTGAGGGCAGCAATGGAATATCCAGGGAGGTTAAAGTGTTGTGCCACAGGTAGGCTTTTATGACTTTCTGGAGCTGATGTCAGATCATTGTTTACTCATTCTTGCACATAAGAATCACTGTGAGCAGGTGATGGCATATATGACATTGTTTTAGTTGCAGGCAAATGAACCTTAGATGTTATATTTATTCAGTGTTATTTGGTCCCATAACTATGGAGTCTATATTGATTAAGGTGCACAGCTAGCATCTAGGGCTGTTGCGGGGCATGGTGTCCTAGGACGGAAATTAGGTAGTCTGTCCTTTGAAAGATGCTGTCTTGAGGTTAGGGGATTGTCTGAAAGCTGGCTCAGGTTTGTTCCTCATACCTACTTTGATATGGTAGTCCTCTTCCCGGAGGGGTTGGATATCATTATTGTGTCTAAGGCAGTAGTTTTCAACTCTTAATTTGTAGACCCCTAAACATTTTTTTTTTTAATGGAAGTACAGATCCCTTTGGAAATTTTGAATGGAGGTGCTGACCCCTTTGAAATACAAGTATGAGCATTCACATACTTTTGATTGATCACAGTCATCTTGCACAAACCCCTTAGACATAGTCTGTGGAGCACAGGTTGAAAACCACTAATCAGAGAAGCTCAAGCCTGGCGACAGCCAGAGGTGTTCTGTTATTTTTGTCCTGGGCTTGGTATTGTAGCAGGTTGGAGTTAGGTCTGAGTTTGGATTTGTTTATTTGATTGGCTGTAGATCTGGGATTTCATTGTGATTGTAAGAATCCGTGACTCAGATCTTTAAGATGTGCATCCCGGTTGGTGGGATCAGAACAGATGCAGCTGTAATGTGAAGCTTGGCTGTAGACGATAGATCTCGTTGTGTGCTGAGGATGAAAGCTGCTGGCATCAAAAGAGTCATGACAATTGGTTGATACAGTGTCGTTATGAAGTGGTTATTGCAAATCTTCACTGTGGTATCCAGGAAATTGATTTGCTGTATGGAGTATTCCAGAGTTACTTTGATGGAGGGGTGCAAGTTAAAGTCCTGGTAAAATTTCTCTAGAGATTCCTTCCCATGTATCCATACAGTATAGGATATAGTCACAATTACTTAGTTATCAAAGTTTATCAAAGGACTCTAGATGTAATCTATTTAAAATCTCAACCAACTTTTAAGACAAGAGATAACATTATAGTTTGATTTTATTTAAGGGGGACAAACATGATATAACAAAGCTTATTGTAGTCTTTCATTCAGTGTTTAAGGGCCATCTTTGTTTAGGTTTCATTGAAGATTCTGCTATTAAGGGGACAAACAGAATTCTCACTGAACTTCACAGAGCAGAGTTGTTTCAGGTTTGCTGATTTTATGCAATCTCTGCCTTTCCTTGTGATACTATATAGTGATTGAATTCACCTCCACAAAAAGATTATAGAATTTATTTTAATTGCAAAACTGCTTTGAAGTTACCTTCCATATTATTAGTAAGTTTCAGAAGAATATGTTGATTCCACCATTTTTCCTCTTACAGTCATACTTAAATTAGTGCTTATCTTTTACTGAATTTCTTGATCTGCCTGCTATTAGAATGGCTATTGTTTGGTGAATCACTCAGTGGAGTAAGTCCCCCTCCGCTTCCCTTCCCTTGAGCTCCATTTAAGGTCTGTCTAGCAGCAGTATTCACCCGTGAAGTTCCTTGGTCTTCCCTGACCTGGTAGTAACAAAGTTTGTTTTTGTGGGGGGGTTTTGGGCTTTAAGGGTATAATACATACTGACCCACTGATTAGAGAACCTATCCCACCTTCATCTTTCTGAAACTTTCCATCCCTTCCAATAATGATCCCTCTAGCATCTCACTCTTAAAAAGATCTTTTTTGTGGCCATCACCTTGGCCAGGAAAGTGAGCCAGTTACTGGCACATGCAGCAGTTTCCATATATCTTGTTCCTTAAGGAGAAGGAGGCATTCTGAGATGTCATGCAGAACTCATTTGCATGATAGTTCTTTGTTCTTCCCAAAAGGACAAGGCAGAAACACCTTTGTAGATGCAGCTCTACTATCATACATTAGCAAAATCAATTTTCTTCTAATTCTGTTTGCTTAGAAATTTGGCTGTTGGAAAGACTAGGCTATTTCATTCACAAAGACTATCAAACTAAATAACATTACTTTTCTCCCATACAGCTGGCCAGCATACCTTTCCTACTGACTAGCAGTGCTTACTCCACATAGTCCAAACAGTGGTACCTACTCCATCACTTTGGGGAAGGCAGGAAGGGCCCCAAGGTGGGATGCCATGTGAGTCAACTCAGACCCAGGGTCAGGACTGGGTGTTGGATGACAGGGCTCCAAAGCTATATCTTTGACACCCCTGTCCTACAGTACTCTTCTTTAAAACTCTGTATTATGTATGGATCTCACAACTTGACATCCATCTCTGCTTTTGGGGTCCTGAACTTGCCAGGATTTTTTTTAATTATTAGGGAGCTTGTGGAGGGTCATGGCGATTCTACCTTTGGTAAACTTGGACAGGATTGCAAAGAGGTACAGGGAACATCCATGGTTCAGACAGATGCTACTACTCAAAAAAGGCTTTGACTTTGCATTTATGGGTCAAATGCTTGCCCAGAGTGGGCACCAAACAGACTTCATCTGTTACAAAAACTGTAGTTATCATAGGGTAAGTAAGCATTTTTGTTCTGGTTCTGTGGAGGCAATGAATTAAAATAGATTCATTTTACTTTTGTTATCTTGTCATAATTAATCTCTCTGCCACTGCCATCATTATCTTCTGGAGGTGGGATTCATTTTCCACTTTGCTTCTCTATTAATAAGCGTACTCAAAGATGTCATTAGAAACTGTCTTTTTGTCAAATGTATGCTACATTTGGTGATGAGTCAGTTTACATTTTCATCTTCATTTCAGTCTTTCTTATCATAATATTTTATAACTGCTAACTTAAGAGCAAGAATTATAGTTAAGTAATTTTCTAATAATGGCTAAACTTAGAACTCCTGTACTGGTATATCATTTTAGAATATAGAGATTATGCTAATAAAATATATAAATGCTATTAATATTTTTATGCTATAGAATTGACATGGTTTTCTGTTAAAGGATTTCCATTCTTTTCTTTTTCTTTTTTCCTAGAAATTTGAATATTTGTGTAAACAAAGCATGAGTTTAGAAGGTGTTTATGGGGTTGTTTGGGTTATTTTTGCTATTGGTGTGTATTCCTAAACTAATGAAATAAATGTTTTTATTATTGTATGGCCTGCATAGATCAAGATTGAGCGTACTATTGTACTAAACTACATGAAGAGTTCTTCAGAGGTGTTATATCATACACATTTACCTATACATGAAACTTGGACACTTACAGGGAGAGTGTATGTAATTATGTATATTCTTATGTTTCAGGGAGAGATGTATGTCGAATATATATTCTTGTGCGAGTACTAAGTTTTTTAGATAATTTTTTTATCGTTTTTAATGTGAGAGATGTATTTTCCTTCTAATGGAAATGTTTGTTTTTGAGGGTGATAAAGTAGCTGTCTTGTAGCTTTTTCCATTTTAGTTTAGTTCTGATGTTTTATTGCTTTGTTATTAGGGATCCTGGTTTTCTCTGATTTATAAAAAAAAAATAATAATAATCTATTTTCAGATGGAAAAAAATAACCCAAAATCCAAATTTTTCCAGGATCAAAATGAAGCACCACTAATATGTGGGTGTATTATACTCACTCACTCTAGTGGGGTTTCATTTTGGTCCTGGAAAAATTTGGATTTGGGGTTACTTTTTTCCATCTGAAAATTGGGGATTTTATTTTTTATCAGAGAAAACTAGGATCCCTGGTTATTATGTAGTATTGAGTCAGCCCATCAGTTTCGCAAGTTTGTTTTGCCCATCAGTTTCACAAGAATTTGAAAGGTACTAAAAATTGTATCATGTTTGACTTCAAAATATTTCTGATGGTATAGTAACAAAAATCTAGACATTCATACTGTGTTCACTACAATGGTATTGGAGTAGCTAATTAGCACTAATTTAAATGTTGTTTCAGGTTAGTAAGATTTAGAAGCTGAATATTTTGTAAGATCCGTAAGCATCTCCAGGAAGCAAAAATTTGTGCCCAGCTAATACCTTACCATGAAATTACATCCGCCATATACATATACCATTTTTGAGTGAACAAGAGTTTTAGATTAACGGCTTAAATTTGCTGCAAAATAATGCTTCAGAGTAGAAGCCACGCCTTTGAAATTAATAATTAAAGATTTGTCATGCTTTGTGGGCAAGTCCCCAGATGTATTGGAGAGAAATTTTTAACACCATTCTCCATTCCTGTCCTTCCAAATGAAAAGAGAATATGAGCTGTAGAAACCCTAAATTTCTTTGTCACCGATGAACGTTCAGACGTACTCTTTGGTTCCCAGTACGTGCTGCCCTATATCCATGAGATTTAAAATCCAAAGAGTGAAGACATTCAATTAGTCAACATCAAGGTTTGCATCGATTGTGTTGCAGGTGCGTTGATTCCATTGAAGCTCGACATCAGCGCACATGTGCCCTATTTGAGTAATTTTAAAACATGGAGACTGTGAGGATTTTCTGGATGAGAGAAAATGTCTGGCTGGAAGAAACATCAGAAACATCAGTCTCAGAAAAGGTATAAGACTGTCTACACAGGAAGGTAGGCTGTCTCCCCTGAAGACCTTTTCTTTTCCCCTCATAAAAGATGGCTTTATCTATCTTTTATTTGGAAAGCTAACTTAATTTAAGGCAAGTTATGACTGAGTCTTTTAGCCGAGTGCCTTCCGTTAAGTGCTGGTACATAACATAAGGATTGTGAAGGACATTTTATTCTGTTCTGAGTATCTTTACATTTTAAGGTAGAAGAGAATAGCCAGGTTATACCAGCTGTTTTTCATACACAGCTCAGAAGGTTAGTTTTAGAGAGAGACTAAATTCTGTGTTAGAACCTTAGGGATGAAATCTGTGATAAAGAAACTCATTAATGAGAGCCTAAATACTGTGGTAACATAGCAAAATATAATCTTTGGATAAGAAGGCAGAAAGAACATTGGGGAATCTTAAAAAGGGGAGGAAGTAGGAAGGCAGGAGATTCCATAAAGCAGTGCTAGGATATGATTATCATTATAGTGAGGATTGCAATTGTAATATAATATGTACATGAATGGTGGCCGGTTTGGTTTTCCAAAAGGAAGCACAGACTTCGTGAAATATCAGCTATAGAGAATTAATTGTAAGTCTTCAAGATTAAGTGCAGACAGTCAAAAAGCCCAAGCCTGAATTGATTCAAACGTTGCAGGTTAGTCTAAACTGAGTAGAAAGAACCAAGAAGCAAATGAATAGACATTCACTTTTGATTCCAGAAATGCAGCCACATGCCTGCAGTGGCTCAGGCTAGAAGCTGGGGTTTCTAGAACAAGTTCTCCCTTCCCTTCAGCAGTGGCTGGAAGGCTGGAGTCAAGCTGGTGGAGAAGCCCTCCAGGCTTTTCTCCCTGCCCCCGGTCAAGCTCAGGGGAGGGAGGGGATGTGGCCAGGCCCTGGCAGGCCCTCTGAGTATGACTGGGGGAGAGTTTAAACCCCTACCCAAGCCTGCACAGATGCCAGCCAAGGTGTCCCTGGAGTGGGTGGGAGGAAGCAACCCCTGCCAGGCTTTTCCCTTGCTCCCTGGTGGAGGAGGGGGCAGGATCCAGACTCTGGCACCAGGCCAGCATGCTGAGGCAGAGGAGAGGGGGACGGGAGTAGGGTTTAAACCCTCTCTCCCACTGACATGGGACCTAGTTGGGATCTGCTTGGCCTCTGCCTGGCTTTGCTCCACTTGTTGTTCCAGCAGCCAGCATGCTGAGGTGGAGGGAAGGGAGGGGGGTTTAACCCCGCCTTCCCACAGAACCCCAGCCCGGGTCTGCCTGGCAGAGGCACAGCATCCCGTCAGACTTTTCCTTGTTTGCCAGTCACGCAGAGGGGCGGGGGCATGGCCAGGCGCTGGCCCCAGGCTGGCATGCTGAGGGGCCTCTCCTATGCCTCAGCGTGCCAGCCCAGGGTCAACATCTAGCCATGCCTCCACCCCTTCTGCAGGAGTGGGGAAAAGCCTGGCAAGGCCCTTGCCATGCAGATGTAGGCCAGGGTCCCATGCCAGTTGGCAAGGGAGTTTAAACTCCCCTCCCTCTGCTTTGCCTCAGCATGCCGACTCAGGGCTGGCTTGCCTCTGCCTTCTTTGCTTTGGAGGCGAGTGAGGAAAATGCCTGTGAAGGGCTGCTCTGGCCCCGCCATGCAGACCTGGCTATGAAACCTGGCAAGCAGAGTTTCCCACTGTCTTTAGCCAGCGGGATCAGTGGTAGAGTTCCAGCTAGGGAGCAGAGGGGCAGAATGAGGGGCAGAATCAACCCTGCTCCACTGGAGTAGACGGCACAGCACAGCACAGCACAGAGCTTCAAAGCATCCTGGAATGCTGGGGGGATCAAGTTAACTTGAACTAGGAAGGAGTCTGGGATAGACATTCCATAAACTAGTTTGACCTAAATTAGTCAAGTGTGATACTACATTCATCTAGGCTTATCTTAAACCTGTTTCAGCCATTTTGAAAGCGGTTTATACGCATTGAACTTCTGTTTTGTTACAGGTTTAAACCGGTTTCTGATCACATAAACCGGTTTATATGTAACTTCAGTCCTTAGCCCAAGAGCTGCATTTTATCATCACAGAGATTTTGGAAAAGAGTTGTCTTTGAGGCACTGATTTCTATTTTAATAGTTAAGATCCAGCATAATAGGCTCAACAGCACTGTTTTCAGATTCTCTGCTATGAAGCTGAAATTGACAATTGTGGTAACAGGAATAGCAAAGCTTGTCTGAAAGCTTTAGTTCTCAGTGTTGCCTTGCATTTTTCCCTATATACAGAGAACTAGTATGGATCAAGCCGGTTCTGTACATGTGACCATAAAGACATTAAGGACACAATAAATTAGGTTCTAATACCTGTCTTCTCAAAATCTTAGTTGAGATTGGTGGTGCCCAATTTATCCAGCCCCATAGGATGGATGAGTGACATGGAGATGTGAATGCCTTGGCATGGCCCATGGGCGGTGCATAGAGAATGACCTGTTAAGAAAAAGGTGATTTGAGCCTGTCTGGTCACAACTGGGCTGTATGTTTCAGGTAGTCAGGTATTTGTTCCAGTTTATCACCTTTTGAACAGCTGCTTGACGGAAGAATAATAGCACGCTGAAACTATAGGTTACATACATAAATACTATTGTGTAGATTGGTACAACCACTATAGTTGAATTAGCAAAGTGAATGATAGCCACAGCAGTGAATATGGTTTTCTCCTAACCTAAACGGTTATTCCATTCCATTATTTGTGACAAATTTTTTTGTAACTTGTAAAAAAAAAAATGGAATTGACAGTAGAAGTCTCCTTTACCAGCACTAGGGGGAAACTATAGGTGGAAAACAAGGTTATGGCTATGTATCTTTTCAGACTTGTAAAATAAGAGCTAGGGCTGCTATCTTGCAAAGGCATTCCCATATGTAACTATTCGCAGGACAGTTTCATTGACTTTTGTGGGTGAGCAAGTTGCGTGTGTTAAGTACTTGCAGAATGTTCTTATGTTGCTTCCTTGCTTTAAAAACATAAGCACTTAAAAAACAAAACAGCAACCTTGTCCCTTCCCTGAAATGTGTCTGTAATCTTCTGTGAGGAAAATATGAAGCTTTGTTCATTAAGGCACACAAAAAGATAAGAAAATTATAAACACCAATTAGTACATGAGGTAAGGATTGTGTATATGTAGTCTTCTAGCTCACAGTGCAGCTTCTTCACTGCTATCAAATTCAAGCTAAATTGCCAGTAACTCAAATTCAAGTTAAAATGCAACTGTTACACCTGCATGATTTTGTAGAAATACCAGTGTAGTAAAATTTCTCCAGCTTTAACCCTGATTTATTCAGGGTCAAAGTTAGGCTAGTTCAGACAACTAGCATTGCTATAGGATCGTGTAGATTTAACAAGTACAATGTAATAATTTCTGTGTGCTCCTGAGCAGCCAGTCTTCCCCTTCCCTGTTAAATCAGTTAAATTGTACATTTATCTGTACCCAAATTCTATATCTTATGTATATATTGTGGTCCCTCCCCACCTCACTTCATAACTTAGTCAAATGTTGAAGGATTTTCTGGGAACAGTAAGGCATAGTTTTGGCCTCAGAACTGTTTCGTTGTCATACTTCCAGTTCTTGTGTCAAGCGAGATCTTTGTTTATATTGCATAACTTTTTATATATATATTTTTTTTAATGACTAAGGTGTGTTTGGTTTAACACCTCAAAAATAAATTTAAGCCCTGGCAGAAATCAGACACTTGAAATATCACTTTAATCATTGAGGCTTTAGTTATTCAGTGAAAACCAATATACATATTTTTAAATTGTTTAGACCAGGAGTGCTCAACCCCCAGGCCACAGGCCAAACCTGACCCACAGAGCCATGCCTTCTGCCCGATGGGGATTCCTACAAATTGGGAATATGGTAGTGTGAGTGTGGTGGGCCAGATCCAGGCCCACTTGGGCCATTGCCGTGCAGGGGGATCAGAGTTGGCCTTTTTCCAAATCAGAGCAGGCTGCTTTCCTCCTACCCCCATGCTCATCCACAGAGCAACCTTAATATGAGCTCCCCACCCCCTCGACCCCAACATTGGAACCGTACTGCTCCCTGCTTTCCCACATGACCAGGTAGGGGCTGCTGCTGTACCCCTTTCCTTCCATGTGCCCAATTTGGGGTTGTAGCAACCCCTGGGTGACTGGATTGGGGTGGGCTGCACACATCCTCATGGCTGGTTTTGGGCCCCTGCTGTGCGGACCTCATGTACCAGATTGAGCCTACAGCTGGATCCAGCCCATAGATAGACCTAGGATTGTCCATCCAGCCTGCAGGACAAAAATGTCAGGCACCACTGATTTAGACTACTTTAGTGTCACTGTTGCAGCTGCCCTACTTGCAGTGTATCTGTAGTAAAAAAATGTTCAGATAATCACTGAGAATAAGGACCAGCTTAGTGTTTAGAATAATGATAATACTCTAGGTGGCTAAATAAATGTGTAGTAAAGTGTTTCACAAAACTAGTTAGAAACTCCAGTCACGATTTCAGTTTTCATGACCTGAATGATGCTGGAGACATAAAACTGCCATTTTACTGACAAGTCCTAGCAGGATGTCAAGTATTGCAAAATTGAATACAACAGAAATAAAGTTTCAAATCTGAAGGAATCCTTAAATTTTCTGTTAGCATCATAAAAGTTTCCTTCTTGTTGAGACCCCATTGCCATTTAATTATGAAGGTACTGAATAAACTACTACTTAATAAATAATTTGGGACATTTGTTAATATTTACATGCAATAAAATCGTCATATTTAAAAACTTGAGTTTGTAGCTTACTCTTTTAACTATGAAATGACGTAGAATTGTATTATTCTCTTTAGTTAGATAATTGTAGTTAGTAGAGATCAACTTTTGTTCAGTTTTAGGCTTGTCTAATACCTTTAGGCTGCTTGCAGATGTGAAAAAAACAAAACAAAAATCCAAGCTTTACTGGAAGAAGCAGTGCATTACTTTGACTGTGTATGCAGTGTCTGTATAGATCAGGTGCTTTGGCAGGGCTTTTTGGTGCTTTTAGCTAAAGCTGATTCAATCAGCTATTAGATAAGTGCCAAAGAAGCCCGGCTAAAGTGCTTGATCTGTAACAATGTTGGGTGATCCAGATTCAGTTAAAATGCTGCTGCTTCTTGGCACGTGCTGGGCTTGTCTTGGAAGTGTGCCCACTTGACTTTAAAATGCTGCTACTTTTTTTTTTTTTCACAGTCAGATATACAAAACTTTAGACTTGGCCTAATAAGGGAAAACATCTGTTAGGGTACAGATTCTCCTGAAATGCAGAATTATTACTTCTTGCATGCATTCCAGTGTTCCTTGTGACAGATTCTCACTACTGGTCCTCTTTGGGTAATATTATATATTCTGCCAAACAGTGTGGGTTTTATGAAAATCTATAAAATGGTATTAGTCCCTAGTTCCCAGACAAATTGTTTAACATAGCTCAGAACCAGGGACACTTACAAATCTGCAAGGGATTTTGATGAAATCATTTTACTGTTCTCTTGCCTAGAGCCATAAGATTTCATTAGTGATGGGGCAGAGAAGTTTATGACTTCATTCTGCTGCAAAATTCTGGCTGACACTGGTCCAAAAGGTACATATAGAACAATTTAAGATTGAAAAGATCTTCATTTATATATTGGGTGATGATGCATCCCAGTTTGGCCAGGACAGTTGCAGATTTCATACGCTGTCCTGGCATCCTGGCCAGTTGGTGAAAACTGAAACAAAAGTCCCAGAATTGGCCCCCAGCACAATCCCTTCTTTCTCTGCTGACTCGACTGCATATGAGTGTGTGCCAGCAGAGTTGAACTTAAGGAAAACAGTACCTTGGGTGAACTTGTATTTTGCATTCCCCCCACCCCACAGGTCAGGGGCGCTGCTGGAGGCAGGGGTATGAGGCACAGTTCAGCAGGGAGGCAGAATGGCATGGTGTGCCTGGCAGGTACTGCTGCTGTGCAGGAGCAAGTTGTGTGGACTGGAGCAGGTCACACAGTCACCTACAGGGTTTAATCAATCCAGCACCTCTTGACCAGCAGCTTGAGGCAGAGTTGGGCTGGGCACTGCTCCAGTCCATGTGCCTTGCTCCTGTATAACAACAGCAGTGCTGCCTGGCGCACCATGCCCCTCCATTTTCACTTGAAACACAGTGTCCTAGATTTCCTTAATAAAATGGTCCATATATACACTTATACCAAATACCCTCATAATCCAACAGACACACTGCAGAAATCCAATACAATGTAAACAGAAATTCATACCTGTCATCGTAAAGCTATTTTTGCTGGATTCTGTGAATAATTAATACTACTGGTAAGCCTGACTTCTCAAGTTACTAGTTCTGACTATATATTATTAGACCGGGCATGTTTGGCATTTGTTTTGAGATTATTATCTGTGGATTATAGTTGCTACAGATTATCATAGATATTTGCTTTAGAGCTGAAATGGAGTAGAGACCATGTCTACTCTAAAAACTTTTTTCCACAGTACTTCCAATTCACAGGACTCTTGTTTGTTACTTTTAATAGAATTGCTTGTAATTATGTGCAAATTTACCATTAATATGTGTCCTTATGAGGTTTGCCTGTTTTAGTACTTGCCATAGTCTAGCATTTCCTAGTTTACGCAGCACGAGAAAGCTTCGTAAAAAGAGTTACCGAGGAATGGATTACCTTTAAGACAGGCACGTAGATAACCAGCTGCAACATGTAGGACAGATTTGTTTAGATTTTTTTCCTACATATGGGCTTGAGAGAAAGTGACTGGATGAGCCAGTTGGCTCTAGTAAATTGTCTGTTCTGCATTGCGGAACATCTAGAACCAGTTCATTCTATGCCAGTTGATTAAACCCTGTAGGTAGTACTCAACATTGGTAGGCACAGATATCTTAACTATCGTATTGTGTAAGAACAAACAGTGTTCAGAATTAAGTGTCAATGTGGTTACAACTGGTGTAGTGTACATAGGGCTCAAAAATTTTGATATTAGAAATCATAGAGAATTAGGGTTGGAAGGGACCTCAGGAGGTCATCTAATCCAACTCCCTGCTCAGAGCAGAACCAGCCCCAATTAGATCATCCCAGCCAAGGCTTTCTCTAGCTGGGTCTTAAAAACCTCCAAGGATGGAAAGTCCACCACTTATGTGGGTAACATGTTTCAGTATTTTACTACCCTCTGAGAGAGAGTTTTTCCTAATATCTAACCTAAACTTCCCTTGCTGCCACTTGAGACCATTGCTCCTTGTTCTGTCATCTGCCAGCACTAAGAACAGTCTAGCTCCATCCTCTTTGGACCCACCCTTCAGGTAGTTGAAGGCTGCTATTAAATCCCCTCTCAGTCTTCTCTTCTCTAGACTAAATAAGCCCAGTTCCCTCAGCCTGTCCTCATAAGTCATGTCCCCCAGCCCCCTCACCATTTTTGTTGCCCTCCACTGGATTCTCCAGTTTGTTCGCATTCTTTTTGTAGTGCGGAGCCTAAAACTGAACACACTACTCCAGATGTGGACTCACCAGTGCTGAATACAGGAAAACAATCACTTCCTTTGATCTGCTGGCAACACTTCTACTAATGCAGTCCAGTATGCTATTAGGCTTCTTGGCAACCAGGCCACACTTTTGGTTCATTCAGCTTATTGTCCACTAACTTCCAGGTCTTTTCTCCAGAGCTGCTACCTAGCCAGTCAGTCCCTAGCCTGCACCGAATTCTTTTAATCTTAAGTGCCGGACTTTGCACTTGTCCTTCTTGAACTGCAAGGGATTTCTTTTGGTGCATTTCTCCAATTTGTCTAGATCTCTCTGAATCCTAACCCTACCCTCCAACGTATCTGCTATTCCCCTCTGCTCTGAGTCCACTCCAGTTGTCAACTAGATGTCGAGTCATTAACTACTACTTTGAGCCCAATGATCCAGCCAGTTTTTTCTCCACCTTAGTCTGTTTATCCAACCCATACTTCCTTAGTTTTCCTTCAAGAATGTTGTCAGAAACTGTATCAAAAACCTTGCTAAATTCAAAGTATACCACATCCACTGGTCTCTACATCCAGTGACGATCTTCTCATTATAGAAGGCAGTCAGGTTAGTGAGGTAGGCCTTGCCTCTGGTGAATCCATGCTGACTTTCCTTAATCAACTTCTTCTCCAAGTGCTTAGAAATGGATTCCTTGAGAGACCTGCTTCCTGATTTTTCCAGCAAATATTATATTTTCTGTTAAAGGAATGACCAGCTCATCACACAGAGTAGGCACCTAAGTTGGATGTTTCCACTAACACCATTTGCGATGCTATTTTTCTTGTAATGTTGACATTTTCATTAGGCTTGAAAATTAAATTCCTGTTTAGATGGAGGGGAGGAGGAGGTCATCCATCAAATTTATTTCAGACTATGTGCTCCATGAGTGGTTTTGTCTACCCTAAAATATTTTTGTACTTGTTTTATAGGAATATCTGCATCTGTTCGAATATGTTGTCACTTTATAAAAATAGGAATTATTGATTACAAACAACTCATTATATAACAAAGAAAATTTCTCATAGCAGCAAATCAGGAGTTGACATAAAGCACAAAGAAATTGAGATATTCACTAGGAAAAATGTGGAAAGTGATATATCTGTATTCCCTTCTTTTTGTTTACCCAGTAAGTTGTAAAATAAGCTTAATTTGAGTATAACTTCAACTTTTGCTGCCCCTTGTTGTCAACCACATGCTTAGTAGAACAGGGGTATCAAACCTAATTATGGCGGTGGGTCTGTACCTTCTCCTGCCCTTCCCCAGCCAGCAGTCAAAGAGTTAACATGGTTTGGTATCCCCTTATCCCCAGATTGCTTCAGAAGGTGTCGGGGTCCTTCCTATGGCAGCTGCCACCACTGACCCCTATCACTGATTATTGCCCTACCCTCTTCCTCTCCTCCCCCCATGCAGTAGGCCCATGCAAAGTGGCCAGTATTTGCTTCAGATTCTCATTCAACCAATTTGGAGGGACAATGATTTTGATTTGGAGATTCAGATCACTGTCCTGATTAGATTTGGCTGAATCAAATCCGAAGATTCAGCACCACTTCAGAGATTTGGCCATAAACTAAACAGGCAGCAGACCTTACCACACTGGACACAGCTGCCTTCAGTTGGAAAGTTTGTTGTGATGGGTGGAGGGAAGAGGTGTGGGAGAGGGAGGGATTGGAGCTGGGATAAGAGAAGAGAGCCAGGGTGGGGGGCGTGGGGCAAGAGGGTGCAGGGTGTGGGTACAGCAGTGCTTGGAGCAGGGATTTGCCCAGCGGGGGGGCAGGCAGGATGTAGGAGAGGTTTGCTCCAGGCAGAAGGGGGCAAGTGGCAACATGGCACAGCCCCTGCTCCAAATGTGCATTTCGGATTTAGAGATTTGGTCTCTGAATTGAGCCAAATCTCCTCCGAATCGAATTGGCTACCAAAGCTTCACACAGCCCTACCATACAACCACCAACAATGGGGAATGGTGAATTAAGCGGTAGGTACCTCCCCCTACAGCAGTCTAAAGCTGACAAGTGGATGCAAACCCCACAAACGGGCAATTCCTACCCCCACTCCTTCATTCCAGCCCTGGAAGATGGCAGGCCAGATACCCTACCTTCACAGGCTTTCTGTTTGATACCCTGGACTTTAAAGGGTGGAAGGCCTCTTATATTGAAAATAACTTAAAAAAACAAATTCATTATGTTTATGGATTTATTTTCCAGGAATAGTACAATAGGCTGTGACAAGCTTCCTGAGCAAGAGGCATGAAATTTGTGGTGAAAACTAGTACATATCTGTTTCAAGTAGAATGTGACTTCTTAAGAAAACATTTGCATGCCTCGTGTCTTGTTTCTTTTACACCACTGGTTCTTGACTGCCGTCTTGTATTAGCATTCCTCAGATTGTTAGGTAAAAAAACGGAAAGAGTTCTGCCAGGTTGGAGAATTTTGAAATGTGAGGTGATAGCGGGGAGGGGAATAAACATCCAAGGTGTGGCGCTGCCACATGATGGAAGATCTACTGGGAGGTACTTTCGGGTTTCCACTGTGTAACTTTTTATCTTTAGAACTTGCAGTTGTCTGAAGCTGTGCTCTAGCTCGCAGGTATGAGGGGTTCTACTCCATCTACTCTCTGGATAAAGCAGTCGTTCCCTCTGGCACACTTTAGCTTAGGGGTTGTCAACCAGGGGTACAAGTTGGGAGGGTCTTCCTAGGGAGTACGTGCAGGTTGGCGGCGGCAGAGTGTCACCGCCTCCCAGGAGCAGGGCCAGGGGGCAGGAGTGGGGTAAGGGCAGTGGTACCCCTCTGTGGGCCATGCAGGTGCCAGCTGGATGTGGGGGGGAGAGGAAATTCGCACATGGTGGCCATCGCTGCTCCACACCTGACTGTGCCACCACCTCCTGGCCTGTTCCATGTCTGGCTGCACGCCACCCCTCCCCCGACCGCTCCGCATCTGGCCATGTGCCACCCCCCTGCTCTGTGTCAGCTATGGGGGGTACACTTACTAAAAAGGTTGAAAAACCCCTGCTTTAGCAAGATGATCTCAAGAGGTTTCTAGATCTATTCAAAGAAATCACAACTGTTCTTCAATTCCTCTTTGAAGGAGGTCAAAAACAGACCCACAAGCTAGTAAATATCTTCCATTCCACTTATGGTAGGTAGTGCCACCTTTGCCACATAAGAAGAGCAACAATGGACCCTGCTAAACTAGTCTGGCAAACTCCAGCTACAACAGTCCTGACCTGATTTCATGTGAGGAGGATAAGAAATAATGAGGTTCTGTTTGGGGGAAGAGGAGGGAGAATATTTCTGTGCTAATTCAATTCCAATGTTTCTGCTGAGGCTAGTGGAGAAAAATGATTCAGTTTTGGAATTATTTCTGACAAGAAACCAGGAATCATTGTGATTAGATTTATTTAGACGTAGGGTGTACTCCATGAGCCTGCAGTTCACATGTGATTTTTGGGGTGTGCATGAGACTTACTTCCTTTTGGTGGATACATTTTTACCTTCAAACAATACTCTTTTCACTTAGAAGAGCCTGAGAGCAATGCATTACTCCTTTGGCCAGTTCTACAGTCCTGCTTTCACCAGATTTTTCAGAGCTGTCCGAAAAAGGACATTGTCCTAGCCCACTGCAGGGCATGGTAGTGTCAGCCAGTACTGGTCACCCTGGAACTCCCTAGTATTGTAAGTCTTGTAGTAGGAGAAATATCCTGCATATAATTGCAAGGGAGGACATAACCCTGATGGTGTGTGGGTAGAGGGGTGAGTTTCTGCTTCCTCTGATCTCTCTGAACCAGAGCTGTCTACAGACTTCACAAAACTTAGTCAAACTCATTTTAATAGCACTAGCCTGCTGAGGCAATTCTGGTTCCTCAGTATATTGTTTCTACCCCAAAGCTTCAGCTTACTTTCAGATCTGTTGGTACAGAATGGGGTAGGGCAGGAGTCAAAAATGTTTTCTGGCATTCTGCCAGTATGGCCCAACTCAGTTTATGGGGTGGGCAAGCACTGAGCTCTGGCCACCACCTCTGCTTCTCCCACTACGTGACTGTGACTGCGGTGCATGGAGAACTCTTCCCTCCACCACAGTCCCAGATGCCAACTGTGGCATGGTGCAGAAAGAGCACCCCCAGTACCATACATAGCTTATTACGGCTGACCAGCAGAAAAATTCACAAGGTATTTTTATACTGTGAAAGTATTTTAGAATTTGTTTCCCTTTATGATATTAGTCAGTTTGGGATTAGGCTGCTGAAACAGGTTTAGCATAACATATTTTGACCAGCCATTGTAATGCTAGGCATAATAGTAACTTATAATTCATCAGTAATAACTACTCGCTGGTTTAACTTGCTATAAAATTGGATAGCTTCACTCTAAAAGATGCATTTCTTTCTCTGTCCTTTTTCTTGATTGGCTGTTTGCTATAAACCTTTCGTGTTCCTCTTCTCTCTCACCCTGAGACTCTACCTGCCTTCCCTTTCCTTTTTTGTCCTCGCCACCTTTTCTCCTCCGTCATATTTAGCTCATCATTTCTTAAGTAAAGCTGCCCAAGGAAAATAGATTGAATTGACTTTTCAGTGTTGTGGAACTATCACGTTGTTTACAGTATGTCCATTGTTTACTCTGTTTGCAATCTCCACCCCACTCCATGGCTTTTATCCATGCTGTTCCATTTTGTAAGCAGAGATTATCTGTCTGCTTCTCTGTTCAGTGACTAGCACAGGCAGACCCCATTCTTGCTTGGCACTTAAAATACCCCTAGTGATCCAGTCAGTCTAGCTATATCAAGAGAAGGGTGTAATTGCCCTATAGTACTTCTTACTACAGGTGGAAAAATAGTTTTAGTAACCTCTTTCTACCAAGGAAGAATTAGATACATGCAAGAAGGAAGTAATCAAAAGCCTCAGTTTGAGTGTCTTTTAAGACATTAATTTTCAGTAAATAACTTTAAAAGATATGCATTCTAGCTTCACTGCATATTTGAGAAATACAAGCTGAAAGTCTAGTAGGAGGTTTACTGTCATATAATTGGAATGGTTTGGGGATAAAAATTGAACCACATGTATTTTGGTCCTTGATTAGGGAAAATAAGAAAAGAAAACAAATTGCAGAGAAGCAGATGCATTAGAAAGTAAGGAGGTGGTTGGCCCAGTCTTTTGTGGATTCGAAGCTTCTATAAAATACGATAGCCTTCTTAACTGGTAGCTATGTAGAACATTTTACGCCTGTCAGAAGTCTTCATTGCCTCCACCTGCAATCCAAGGTATAGGTACTGACTTAAAAAGTGTGGATTAATTTAAGTATCATTTACTTTAAAAGCTACTTGTTGCAGTAAACAAGATAAATTCTGCCTAGAGTAGTGGCTCTCAGCCTTTCTGAACTTAAGGCACCCTTCCCTAACACTTTTGAATTGAGTGGCATCCAAAATCAAAAACTTAGATTACTGTGCTTGTTTCCTTGCAGAGGGGCCTGGCAGCAGGAATGGAGGATCATCCAGTCAGGGATAAGCCTGAGCTTGTGCATCTCTGCTTAGTTTATCTGCTTATCTTCTAACACCTCATGGCACCCTTCAGAAGATTTGGTGGCCCCCCCAGGGTGTCCTGGCACCTTGGTTGAGAATCACTGGTTATAGTGTGTAGAATTTAAGCTCTGTAGGGACTGATGGCAGAACATTATCATTGGAAGACCTTCCATTCTGGATTTAGCCCTCCTTTTTGACCAATAAAACTGAGTACTGTTGACACAGGAAATTATGCTCTTCTGCTTGCTTTTTAAGCTCTTCCAGGAGTATGGCAGTGGGAAACTGTGATTTTGGGAAGTGTGTTTTTTAAATTTATAAAAATGCATTCAAAAGCCATCTAGGCATATTAATAGCATGGCACTAACTGCAGTGAATTGGATCACAGAGTGAATCGCTCACTCTTTGGTATTCCTCAGAAATATTGTAGTCTTAAACATCTTTACAATGGTAATAGTAACTCAGTTTTGAAAACACCTATATATGAAGTCAAAGAGACTCAGATTTTTCTATCTCAATTGTAGTTAACAAAATATATTTAAGGATATAAACTTAACGCCGGTTCAGATTTCCAGGACATTCACTTTCCCTTGAAGCCAAGATATATCCTTCAGAATTCATTCCTGTTTGCTCTTCTACAGCAGGGGTTGGCAACTTTTCAATAACAGGAGGTCATATTAAGAGAGCATGGTTCTATGTTGGGCTGGCATCCCCCTGCTAAAATGAATGAGATTTGACACACCTTTACTTTAATAAAAAAAAAAAAAAAAAAAAAAAAAAAAAAAAAAAAAACAGTTTTGGTGTGACCGATTGCCCCGGGGACAGAGTTATGGTGCTGTGGGCCTTGGCCTTATCACCCACGTATTAACAGCAAGCTGAATAAAAACCTCGTCACAGGCTGGACTTGGCCTGCAGATCAATTATTTGCCAACCCTTGTTCTAGGTAAACCTTCAGTTTTTCCTGTTCTGCTTTTAAAGTTAAATCTTTCAAATTGATACACGGGCTAACTTTGCAGAGTATTCACATTAGTTAATTCTTTTTTTACCTTTTGATTAATGTTGTTTTATATAGGACCAGGATCATGGTTTTTACCTTTTTACTTGCACCAATTTAGCAATGAACTGCTAATGCAATAATGTAACATCTCTAAGTCTGACCTTTCATAATTGCTATATTCAGCAATCATTTTTCAGTGGTTTGAGCATGCAGTGTATTTTTAGATGCATTTTTCTTCTTTCTTTGGAGTTTTTGAGGAGTTGGCTACTTGCCTTTGAAAAGACACTAAATCTTAGTTATCATAGGTACTTTTAGCCCAACAGGATTATTTTATATTTTAGAATGTTCAGAAGGTATGTTGTGTCATTTGATTAGTGCTGTCTGGTCCAGAGCAGAATCAGCATATGCTTCTGTCACGCATAGGTACTTGCTGATGCTACAGTTAACTTTTCTTTAATTGAAAACATGAAAGGGTATATATCTGAGGTTTTAGGAATTCTGACTTCTTTAATAATATCATAGTTGTAGTAGTGTTAAAATATTAATTTCACAGGAACTCAACCAAATATGACTCGTTTTTACTTAGTTATGGGATGCACATGCTTAACCTTATCTAAATCTCTGAGTTGTCTTAAGGTTACTATTAAAAAATTGAGCTACCTCAAAATAATATTTAATCAGGTCATGGGAGGCTTACCAATCAAAATTTTTTCCCCTGGCATTTTCAAGAATAAGTACCTAGAAAAAAATATCTAAATTGTGAGTTCAGCAACCTATGGCCCCTGGGCTGAATCCAGCCCATGAAGAGACTGAAACCGGCTTGCTGCAGCTCAAGAAATCAGCAGCACACTTCAGCCATAGCAGAAGAGGAGGGGATCTCTAGGGTCCTGTTGCTTTTTGTGCTCAGTTTATTCCCTCTGCTGCATCACTGGAGGCATCCCCAAGGTCAGGGGTAGGCACTTTACTTGGGCTGGAGGGCCACTCAGGGAGTTTTGGTGAAGAAAGTAACCCCTGGTGTACATACCGTGCTGCGTCAGCTACCCCCTGTTCCTCCAGCCCACAGCAGCTCACCAAAACTCCCTAAGTGGCTCTGCCTTGGGCCCTGGCCCCAGGGTCTCTGTGGAGACTGGCTTGGGACCCCCACAGGCAGAGCATGCTTGGCCAGGTGGATGGGTTGGGGCTGTAGGTGGACGGGGAACAGAGTGGGAGAGGGCCAGGATCACTGAGTGGTGATAGTATGGGGCTGGAGCCCAGGGCAGAGCCATGATCCACTGACCACATATCCCTGCAATGGGTGCTGTTTCCATAGGCAGGGACACAGGGAACAGATTGTGGCTCTGCTGCAAGCCTTTGACCCCACAGTGTCACCACCCTGTGATCCCAGTCCTGGCTACGCGATCATCCTGCTTTTGGATGCTGCTCCCCACCCACTTGTGGCACCATCTCATCCATCAAGCTGAGTATACCCTACTCATGAAGGTCCAGGGCTGGTCTCCCTGGAGACCCTGTCTTCCCACATGGTGTGGGGTAGATGGGCTGGAGTACCAGGGCTGGGCCCAGTGAGGATGGTGACACAGCAGCAGCTGGAAGGATCCACCACTGCTCGGAAGTGAAGTCTGGTTGCCATGCCACCCCAGCCCCACTGTGCGCTAGGAGACAGTGGGACTGGCTGCATGTACCACAGCCTGTGCTGCCCCCCGTGCTTGCACCAGGCAGGGCCGAAGGATGCACCCTGGGCCCTATTTTGCCCAACCTTGGCAGGCCGGATCCAGCCTATGGGCCATATTTTGCCCACTCCTGCCTGAGATCCTAGCTCCTGCCCATTTCTGTCTATTCCCTTCACAGTATCTGTTGACTACTGGGGTGGGGGGTACAACCTGTGGTGGGGCTAGGTCACAAGCAGAAGCCTGCAGTGTTATCAGGTTACCGACCTCTGATCTAAATGGATGAGCAAGAGAGATCTTGTTTACAGTGAAAAGGAAAATTTTCTGAAGTTGTTTTTTTAGATTTTTTTTTTTTTAACCTAAAAGTGACACAACCAGTATCTTGTTTCTATTAAGGATTCTAGCTTCCTTCTTCAGTTTATTTTAGGTGATGTACTCTAATTGAAAATATGTGCTTTGTCATCCCATTTCCAACATTTATGATACTTCAAAGCCAATCTCTTAATTTTTATTTTTCATATTTAGGTTTCTACAGTCCAAGAACTTGTTACTGGATATGAAGCCTCTCTGAAAACCTGTGACCTTTTTAGTCCTTATGGTAAGTTTGAGTATGCATCTTAAAATTGCCTTTCACTTACTAATCTGTGTGATAACAGTTATCGATAATTGTTGGAGTGCTGCTGCTTTTTGCCAGAAAATAATTACAGGTCTTGTTTTTGTAAACAAAAACAACAACTTGACAAATTTAGCCAATTTTTCCTAAGTTTCGTTTTTGTGTATTTTTTTTTTTTTCAAATGAAGTTTTCAACCCTATTGGTTACTGTAATTTTATATCTGTTTTGTTACAGAAAATGGAGAGAGAGAGCCCCCAACGACACTGCTTTGGGTTCGGTATTTCCTGGCACAGCACTTTGACAAACTTGGCCAGTGTTCATTGGCCTTGGATTACATTAATGCTGCAATTGCAAGCACTCCAACATTAATAGAACTGTTCTATTTAAAAGCAAAAATTTACAAGGTAAAAAGTTGATTTAAGTATGTTAAATTATAGGCTGTAAAAGTGCCCTAATCAATTGAAACTGTTTCATAGAATTGTATAATGTGGTAGTCTGGGTTGTGATTTGTTTATTATGTTTTTGGGGCACTCTCTTGTCAGCATAAAGAAAATCTAAACTCATTCTTTTTCCAGTGTTAAAAGCTAGCTTAGGCTTTCCAAGGTACTTATAGTTACTGGCACAAACATTTATAAAGTTCTTCGGTTAATCAAATGTTTGTTTAGTACTGAAGCTTAAATGCTTCTTCTTTTTCCATAATAGCATGTAGGAAATCTCAAAGAAGCTGCCAAATGGATGGATGAGGCACAGTCTCTGGATACAGCAGACAGATTTATCAACTCCAAATGTGCAAAGTACATGCTACGAGCTAATATGGTGAAAGATGCTGAGGACATGTGTTCCAAGTTCACAAGGGTAGGAACTATTGCATTAAAGAGGAGATGGGTAGCATTTTATAAGAAAATTGATTTATTAAATGTGAAAAAAAACATTTTTATCTAGTTCTTTCCTTGAAGTTGAGCTCTAGAATTTGTTGATAGTAACAGTGTATCTTGCTAATTCACATAAAGAGAGAATTTTCCCATATGGGGTATGAGGGAGCTACTCTTAATTTAATTTGATTTAATGGCCTACTTAGATTTTGCATAACTTGATCTGATTACAATAGATTTGTATAATGTGAAAACCAAGATGTTTTATCAAGAATATCAGAAGACATTGAACTCAATTTTTTTTCTGGTATATAATCTTATTTATGAGAAGCAGATAATATATAGTTAGATCCGTATTGATGTTTCCATTCACTTTGGTGAATGAAACACACGCACAGTGTTAGAACTGTTAGGTGTGCACAGATGGTTCACAAGATGATAAACCCAGAGATTTCAAATAAGAAGTTCTTTGAAGTTCAAATTGAGGCACATCCACAAAAACACAAAGTCACCTCAAGAGTCCATGCAAGTCTGTTACCCCAGTTCAAAAAACAGCCCCATAGTTTCCATTTGCGGCCAGGAAGTGGACTTTAACCCAGGACTATTCTTTGTAACACCAGTGTCTGCTATCTGTGAATTCAAGAAAGCTGAGACGTAACTTTGCTTAAAGGTTAAGCAAGTTTTTCAAGCATTTGATTCTGTACCAGTTTGGCTTGGGGAATATAGAATAACAGCTAGAAGCTACAGAAAAGAGTAGTTATTGTACTGTACTGTATTGTATTGTAATAAGAACGATTTTTTTTTTTCTTTTGAGAACTCATGTAACTATTAAATCAGTGACCATTAGCAGATACTGACTGTTTCACCTTGTGTTCATGGACGACTGGTTATTCTTACCAAAAGTCCTTTGCTTATACTTGCCCTGTGTTAGTTAGGGGCAAGCAGGAGCTGCTGGTATCTACAGTCTAAAATTACTAATTTCAGGAAGGAACATCCGCTATGGAAAATCTCAATGAGATGCAATGTATGTGGTTCCAGACTGAATGTGCAACCGCTTATCAGAGATTAGGGAAATATGGGGATGCCTTGAAAAAATGTCACGAAGTGGAAAGGGTAAGTTGCTAAAGAGATTTGAGTTGTCTTTTTTGTTTTGTTTGGTTTTTTCCCCTGCATAAAAGTCTTCATGCAAATATTCATTGCTTTAATCCAGTGGTTCTCTGCCAGGGTTCTGCAAGATTGTTTGAGGGGTGCTGTAGTGCCTGATGCTTGTGAGAGGTTGCAAGTGCTAGCTGGCTCCTCCATTAGTGTGGGACTTGGCACCTGCCTCCTCGCACCACAGCAGCTTGTCTTGCAGCCCCTCACACCCCTCTAGGAGTAACAGAATAAACTATACTGAAAAGTGCAATCTTCTGCTACCACCACCCGGCAACCCTTGCGCTGACTGCTCCCATACTCCATGCAGCATAGTCTGCCATAGGCTGGCATGTGTGGGGCTGCTTTCTTTCAGCTTTGCTCCTTCTTGTCCTCATCCCACATTCCTAGAGCTGGTGGAAGGCGCTGCAGGGAATGATCCTGCATTCAAGCCCCTGGAGCTATAGCCAGCAAGGGGCCTTTCTCTCGCCCCTTCAGCTACAGACTGGGGGCAGATTGTGGAAAAAGCAGGACTTGGGGAAGGTCCTGCTCCTGCTGCCCTCACCTGGCATCAGCCTCTGCCTCCTTTGGGGGTCTAAAGACTCAACTGTAAGCTCCCTAATCCTTTGCCTGCTGCTGCCCACCCTGTGAGATCCTTTTAAGGGTGCCATGGAGTGCAAGAAGGTAAGCACTGTAAGAAATAAATTGGTTTTTAAATTCAGTGCAACTAAATTCTGAGAAGTAATTGTGGAATGTCTTGAGTCTTTAAAAAGTTGAAAACCACTGCCTCAGTCAGTTTGGCAGGAAGATGATCTTCATATGTAAAAATCATGATGTTGGCTTAATGCATTTTTAAAACACTGGGATATAGTATATTTTTAATTTTAGGGTAATGTATTTTTGTCTGCTTCCATAAGTGTTTGTTCCCTTTTAAAAAGAAAAAGATCCAACAGTGTCAAAACTTCTGATGTGCTTTTATCTAAAACTATTAACAGAGATTGATTGTAGCAGTTTCCTTATTTTAAAAAAAATGACAGTTAATGTGATAGTATTTTTAATGATGAAAAATGATCAGTAAATGTTACTGTTCCTTTTTTTTGTTGTTTTTTGCCCTCTTTGGCTGCTTGCAGCTCTTTAAATAAAACAAAAATTAAAGCTCTTTAACTTTAAACTTCTCGCGCTCCTGCACTGAGCCAGCACATTAGTTAGACCCAGCTCACCCAACGTCTGTATAGGTTGAACACTTCAGTGGGGCTTTTTGGCGCTTTTATCTAATAGCTGATTCAATCAGCTATTAGATAAAAGTGCCAAAAAGGCCTACTGAAGTGCCTGATCTATATAGACGCTGAAGAGCTGGGTTGAAACAACATGCTGCTTCTTCCAGTAAAGTATGGTTTTTGGGTGGGTTTTTTTTAACATCTGCAAGTAACCTTTGTCTTCAGTTTATCCCAAGAGACAGATGTGCTGAAGCACTAGATTCTTCTAAGTGCTAGTTATTGTTAGTCTTGTCCTTGATCAGTATTGTCTGTAAATTATACTTCACTTTATATTTTTTAACAGATGGTAATAATAAGAAAATATAAAGCAAGTTTTAAGAAGACTTTTCTTTCTTTTTTTAAAGCATTTTTTTGAGATAACAGATGATCAATTTGATTTCCATACATATTGCATGAGAAAGATGACTCTTCGTGCCTATGTAGACCTCTTGAGATTAGAAGATGTGCTTAGGAAACATGCCTTCTATTTTAAGGCTGCTCGATCAGCAATTGAAATCTACTTGAAGCTACATGATAATCCTCTAACCAACGAAAGCAAAGAACAAGAAGTGAATTCAGGTACCTAGAGAGTAATGAACATTAACATGTCTGTTACTCAATTAGCGTTTAGAATGCTAAATAATATTAAATTATATGAAATCATTATCTTTTAGTATTTATAGAAGACTTTTCTGTCCTAAAACATTGATTAATGACTGAAAAGATGTCCTGCATTCATGTTATTACAAAAGCTTTTTATAGTATTAAATTGTTAGATAAGCAAAATAGAGGTCTGTACCAAAATAATTGGTGTAGTATATCAAATTTATTTTTAAAAAGAAAATTAAAAAATGGAGGTTCAGTGATTTCCTTGATAGCCTGTTCCAGTGCTCAGTTACTATTATAGTTAAGTATTTTCCTCCCCCGATACCTAGCCTTCATCACTTTTGCAACAAATTAAGCTGATCTTTGACCCTGAGTTGACACAGAGAACAAATGATCACTGTGTGTATGTGTGGTGATCAGTTGTTCTGTGTCAGCTCAGGGTCAAAGAACAGCTTAATTTGCCCAGTCTTTTTGCCTTGTATACACCAGCCATCTTTTACTTATTCAGAAATTATCATGTCTGCTCTGTGTTCTTGCACACTTGCTTCTCTCTCAGACCGAATCGTTTCCATCATATACTAGGTCATGTTTCTAAATTTCTTATTTTTGTTGTTTTGGAGTCTCCCCAGTTTCTCTAGATCTTAAACTGTGGTCTCAAAACTGGGCATAATAGTCCAGCTAAGGTCCCACCTGTGGGAAGTAGAGGCATAATTGCTTCCCAAGTCTTGCATATATCAAGGATAGTGATAGACAATTTCAGTAGCGTTGTTGGCTTCTGTTTAGTTTGGTCCACTGTAACCTGTAGGCCCTTCTCTGCAGGTAGGTGATTTATTCTGTATAAGGTGGTTAAACTTAGGCCCAGGCATGAATACCAGCAGCAGTCTATCCTTCTCCAATTGGATTGTGGAGGAATAGGGTGAAGGAACTGGAGGAGGGAGAGAAGGGCTCAGAAAAAATGAGACCCTAAACTGACAAGGAGCTGGAGGACAGAGGCAAGAATTAAGATTGGCTGGGTGAAGAGACAGAGAAGGCACTAGAAAGGCGAGAGGGGAGATTCCATTTTCATTGAATGCTAAACCACAAAAGGCTAGCTTACACTTAATGCAGTTTGAGTATGCACTCACTCACTGTGAAGAAGCTACATGCTCTAAACCAGCAGTGCCCAACTGTTTTCCTTGATAGGCCAGATGGGTAGTGATTTGTCCATCACGGGCTGGATCCGGCTGGTGATTCTGGCACCTGGGGCAGGCACCATCCTGCCATGAAGAGGTGGGAGCCTGGCCCCAGTCCAGCCTTGTAGGAGGGAAGCAGTAAGGGGGCATGGCCCAGCCTCAGTCTAGCCTTTGGGGGGGGGGGGAAGGAGGGACATGTCCCAACCTCAGTTTGGTCCCAAAGTGTGAAGGGCTGGCCCAGCCCTGACCCAAATACAGGAGGGAAAGGTAGCGTGGCCTAGATCAAACCAGCCACTTTGGATTTGGGAATTCAGTAGGAAGGTACTGTCACTGCTCCACCACTGCCAAATTTCCCGACTTGTGGGGAGCCCCAAGGACCACATCTGGCCTGCATGGCAAAGATTGTAAACATCCCTGCTGTAAATCCCCACCTTCATTTTACCTTGCAGTAACTTGTTTTGTGTGTTTGTACCCTTAACTAAAATGTTAGAAATGTCTGCGTACCTACAGGCTGCAAACAATAAGATGGACATAGTGATATAGGATTTTTCTAATCAGGAGCACAGAAAAGTAAGGCTGGAAGAAGTCTCAGTAGATCATCTAGTCCAGGGGTAAGCAACTCCCAGCACACGTGCCAGAGCCTGGCATACACATGCATTTTGCTTGGCACTTTTGCCCTGGGAAAGGAGCTGGGGCTGCACTGCCACAACAAGGATGAGGCCCCTTGCAACTTTCCTGCCATCTGCCTTTGGCACATCAACATCTTACAGGTTGAGGTTGCGGGTGGTTTTGGCACTCTGCCCAAAAATGTTGCCAATCCCTGATCTAGTCTGCTTCTGGCAGTATGGCATGAGCACAGATGCGAACACCACACAGCTGAGAGGGAACACTACAGCCAAGTGTATGTCTAGCCTGTCTTTGACAATTTCTGGGGATGGAGAGTCCACAGCTTCTCTAGTGAGTCTACTCCAATGCTTGACCATTCTCACAGTCAGGAAGCTCTTCCTAATCTCCAACCTAAATTTCCTGTGCTGTAGTTTGAGGCCATTGTTCCAATGTCTCCTGTCCCCTGTGGCCATAGAGAAACATCTGTCTCTGTTCTTTCTGTAATGTCTTTTCAGGTATTTATCTATTTATTTATTTACCTGTTATCAAATCCCCTCTTGACTTTCTCTTTTGCAGACTAAGTAACCCTAGCTTTTTCAGTTTTCCTTATAAAGTTATGCTTCCCAGGCCTCTAATAATTTTAGTTGCCTCCTTTTGAACTCTCTCTAATCAATCAACATAGTTCTTGAAGTGTAGGGCCCAAAACTGGGCACAATACTCCAGGTGAGGTCTTATCAGGAGTATAATTGTTATTACTAAGAATACTAGGAAGAAATTGAGTAAGGTTGAAGGGTGAAGTAAGCCTAACCTCAAAAAAAACCCAAAAACCAACCAAACCCCTGTATTATCCACCTTTTTATAATAAAACCATCTGAGATCGTTGGGTGAAATGCATTGTGTAAGAGTAAACTATTCCAGGACATCCCATAATATAAATGTTGGAACTCCACACTTCACATTTCATTTGATTATTGGTTTAAAAAACAAGTTTTAAGTTTCAGGAGTTTCATTTTGATTTGGTTTATACAAACTTCGACATGTATTTATTAAGATTACATGAGGTTTTGTTCTGGAAATATATTAAGCCATATATTAATATGTGCATTGTACTGGTGAGTGAAAAGGATGCTTTTGGAAACCTTGGCAAAAGCACAGACTTTCCTGTATGAAAAGTCTAGTGATGTCCATGCATTGTTTGAGCAAATCCAATATTTGTTTTGAATGACATTCTGTAGGTAAAGCAGATGATACTCTGTCTTTATTTATCTGTAGAAAACCTCTCGGCCAAAGAACTAAAGAAGATGCTTAGTAAACAAAGAAGAGCACAGAAGAAAGCCAAACTTGAAGAAGAGAGAAAACATGCAGAAAGAGAGCGGCAGCAAAAGAATCAAAAGAAAAAAAGGGATGAGGAAGAGGAGGAAACTAGTGGTCCCAAGGAAGAGCTAGTTCCTGAAAAACTGGAAAGGGTAAGTGTGGTATTGCCTGTTAAAAACAGTTAAGCTAGCATGAATTTTATAGATAATCTTTCCAGCCTGACCAGATATAAATACCTTCTTCTAGAATTGTGTAATCCACAAGCTTTCATTAAAAGGACATACTTTTAAAAAGTGCATTTCAGCCTCTTGAAGGCTCAGGGCAAAGCATAGTGGCTTCTTAACCTGACAGGGGAAATACCATATATCTGTGTCCAAGAAAGCCATTTTCCTGAACTGCATTGCAGGAGAACTGCCCTTCTGGCATGATTCAGTACCTGCTGAGGTGCCAGCAGCATTACGCCCAAGTTATAGAAATGGGAGCCATAAGAATCTTTCTTGCTCCAAGGATCTCGTGGCTAAGGTCAAGCAAAACTCACGGGCATCCAAACTCCAAGCCTCTGGGCTTCGACCTGCAAGTAGGATGCCTGCCAAAGGTTTTGGAAACATCTGAAGCCCCAGTGCGGGTGGAGAATGTTTGCCAGTAGTGAGCCACTTATGGTTCTGGACATTTGGATTTGGAATTTGTTTTGGCTAATTTGGCCTTGGGTGCTAATACACTTTTTTTTAAATGTAATGTCAAAAAAGACATCGCCCACTATTTTAACACTACCTTTTATGTTTAATTTTTATGTTTGGCAAGTTTGTCAATAATCTATTGATTATATATATATTGCTATAGAACCTAGGAATCTGGTCATTAATCATTACTGTAGTGTGGTAGTCACTATCAAGGCATGAAAAAAATTACTTCTTCCCCCAAAGTGCTTCCAATTTAAGATGAGTTGGGAACTACTTACCGATGGAGAGAGGGCATACAAGGAAACCATGAGACAATGAGACGCAATATAAGTAGTGATTTTTTTTTTTTTAATTTAATTTTTTAGTACATAAGGTGCCCAAAATGTCAGGCTTTAATTGTTTCCCCCTCCCTTGTGCTTTTTACCAAAGCAGTGAAGAGGAGAAAAAGCACAGAATACATGATTGAAAACTGGTACATTTTCAGAGCTTAAGTGCACTGTTAATGAGCACCTGAATATTTTAATTTCTTTCTTAGTTTGAGTTGAAAAGTTCATTCTTGTTGCCACTATAAGTTGGTTATATTATAATTTTTATTTGGTAGCTAAACCTAAATTAGAGCGCTTAACTGGAATAATATCGTATAACAATTATATAATGATCACACTGACCAATATATAAAGCAGAACTTCCATAATTTCATTAGAAAACATTAAAATATTTCATGGTTCAGTTTAATATATACAATTACCTTGATGCTTTACTCCTTAGCTTTTAATTGCTTGTATGTTCTAGATCATGGGTAGCCAACCTGCCATACAAGATGTGGGCTGTCTCTGTGTGGCACACAGCAGATCAAGGTAGAGGGTAGGCAGCATTATGGCAAATGGGAGCAGAAAGCAAAGGATTTGGTTAGGCATGAAGCACAGGGCAGGAAGAAGAAAGCAGAGCAGAAACTTGGTCAGGGTGCAGAAATTTGAGTAGCATTTTGGCTAAGAAAAAGGGATCAGAGTGGCATGTGGCGAGAGTACACAGTAAATCTGTTGCATGCCTGCCAAACATGCCTGCCCACTGTTCTTGATCATGAATTCTTAAACGATGATGAAGATTGTTTGACAGCAGTATTTTACACACCATACAGGTAGCTGAGGAATTGACATACTTGTTTGCAGTAGGTACAAGTGAGATGAAAGGTGCTTGTTTCTGTTTCCAGAGCAGAAAAAATGGTCAGTCTGCTAATATGGGATGATGGCTCTTTGGATAAAGTTAAATCTTGAAGTACTTTTGTGATATCAGACCTCCTTTTATGCTGTAACCTTAATTTTGTCTTCTGTTTAAAACAGGTAGAAAATCCATTAGAGGAAGCTATTAAGTTCCTTATACCACTTAAGAATCTTGTTGCAGATAACATAGACACTCATCTTTTAGCATTTGAAATATACTTTAGAAAAGGTAAAGTGTGTTCAGTTTTAATTCTTTTCTCTTTTTTTATTTCAGCCCATTTTTACCCAACTGGAGCCATACAGATGTAGGAATTGTCCAATCTTAGTGGACATATATTTTGTAAAGCTTAAAATATCATATCACCTTTCTTTAGCAACATACAGTTTATTCTAAAAATGATGTAAGGATGAAGGAATTTGTAATTAAATACTAGTAATGGTTTCTATGGAGGAAAAAAATATTTGCATCTAGTTTAACAATGCAGCAATTAGCCAATTAAAAAAATTAAACCCCACTCAAGCACTGGACAATGAAGCGGCCTGTGCAGTGTTGCTAATGGTAATGACAAACTAGAATGAACCTAAGAGCTGCAATACTATTTTATATTTTGATTAAAAGAGTAAAAATATAAGCAAAATTGGGACAAGGCTTCATGTTTTTAATAGTTGCAATAAATTTACTAATGAAAAGAAAAGCAAGGGATTTAGGGACTTAATTTTATTTTAACACTTTCAAATAATGAACAGTCCTTTTGACTTGGCTGCTGGTTTGGGGGGTTTGTTTTGTTTTGTTTTGAAGGACATTTCTATCACAATTGTTTTGTTAAAAAAAAATTCCAAGTGTTTTTATGTTTCTGAAAGTTGGAGTGTGAACTGGTATAATTTATTAGAAAAATGGATTTTTCTTTGGTTCAGTGTGAAGGTTATAGATATAATTGGGTAATAGATGAGGAGATTTAAGATTTTGGAGGTCTTTGTAATGATATAAATGGCACAGATTTGAAACTGCATAACCTTGGTCTTTTGTTTGTTTGGGGTTTTTTGCACAGGAAAGTTTCTGCTAATGTTGCAGTCTGTCAAAAGAGCTTTTGCCATCAACAGTAATAATCCATGGCTACATGAATGTTTGATTAAATTCTCTAAAGCTGGTATGTATAACAAAGGAATTGTAGATTATTTAATGTTCAATTAACATAAAATGTAAAGTAATGTTTGGGTAGATAGACTTTTTACTTTAAAAAAATCTCTGTTTTTAATTAAATTACTTTTATTGAAATAAAAGACAATTTAAAGTAAAAGTCTGATTAGCATTTTAAATAAACTATCTTTGTGAAATTTAAAATGTACTAAAATAATTTAATTAAAAATAATATTAATGTATTAAGTTTTAGGGGTGCACCAATTAAAGATTTTTTGGCTGATTATTAATGAGCCATATTGGCGAATACTGATCCGATTGCCAATATGCAAGCTCAGCAGCTTGGAGAGCAGTGTTCAGCCAGTATGTCTGTTTGGGGAGGGGCAATGTGTTGGGAGGGGGAGAGTGCAGATTGAGCCCCCATGATGAAGGAAGGAGTGTGGCTGGGACAGGTAGGTGCTGTACAACCAGAGAGGGCAGGGCATGGGACAATGCAACAAGTAACTTGTCTGGGGTGCAGGAGGGAGGGGTGGCTCCTGCCACTCCTCCCCCCCCCCCCCCCGCATCTGCGTGCAGGGCAAGGGCAGGCTGCCACTGGGCTGGGGCTAAGGGCAATATCAGGCTCTTCCTGGCAGTGGGGTTGAGGTGGGGCTGTGCTCAGGGCAAGCACAAAGGGGGAGTGTTTGGGGGGCTACAGTGAATTTCAGAGTGACTAGCCCCGCCCCGCCTTCCCCCCCAAAATGCTGCCACTTCCTAGAGCATAGCCCTGGCCCAACTCCCTGCCAGGAAGAGCCTGGTGCTGCCCCAGCCTGCAATTGCCTCGTGCACATATGCCAGTTTTCCTTTTATCAGAGCCAATACGATATGGACCAATGTATCAGAGCACCTCTAGTAAGTTCTGCTGGAGTGCACCTTCCTGCTTAACAACAAGTTCCATCTTTCTGTAAAGGCAATATTAAATTGAAGGTATACATTTCTTATTGTTTAATAACTAAGAACAAACTTTTCCTTGAGAAAACGATCAATGTACAAATGCAAGGCAAGATTAAAATGTTCTTGCTGACTGAAATCCCAGTTAAATCTCAGTTTAAGTGCAGTACTTAAATCACTTTTCCCTATCTTTTTATTCATTTATTTATTTTTCTAGTTGTGTGTGTATCTAGACAAAGTTGGGTCCCTGTCCCATCCCCTCTCCCCCCAAATTTTGTCAGTGTTGGAGTCAAGAATTAGGAGTCAAGGATTGGACCAAAAGTAATCCCATGAGATTCAGTAAGGACAGAGTTCTGCACTTAAGGTAGAACAACCCCTTGTACCCACTACAGCCTGGGAACCACTGCCTAAACAGCAGCTGTGCAGAAAAGGACCTGGGGGTTACAGTGGACGATAAGATGAGTATGAGTCAGTAGTATGCCCTTGTTGCAAAGAAGGCTAACAGTATACTGGGCTGCATTTGTAGGAGCATTGTCAGCAGATGGAGATGATCCCCAACTACTGATGTTTCCTCTCTATTCAGCACTGGTGAGGCCACATCTAGAGTACTGTGTTCAGTTTTGGGTCCCTACTGCAGAAAGGATGTGGGCAAATTGGAGAGAGCCCAGTGGAGGAAACAAAAATGGTTAGGGGCACGTGACTAAGGAGGAGAGATTGAGCAAAGTGGGGTCATTTAGCCTGGGGAAGAGAAGTCGGAGAGGGGATTTAATAACTGCCTTCAACTACCTGAAGTGGGGTTGGAAAGAGGATGGAGCTACACTGTTTTCAGTGGTGCCATATAACAGAACAAGGAGCAATGGTTTCAAGTTGCAGCAAGGGCAGTTTAGGTTAGATATTAGGAAAAACTTTCTCACTAGGAGGATAGTAAAATACTAAAACAGGTTACCCAGAGAGGTTACGCACTCTCCACCCTTGGCGGTTTTTAAGACCCAGGTATATAAAGTATTGGCTGGGATGATCTAATTGGGGATAGTCCTACCCTTAGCAGGGGGTGGACTAGATGACCTCCTTAAGTCCCTTCCAACCCTAATTTTCTGTGATTTCTATGAATTTTTGCCAATATCTTTTATTGGACCATCTGTGTAGTTAGGGGTTGTTGATAGTTGATCCAACAAAATCCTTGTCTCATATATTTCTTGGACCATCTTGGCTACAACAATGCTCCAAACTTACTACATCAGTCCTAAAGTGATTTGATATGTTCCTGAATCCCAAAGATGGGAAACCATTGGCTTTTTAACCAAGAAGTTTCCCTTTTCTGTGTACAAAATAAGGTGGTGTCTTTTTAATTAGTAATGACTTTTTTTAAAACAAAAGCAGAAAATACAGTAATTTTTTTTGTCATCACCCTTCCCTCCCTTCTTTTAGTATCAGATCATAGTAATCTCCCGGAAATTGTGAGCAAAGTACTAACACAAGAAATGCAGAAAATCTTTATTAACAAAGACTTGGAAAGTTTTAACGAAGAGTTTCTCAAACACAGTGCTACCTCCATTCAGCACCAACTGTCAGGTTTGTTAATTTTAAATGCTATACAAAATAAGATTGGTTAACTTGGAATAATGGTGTACCATCATTTAATGTCTTTCTCTATGCTGCAAGTCATTTTAATTAAAATGTCAAGCTCCACCAAGGTTGCTTTTGAGATTTCTTCTTGTTGGAAGGGCTTTAACAATCTTCCTCCCAAGCAACAGCATGAAACCCATGTCTCTTCCTTCCCTGGAGAGTGCCCTATAGCCAGCACTTTTTATTGGGGAGTGGGGAGGGATATGCCCCACCCTTCCTATTAAATCTGTTGGAATGGGAAGTTTACCTTTTTAATAGAAAATGCCAGAGTCAGGCCCTTGTAGTTACAAAAACCTTGCTCCTTGTCAGGCCACACAGTGAAATAAGATGATTGCTTCAATTTCTGCTGTTCAGAACTCTACGGATAACAGTGGAGCAATTCAAATTATTTCAATTTTATATTCTTCTTGCTCCTGCTTGGGAACATTTGTCAGCGCTTATTGGAGTTATTAGTTGGAAACAGATTGGTGGTGAAGGATTATTTGTTATTAGGAGTCTGATACAAAGGAAACTGAGCCCAGGATTTGAGTCTAATTACAGTATCACAATAGAAATCCCAATTCAGTCTTGCCTCTCTGAAGAGGAGGGTGTGCACTGGGAGGGCTGATTTGTCCAGGTCTCACTGCTGTTCTCTCCTCTGGTGTAGTGGGTTTTAGTCATGTTCTGATAAGTAACTGGGAAATTTTTCGGTCTCTTACAGTATGCTAATAGGCATAATCAGTCTTTGTAGAAAGCATTGTGTTTTACTGGCTCAATTTTAATTACCTTTAGAGTACAGTAGTTACAAACTAAAAAGATTATCATGTCATACACTTTGCCACTCTGGCTTTAGGGGACCACATCGGTGTCTTACACACTTTATTGATTCATCATAGTGAGGTTTGCCCACAGTGTCGTGCTTTGCAGTTTAGGTGTCTTGTACTGACGGTGCAAAGATGGCAATTTATATATCTGAAAGTCAAGCTGCCTGCTTTCTTTTTGACCATCAGCACTAGTCAAGATTCTGGAAGTTGGGTGAAGTCCTTATTGATACCTTTGAATCCTCAATCGACACTAGTTTCAAATGAATATAGCCAGTATAGTGTGCTTTTTATTTATTTATTTTTTTTATAAGTTACCCAAAACAGAATATACTCAAACTCCATTTTTAAGCTGCTCGTGCTCTGCAGATCTATCAGGTATATATAAATCCTTAAAAGTTCACTGAAAAAGATTTTTTTAAGCAAATCTGAGATAGAATGAGCAGACGCAAAGATGCATTCATTCAGTAAGAAGTTTCTGAACTTCAAAGGGCATCCAAGCACTGGCAGGTGGCTCTTCACTGTTGGGGTTCTCACATGCCCAGAACTTGAGAGGACTCTCGGGCAGCCTGGGGGCCCTTTAAAGGTTGGCAGTGGGGACAAACTAGCCTGCAAGCCTCCCTGACAACTCATGCTGGGCAAGCTGTCAAGGAGCCAGCTGCTTTCCCTTCTTCCCTCCCTCCCCTTTGAGAGACCTGGTCAGACATTTGAGTTTGTCCCAGCAGGACAAAGAAGTTGTTGTTTGAATCAGAAGCTTGTTTGTTGTTGATCTACTGCTTTTGTAGTGCATTGGCAGTCTTTTTCTTGGAACAAATTCCTTTAGTGCCTGGCATGTTACCATTTGTTGTTGGAAACTTGCATGCATTTTCCAGCTAATGTAACATTTGGAGGGGTCCTAAGGTACATGCCTGAAAACAGCACTGCATTGTACTAGGACTACCGCAGGTACCACAAACATAGCCGTACTAGCTTGTGAAGAGCTCCACAGTAACTCAGTTAGTTATATTGCTTCTGGTACCGATGCTAGCTTGCATCTTTGCACAGTATTACACTGTACTACATAGATAAACCTTTGGAATGCACCAAAATCGCATATTCATTTCCGTTGTTCGCAGTTCAAATAAACTTTTGGGCTTTCAAAACAAATCAGAGTGGTTCTGAGAAGACAATTGTTTACTTCCCTTGTGATTTGTAAAGTGAATCGCAGCTAGCCAGCTGATCTGGATGCCTTAACACCAGGGACGTCAAACTCACCCGTGTCCCTCTGCTGGATCTGGATTACAGGGCTCCGCTCAGGCCAGTTCCAGACCCAACAGGAGCAGTGCAGGAGTTGCTCACCTGGCTATCGCACATGTGCCCCCAGTGGGGCTCAGTAGGTGGGAATTTGGTGATGGACCCTGCTCCTGCTCGCATCAGCTCCTTTAGGAGCCCCATGGTATAAGTTAAAACATCACTTCAGGCATCATGCAGCCTGTGGGCTGTACCTTTGCCATCCTTGTGTTAGGTACCAAGATAATCCTTGCACTTATACTAGTCATGCCTTTTGACCTTTGTGTTCCTTATTAACTGTTTCATATTTCAGTGACTACTCGAGCAAGATGCTAATAAGCATTTTGTGTTCATCACTAGTGGAATCAAGCTTATGCTCCTAAGCTTAGTGTAAGATTTTCTGCTATTGTATGTGAAGTATAAGGGGTGAAAAAGGGAACACTGATGTGATGGTTTAAAAACTTTAGAAAGTCTCGTTCTACGTTGATAGAAGTTTTGTATTTCAGTTGTTTTCTGTATCAGTTTATAACTTTAAAATCAAATGTTGCATCTAAGACACATTTACAGGTTTTTTTAACGATGTTTTTTCCTTATACTAAGGTGCTAAGATGATGTATTTCCTTGATAAATCAAGACAAGAGAAAGCAATTGCTATTGCTACTAGATTGGATGAAACTATGGGAGACAAAAATGTGAAGGTAAAGTAAAAAGTTGTAATTCCATTTGATGGGGGTGGGAAGTGTGGTCTCAAATGGTGTGTGTAAAGTAGTAGATAAATGTACTCATGTAAGTTTGGTCAGTATTGTTAGGAGGAATGTTGTTTTGTTTGAAATTATGGTCTTATTGCCAAGACTTTTGGAAACCGTGATAATGACACTTATTACCGGGGGGGGGGGGGGGGTTGCATTCATTCATCAGGCAAGCAAGATTTTATAACAGCTGCAAGAATGTTTGGTAATAAAACAGTCTAAACCAAATGTATTAACTACTATTCCTGTTTTCTTTAGATTTTAACAAAGGTTTGCGAGGCACTACTTGATGGAAGCTTTGGAAGCTGTCATAGTCAATATGAAGAATATCAAGCAGCGTGTCATAAACTGTTTCCTTTTACTTCTGCCTTCATGCCGGCCACAAATGAGGATGATAGTAGCATTACATCAGTGAACCACACAGCCATGAACCATGATGTGCTGTCCAATGAACTTTGAACTAGTATATATAAATATATATACTGATACGAAAAAAAAATCTCACCCTTACTATACAAGACTGGCTGGATACAGATCAGGGTAACTTTTCCAGGTTGTATTTTAATATCTCTAACAGATATAAATGAAATATTTGGATAACTAAATGCAAATGGAGTATGCTAATAGTTGTTTTTTCCTCCCAACAAGAACTGTCAATATTTATGTAAACATTACATGTAATCAGCGCTTGTCATGTTTATATTTGTACAGTTTCAGGTCTTTTAACAAGAAGATCCCTAAATTACAGACATTAAAGACTCTTTTCATCTAAATGTTGTTACATATAAAAATAAATGTGATCATATCTTGTTAATAAAATGATCAGTTGAGCAGATTTTAGCAAATTAAGACTGATAAAGTTCTGCTTGTAGCATCCTCCATCATTTTCTGTTGGTTTTTTTTCTTTTCCTTTTTTTTTTTTTTTTTGCATGTTTTTGTCAATTCTGTGTTTTGTATGGAACCAGTGCCGGTAGATACTGGGAGGACTGGCTTATTTACAATTTTTAAGTTTTTGAAAATTGTCTTCTATCTACCTTGTGTTCCATCATTATTATTAGCTGTTGTTTCCTTAAGTTTCAAATGGTTTAACATTTTAAAAACAGTTGAGTATGCATTAGGAATTCCCTGAAATAATAGAGACTGCGATACACCATTGTCTGTCTGTTCCCCATCCCTTTCTTCTTCCCCCCTTGCATTTTTAGATTGGAAAGGCTACTCCAAGGTTGGGCAGAAGTGTATGGTACAGTAAGGGGGAGTATAGATCTCGTCCAGATTTTATAAGTTTGCTGGTAAGTTTACCATATACCTCCATTAAAAGTCTTAGTTACGGATTTATGGCCAATAAATTTAATACTTTTCTTCTTTAAATACTATTGCTTTATGTACTATAAAACAAGTAGTATTTGAGGAATGCATTTTATATTTAAAAACTAATTAAGGGAGCACAAAGGGGCTGACAATATACCACAGTGAACTTTTTTCTTACTCTGTATTCTGGTACATTAATTATTAAATGTACAACACATCAAAAATGAAAGTCGGAATCAAATATAGCCATGTAAAGCATAATCCTGCTGGAGAAAATGCCTACATGTGACAGCTTTACATTCTATAAGAACTGCTTTCAAAATATAATTATACTGTGGCTTGTACAGAAATAAGTTTTCTGGAAACTGTAATGGAATCATTCAACCAGTTTGTTTTTATTTTACTGCAATGTAAATATTTCAGTAATATTAATTAGCCCCTCTAAGACAAATATACATTCATGAAGGGGGATTTTATTAAGACAAATAAACTGTTCTAATTAAAATGGTCTCTTTTTGTGTGTCATCTGTTTAGATTCAAATTGTTGAATGAAAAACTCACTGTAAAATAATGCCAACGTATGTTATGCTGTAATAAATTATTTTGTACACACTGGCTTTTTGGGTTTGTTTTTTGGCATAGTCTGCAAACATGTCTTTTTTAAGGTAGGAAATCTATTTAACACGTTCCTCCCCAAATGTTGCCAGACATGCTTCTACAGTGATTAATAGTTTAATGTGTAAACCCAGAAGGGAAGGGGGATTTCTGCATAATTCTCGAACTTTGATTCATAGTTTTTTGTGCAAAATGTCCATTTACCCTATGGATAAGCCATATGCCCTATGAATTTGAGAATAAATTGTTCAAAGTTGATTCAAGGAGAGTGGGGAAGGTATCTGACTGCAGTTAGGCTGCTTTTGAGAACTGACGTTAGAATCCATTTGTTTCTGGAGCCAACCTAAAGTAATTTTGTTCCCCCTCTCTCCAGTACCTTACACAAAAGAAAATGTCTGAATGGATGTGTCTGCATAGTCATGTAGCTGACTCAGCATGAGATAGACAATGATAAAAAATTTATACTGGAAACCACTTTTGAACATGATCATGAACCTTGAGTTAACATCTTAGGTTAACACGCAAACCAGGTTCATGTCAAGATACTTGTATCACCTTCTCTGAGGTAACAGGTTTCCAGAAAATAAGCTGTCCATCACCTAGTTCTGGCTTTCAAACTTAAAAATATTGGGAACTCTTGTGAAAAGCTTTTAATTGTAACCTAAAACTGATTCTTTCTTCCTCCTTTCTGATTTCTTGTGGAAAGCAGGGACTTTTCAGGGGTTGGGAGGCATCACTACAAATTGCTCTGGGCATTAGCTTTTGACCATCCTGTAGACCACTGCAAAGGATGTCGGGGTCATACAGGAAGGCTAGTATGTAATGGAGGTGTAAAGGACCAGAGGATCCCGTGTGAAGATGTTTTTAAAAATTCCTGTTTTGCAGATAACTGGTACATCCTAAAAATTAAAGAAGCTTCCATGATACCACTATCCACAGAGAGCATGCATCCCTCAAAAGTTCTCCCACACTGTTTTCTCAGTATATACACACATTCTTTGTATTTGAGTAAATAAATTTGTGCTTATACAGGTAATATTTGACACATTCTATTGTAATCCTTTGCCTTTCAAATTTTAATTAAAGTTTTAAAAGTTTATCCCAGTGTCTTTGTTACTACTTCTCTGTAGTACATTTTGTGTCTCTTTCGGGGTCTGTCATTCTTGTTTTCTACATCACTCCTTTTCCTTGGTTTCTCTTTCCTTCCTGACTGACCCTTCCTTTTTCACCTCACTCTATTTGTCTGAATCCAATCTTCATTCCCAAACCTAGTTAGTAAGCTCTAATCATAACTACCTGAACCCCTTTCTCCACCAATCTAACCATCTCAGGAACTGAATGTTTCCTTTCCACTGGGTCACCTCTTTGGACCAACACAAGCTGGCTTTTTTGCTAAACCAAAACTAATCCTTTTGCACTTATAACTGCTGGTTTTGAGCCCAGTAGCCTCACATCTGCTCTGTTCCAATCCCTTATCTCCAATGCAGGATTCTCTCCAAAATCGCCTCAGGTCTTGGCTACTGGCATCTTTTCACTGGAATCCAAGGCTGGTGACTTAGCCACTGCAATGTTCTTCCTCTCTTACTACTATTACAGCCAGTGAGGTGAGAGAGTTTGCAGAGATCCAGAAACTCAGAGGGTTGGTTGAAGTTTACCAGAACTTGTTGCATGAAAAACCTTGAACCGTTCTCATTTCCCTTCAAGGCATTTCACAGGAGCAGGATATTTTTAGCCAAAATTTCTTGTCTTAAACTGATTCTTGGTTGCTTTGCTTATAATCAACTCTCGATGTATCCTTCCAAAGGTGGATAAGGTTACTTTGGTCACATGTTTATTAATTAAGGGATGTTGAATAGTGAGAATAGGATCCAAATGCCACAGTGCTTACGTTAAAGTCTTTTCAAAGAACCTCACGTTAACTAAATGGAAGCGGTATTGTTTTCATGAAGTCAGTACAATGGGTCCCAACTTGTTTTATACTGTGGACAGGCAAACTCACTTGGGTATAGAAATAGTCTAATTTACATATTTAAATTTTAGTTTTTATGTGGGGGGGGGTTTGCAGGGCTCAGAGTCAGAGTATAATACAAAACAAACTTGATAGGCAGAGGCACAGTGCAAAACAGAGGGACCTCCATTGTTTTATTTAACAATCAGGAACATCATCAATAAAGGAGGAGACAACAGCTAAAAATCATACATGCACAACACTAGCTGGCTAACGTTATCCCATAAGTACATCTACTTTTGTGCAGTGTGTTTGGACTCCCAAGTGCCAAATAAACTTCGAAGGTTTCATTGCTTGCTTTGTTGGATGGCATTTCTGCACATAACGCACAGTGGTTTTGGAGCCTGTGACTAGCCCAACAGGATAAACCCATATTTTATGTACAAGGAGTCATACTTGTGATTGAAAGTTGCTTTTTTTATTTTTTGGCATTTTCTTGGCATTGCATATCCTCTGCACAGTTTTCCTCTCCATCTTTAAGAACTTCATTGCCCCTTTTCACAGAAGCACTCTTTCCAAAAAAAAAAATTCATTGACGTTTGCTTGATCATCTCTTAGCTGTTGCATTTGATACAGAAGTGACTACCCACAGTTACCATGGTCCAGTTTCAAAAACTAAAGTCACAGTCATTGGCCAAGCAAAGACGTTGTTGCCTAGCCAATCAGCATGACATGGGCATGGCCTGGATATAGAACTGTTGCTAGCAGTGGTTAAAGTTTGTGCCACAACCCGGCAGCCAACCCTTCACAGCCTAGTCATGGCCTGGTGGTTGGGAACCTCTGAGCCTAGTACAAAACCTTTATTGGAAAAGCATTAGAGCTAATCAACTTGCTCTTGTGGTTTCCAAAAGCCCAGATTTTTCACTCATGTTTAAATGTCAAAAGCTACATTCACTGTTAACTTTGCAGTTCAAAGAACCTTTGAAAACTTCATTTTGAAGCATTTTTAGTTTCAAATGTTAATACAATAATCTATTATTATCCATTATTATTGCATAATAATTAAGTAATTGTTATGATGAGCTACTGAAATACCCATCTATAAACAAACCCTTGAAGCTTCAAACCCTTGAAGCTTTTATTAAAATATAACTAATATATAACAGACCTGATAAGTACCCCTGAACAAAATTAAATATCTTACCGATAACATAAATATGACAAGAGCTAAGTAATTCACTGCATAATCCCCACCAGAGTCCTACTCTCTGGATTTAGGAAGGGTTATGCAACACCCACTTTTCAGAGGCAAGAAAGAAAAGTTGGGCCCTGCAGAGTACCCCAAAGTCTAACAAGCTTAGGTTGTTACAATCCTGGTGCCTAAGGCCATGTGTAAACGAAACAAGGGATATGTGTTCATGACTGTTTAAAGCGAGCTAAATGCTCTTGCGCCGCTTTATTAGTGTCAGTGTTTGCACGCCTCAGTGGAATATTATGTATTAATTCCTGCTGCTGTAGGAACTTCAGCAGCATAATGTGCCTTAAATAACTTGGGGCACAGCAAACTAAAATTGCTAAAAAGGAGTCTTAGTCTGCTGTCCCTACAGCTGCAGAGCAAAGCACTGGGTTCTGTGTAGCTCAGGGGCTCTGCAGGAAGCCTGGCAGCAGCCTGGGAAGGCAGGCTCTGCTTGGGGTGGAGGGGGAGCCTGATTTCTTTCCCCCCCAGCCACTCTGCCTGAACTGCATGGGAGCCCGTGCTTCCCTCTGTGACTGCGATGCCCCCATCCCCCGCCCCAGACCACCAGAGACAGGTGCATGCAGGTAGTTGCCATCTGGTGCAGTGCTGCTGCTGCTGCTGCTGCTGCTGCTGCTGCTGCTGCTGCTGTTGTTGTTGTTGTGGAGGGAAGCACACCCCCCTGCCCACAGCCTCAGGACTGCTTTGCCCACTGGCAGCTCACTCTCCCCTCCCTGCCAGAGAGGCAGGTAAGTTGGGTGTGTGCATGACACAGGGATTTAATTGCCCCTAAATTGAAGCAATGTTTTTAAAAACCGACCACTTCAATTTAGGACCCCCATTTCATCTACATACACCCAAAGACTGGGTCTTTAATGAATATCCTGCCAGGTGTCCCCTTTCTCTTGTTCAGGTAATGAGGCTTCAGCTGAAGCAAATGATTCTAGGAGCCAAACCTTCGAAACTGCACATGAGCTCTTTTACGACCCTAGAATGAAACATAGATGTTTGGCCCCACAGTGTGTATGCTTTTGAAAATCATAATTTTTTAAATTTAACTAGTTCTAGCTGACATGGCTGAAGTAGACATGGTGAATTTAAAAATAAAATTAAGGTTCTAAAAATACTCATATTCAAGTCTAAAGTCTGAAAACTTGTGAATGGCGCATTTATTGTTCTGACACATAATTATATCTATTTTTTTTCTTGTTCCCTTGATAAATATTGCAAATACAAATAGTTGCCTGCCTAAATTACACATACTCTTAATTTATATCAGGAGGTAGCCAGTTCATTGTTTTACCACTAGAGGGAAGCCTCACATTTCACAATACTTTCACAATAACTGATAAGCTACTGATCTTTTCATTTTCACTCTGCTGATGCTTATTTATAGATAGACTTTCATGATATTCTGATATTCTTCTCCTTTTTTTCTGTTCTCCTTCCCTTACCCTCTTTTTTTATTGTTTTCTTTTTCCTTTGGAGGGCAGGCAGGAAAGGATTTAAAGTAGGATGTTGTTATATTACATGCCTCTACAACCATCGTCAAGACAAGGCAATTTTACTTTTAGTGCATGCTACACTGGTTGAATTAAAACTGACTGAGGTTCACCTTAAGCCATTTCTCCTGGGTTAGGCATATACATAATATGTGCCTAACCCAATATATAACATTAGTGCTCTGCCTGCACTTGTATTTTAATTTGTATTAAAAAATCCCTTCTCTCAGTCTTGAAGACTTTTTGCCTTAGTAACTAAAATAAGTTAGATCCTCTTCCTCTCCCCATTTATTTTGTAAGGTTGTGTGGGGCAGAGACCTCTTACTAAGTATATGTGAAACATATGATGTTTTTGTGAACTCCTGAAAAATAATGGGTTACTCACTGGTTACTTTATACCACTTGTTCCACATGACCCTTCATCCCTGTTACCTCTTTCAGATGAAACCAGGTTTTTCATGGTGAAGTATAAAATACTGCAGAAAGATGCAGGATTGTAAGAAAATGCCTGCCTCCTAACCATTACCAGTAGTAGATCAACCATCTGTGGCACAAAGGTGGTTCAGTCCCATATCCTGGTATGGATCCAGGTTGTACTAAGCCTAGCATAGTCTGCTAGATGAGCTGTACCTACCACTTCATTGACAGGAGTGTTGCTAGGTTCACAACTTTCACATACTTTGTAGAAGCTAATTTGCTAAAATTGATACTAGGTGTCTACAGCATCATTTTGGCTAATGTATAATCAAAGGAAGACGGGAAGAGTTTTTATCTGAATAATGTGGTTATATTGGTCAGAAACAGTTTCACAAGGACAGCTTATTAAAATTTCTTCAGGCCTCTGGGTATTAGGATGAAAGACAATATACAAGTATTAAGATTAAGATTTTTGAATCTAAGAACTAAAGTTAGATTCCTAAACCCATCTTTAGCCACCTAAATGAAATGACCTGATTTTCAGAAGCGTGAAGCATCAGCAGCTCCCTTTAGGATTTTGCATGTTCACCATCTGTGAAATATTCAAGCATCTAAACATCAATTTTAGGAATTCTAATGTTTAAGCATTGGAAATCTTGGCCCATATGTATTAGTATTATACCCAGAAATAAAGCACTTGATTGCAAGCACCACACACCCTTTAGTTGAAGCACTAGCTTCATGCCATAACTTTAATAGTTTTCCTTACAGGGAAATACAACTCCCCAGCTACTTTTTCGGCCTTGATGTGCCACCTAGGCAATCTGACACCAGGCATGCTGTACCCACCACCGCATTGACAGGTGTGTTGTTAGGCGCATGGCTTCCATGTATTTTGTAAAAGCAGCACCTATTCATTTGTGATTTTTCACATGGGGTGCTCTGAAACTTTTTATTATGTCAACAGCTTCTAACTGTATATTTGAATTCAGCTACAGTAGAAGTTGTTGGTGTTATCGCAAGACTATTTTTTTTTAAATTTAGGCAGAAATATGATTTAAGTTGAATGTGTCCCTGAATATTACTTAGGATCATTGGTAAAAAGGACTAAAAGAGGCGTCACTGGCTAAGTACAAACAATCAAAAAAAATGAGGCTGAATCGATTCAATCTTCGCAAATGAATCTAAGCTGCATCGATTGAACCAATAAGACATTCACTTTTGATTCTAGAAATGCAGCCACATGCCTGCAGTGGTCCAGGCCAGAAGCCAGGGGCACTAAAGCATATCTCCCTGCCCCACTGGAGCAGACAGCTTGAGCCAAGGCTAGCCTGCCCACCCTGAAAGCGGGGGTTTGGAGGGGAGGTGCAAATCATCCTGGGATGCTGTGGGACTGTGAATTAACTTGAATCTGGAAGGGTTTTGAGACAGAAGTTCAGTAAACCAATTTAATCTAAATCAGTTGAATCTGATACTACATCCATCCAGGTGTATCTTAAACTGGTTTCAGCCATTTTGAAAGCAGTTTGTGTGCACTGAACTTCTGTTGTGTTACAGTTTCGAACCACTTTCCAATTGCTTATACAGGTTCCCTAGTCATTGTAATTTCTGTCCCTAGTCACTGGGTCATTTAGTCCAGCCCCCCTATTTAAGGCAGTATCATCCCTAACTAAACTATCCCAACTAAATATCTGTCCAACCCACCCTTGAAAATTTACAGGGATGGAAAATCCACAATGTTTTTAGGCAGCTTGTTCCAATACTTGACCACCCTTATAGTCAAAGTTCCTCCCAATCTCCAGACTAAATTCCTGTGCTGTAGTTTAAAGCCATTGCTCCTAGCCCAGTTTCCTACAGCCACAGAAAAAATGGTTTATCTTGGGTTTTGTGTTTATATAATTCTTCAGTAGTCTTTTCTCCAGACTTGCTTATGTTTATGTGTATGCAGTGTTTAGTGGTTGAGGGATCCCAAAGCCTGTAGAGGTCGACTAGATCCATATGATGGTTACAGGTTTTGTTTGTTTGTTTGAGTATAGGGCCTGCATTGGCAACACATTAACTCACACATGGGCAACAAAAGGGAGCTCTCTGTAATGGAAAAACTGAAAAATCTAGCACAGACTTGCAGTGTATTTTCTTCTCTGAGGCTATATTGTATGACTGTTATTTTTTCCTTCACCAGAAATAGGTGAAATCCTTTTGCTGTAAAGCAAACCTCTACTGGCATTGGGCAAATGTGGGCAGGGAAGTGACAAAGCACAGGCCAAGCATTTTTTCCTAACACATCTCTTCAGTGATGTCAGATCCTGATCATTTGGGTGGGGTAAGTGCAGCAGTAAATAACTGATTAAAAAAAAAAAAAGGGTTATTAGTGTATGCTGCTGTTCTTACACAGACTAACTATCCTGGCTCAGTCGATCACAGCATTTGAAAGTAGCAGTAGCCAATGGTGGTCTTCATAGCCAAATATATGTTATTATAACATTTTATCTCACTCTCTCACACACACACACAAAAATTAAATTCCGTATTGCTCCTCTCTTATTCTATGTTCATTGTTTTCTTTAATAGCAGTTATCTTAACAGTATTCTTCTACAAATATGTTGTATACAAATCTTTATCAGTGGTAGTAACCCTAATAAACTAACACTGGCCAGTATTTACAAGATGGGTGCGTCATAAAAATAGCAATTTGAAAACATGATATTTCTATTATAAATAGAAGTTAGAAATTGAAAATGAGCAGTTGGATGAAGTATATGCTTCATATCTCCTCAGGCTTAGAAGAATAGAGCATAAATTAATTAGCTTCAGAGTTTTGTTGTGAATGTTTTCTGTATGCCTTGTTGTCAGACATTATTCCCAGGTTGAGAAAAAATGGATAAAAGTGAAAACTTAACATCTATATTTCAGTGGCCAAGTCCTTACCACCAGAGTCTGGCCATGGCAAAAGTGGCAGTCTCAACTGCTTATGTACCAGGGTCAGACACCCCAGTGAACTAATGACATAGGGCTTTACCATTGGTTCAACCCCCTGTGACTGTGGCACAGGACCTCAGACTATGCAACACATGCTGCAATACCCGCTGCTTGAAGGCACATGTACAACAAAAGACCTCACAAAGGACAATAAACAAGCACAAGCATGTGTAACGAAAAGGTCAAATGTGGTGTAGAGACATGAGAAGAAGAAGGAGCCCTGTGGATGTGGGAAGATCAGTGAATGTGGTATAACTTGATTTTTAGCAAGGCTTTTGATATGGTCTCCCACAACTGTTTCACAGGCAAGCTAAGGAAGTATGGGCTGAATGAATGGACTGTAAGGTGGATAGAAAACTAACTGGAGCATTGGGCTCAGAGAGTAGTAAGCTATGGCTCAATGTATAGTTAGCAGCTGGTGTCAAGTGGAGTGCCCCATGGGCCGGTCCTGGGGCTGGCTCTGGTCAATGTCTTCATCAACAATGTGGAAGATAGCATAGACTGTACCCTCAGCAAGTCTGCAGATGATGTCAAGTTGTGGGGAGTAGTAGATATGCTTGAGAGTAGAGCTAGCATTCAGAGTGACTAAGACAAACTGGGGGAGTAGGCCAAAAAAAATTTTAGCCAGCAGTGTGCCCTTGTTGCCAAGAAGGCTAACAGCATACTGGGTTGCATTGGTAGGACTGTTGCCAGCAGATCAAGAAAAGTGATTATTCCCTTTTATTCAGTGCTGGTGAGGCCACATCTGGAGTACTGTGTTCAGTTTTGGGCCCTCTACTACTGAAAGGATGAGGACAAGTTGGAGAGAGTCCAGTGGAAGGCAATAAAAATTGTGGGGATCACATGACTTCTGAGCTGACTGAGAGAACTTGGCTTATTTAGTCTAGAGAAGGGAAGAGAAGAGAAGACAGAGGGGATTTAATAACAGCCTTCAACTACCTAAAGGGTGGATCCAAAGAGGATGGAGATTAGACTGTTCTCAGTGGTGGCAGATGACAGAACAAGGAGCAATGGTCTCAAGTGGCAGCAAGGGAAGTTTAGGTTAGATATTAGGGGAAAAAAATCACTAGAAAGGTAGCAAAACACTGTAACAGGCTACCCAGAGAAGTGATGGTGTAATCTTCATCCTTGGAAGTTTTTAAGACGCTGCTAGACAAAGCTTTGGCTGGGATAATCTAGGTGGGGATGGTCCTGCTTTGAGCAGGGGGGTGGACTAGATGACCTCCTGAGGTCCCTTCTAACCCTAACTTTCTATCATTCTAATCCCAGGAAAGAGCATTTTTGGGGTTCCACCCATGTCTGGGCCAGCTAGGCACAGCAGCAGAGGCAGCAATACACGTGGCTCCCTGGTGGCCCCTGTCAACCCAGGGGTTCCAACTACTTGCCCCCATCCCCTCATGGTCTGAGGGATGGTGTGCCACACACCTGTTTAAGAAATTATAAATCTGCCCATGTGTGTGTACATATAATTCAATTGTCTCAGATCGTCAGAGAAGAGAGTATAGTTAATGACCTAAATGTACAGTCATTCTCCTAAATACAGATCTTTGTGAACTGAGTAGCTGAGGGATCAGATTGACAAAATGACTTCATGCTATTTCTCAGTCAGAAAAATGTGGATCCCTTTGCTCTTACCAAGGCCTACTTAGTAGCCACTTTTAAAACAAGATATTTATGGAGTATAGATCCAGGAGATCCATTTGCAGTACAAATGAGTATTAATAATAAGTGTTAAGACTTTCCTTGGCAACTACAGTATGCAGATGCTTGGCTACTGAAAACATCTGCAACAAGCAGGCTTCCTGTGCTTCTGTCTTGCCCCATCCAGGTACTGCTCATGGCATCACCTCTTTCAGCTTCTGTGGCCTGGTTGCTCCTGTCAGAATGTTCCTCCTCGACCTGCCTCAGGCACAGTGGTACTGATGAGGATACAACCTCACCCTGCCATTCCTTCTCCTCACATAACCTGTCATGTGTAAATTAGATTTGAACTGGCCCAATCCAAGGAGGAGGTAAAAGGAAAAAAACAACGGAAAAAGCAGGGTCATGTAGTTTATGCAGCACAAGTAACTTAGAGATGCGAAGGGAGGAACAGAATGAGCTGCGCACATCCGTAGGATAATTTACAGATGTTCCATGTTTGCCTTCTCATTTGATAAATAACTTGGAATTGTTTCTTCCTTTGGATAACCATGTCTTTATACAGTATTTTGAAAAAAATCATCAAAATAATCTGATATTATGAATGTTTTTATAGACCTACAATTATTGATGAGATGATCCTCTGAGCTCAGAGGGAGTCAGTCAGAACACGAACCAAAGGGGACAAGAGTGCTAAAAAGCCCCCTTAGCTCAGTAAAGGCATCCAAGAGGGCCTGAGAACAAAAAAGATGGCATACAATCAGTAGAAAAAAGGGGCTATCACCAAGGAGGATTACACCTCCATTGCTCATGATCGCAGGGAGGCATTTAAGAAGGTCAAAGCAGAGATGGAACTAGGGTTGGTGACCAGAATTAAGGATAACAAAAAGTCCTCTCTTCAAATACACAGGGAGTAAAAAGAAGGCACCAGGAATGTGGGGCCCCTACAGGACAGGCTTGGCATTCTGGTGATCTCAGCAAAGGAAAAAGCTGATCTCTTCAACAAGTTCTTTGCCTCCGTATTTCTGAGCAGGGGCCAGGACAACTCCCCTACTAGGATTATGGACAGGCTCAAAGGACACAATGCCATGCCTTGGGTCAGGGATGATCTAGTTAGGGAATGCTTAAAGGGTCTGGATGTGTTTAAATCAGCAGGTCTGGATGCTCTTCGTCCAAGGGTACTGAGGGAATTGGAAGAAGTCATAGCCGGGCCCCTGGCATAGCTGTATGAGTGCTCATGGTGCTCTGGCAAGGTCCCAGAGGACCAGAAAAGGGCCAGTGTGGTCCCCATTTGCAAGTAGGGGAGAAAGGAGGACCTGACTATAGGCCTATTAGTTTCTCCTTAGTCCTTGGGGAAGACCTTGGAGAAAATTGTCAAGGAGCACATCTGCAGGGCTCGAGCATGAGAGATAATGTTCAGGGGAAACCACCACAGGTTCATTGCAGGCAGAGCCTGCCTGACTAGTTTCCTTTTATGACCAGGTCACAAAATCCGTGGATGCAGGTGTTGGCATGGATGTTATCTACCTGGACTTCAAGAAGGTCTTTGACACTGTTTCTTACCCTGTGCTCATAAAAAAACTAGGTTACTGCAGCATTGGTGCCTACACAGTCAAATGCGTAGCAAATTGGGTCCAATAGTTGCACCCAGAGAATGGTGGTGGATGGGTCATTTTCATCCTGGAGGGATGTGGGCAGTGGAGTTCCCCAGGGCTCGGTCCTCAGGCCTGTGCTATTCAGCATCTTTATCAGCAACTTGGAGGTGGGAGTAGAAAGCACACTGTCCAAATTCACTGATGACACAAAGATGCTGGGAGAAGTGGGTGCACTGGAGGGGAAGGACAAAATCCAACTAGATCTAGACAAATTACAGAGGTGGGCTGATGAGAATAGGATGGAATTCAACACAGACAAGCGCAAAGTGCTGCATCTAGGGAGAAGGAACCATCAACACATACCTATGTGCTGGGGAACACCCTTTGTATCAACATGGTGGCTGAAAGGGATCCTGGAGTCAATGTTGACTCCAGGATGCACATGAGCCGCCAATGTGAGGAAGCGGTCAATAAGGCTAACCACACCTTGTCGTGCATCTACAGATGCATCACAAGCAGGTCCAGAGAGGTGATCCTTTCTCTCTACGTGGCGCTGGTCAGGCCACAGTTAGAGTACTACATCCAGTTCTGGGTGCCGCACTTCAAGAGGGATGTGGGTAGTAGCATAGAGAGGGTCCAGACGAGGGCCACTCGCATGGTCAAGGGGCAGCAGGGCAGGCACTATAAAGATAGACTAAAGGTCCTGAATCTATTCAGCCTCCAGAAGGGAAGACTGAGAGGGGATCTAGTGGCTGTCTATAAGCTCACCAGGAGGACCAGTGGAAAATAGGTGAGGCTCTGTTCCCCTGGGCACCACTTGGGATAACAAGGAATAATGGCCACAAATTGATTGAAAATAGGTTCAGGCTTCATATCAGACATTACTTACAGTTAGGGCTGCCACGCTCTGGAATGGGTTCCCAAGGGAGGTGGTACTCTCCCCTACTTTGAGAGTCTTCAAGAGGAGGTTGGATATCTGTTATGATCCCAACACTTGTTCCTGCCCATGGCAGGGGATCAGACATGATCTATTCAGGTTCCTTCTGACCCTAGAAACTATGAAACTATGATATCATTATTATAAGTTTTATATTATAATGGCATGTAGAAGTCTCTAATAGGTCTGAATCCCGCTGTTCTAGGTGCTGTGCAAGCAGAAGGTAAACGCCAGTGCTCCAAAGCACTGTGCAATCTAAAATACCAGATGTGAAAGATGAATGGGACAAATGAGCAGGGCAGGGAATAGCTGAGAGGTGGGTAACAAATATAATATGCTATGCACAATTTTAACCAATCCAGAGCACTGTTCAAATTAATGAAATTTGCCTGAAAATTCCACTGCTTTTTGTTGAATTTATGGTAAATAATGATACTTTATTCTGAAGACAGTATCATTATTTTTAATACCTAAAAGCTGACCAACCTTATTGCATTTAACAAAACTTATGAAATGTTTCCAGAAGATTTTATGTCTTTATGTAAGGAGTGTTCATTTGAGAAAATCCATTTCAGCAGTAAAGGGTATTAACTACTAATATTTTAAAATTAATTTTTAGATACTTTTCCTGTCATACAGGATTTCTGGAGTATCTTGTGACTTATAAAATCCTGTTTGCTCCTTGTACTTAATCATCTGTTATTGAAAGCTAGCATTTCTTAGAGCTGTTTTTGAGTTGCACAATATTTTGACGTGCTTTTAACTCTTTTGTACCTGAACAGTCCACAGCAACTAAAACATAAAATCATAAAGGAGGACTGGAAGGGACCTCCAGAGATGTAGTCCACCCCCCTGCCTGAGGCAGGATCATCCCTATCCAAACCATCCTATACAAATCCATTGTCTTATCTGTTTGCAAAACTATGTAGTCTTCTCTGACACAATGACAAGATATAACATCCTGTAGCACAGATAACATAGGGGGAACATGGTAGCTAATATTCTGCTGCTGCAATGGTTGTTAAGATAAGTTCACGAGATCAAAGCTGAAAGTACAACATATCCATTTAAGAATTTAGAGTGGTAAAATCTTATGGGACATGGCTATTAATGTAAAATTTGACATACATTTGTGTGCTGGGTGGGGGCAAAGATTATTCCATCCAGCAGTAAAATAAAAGGAAAGAGTACTTTAGCATTAACATAGTCTTGTAATGCAGAAGTTAAAATCAAAATTATATTGTGCTAATACACAAGTGTTTTCTTACAATATTTATATTATTATTGTAACCCTTCTGCCAGACACTGGTTGGCAGCAACAAGAGCCAGATTCAATTTTGGGGTACTAAATATATTTTACCTTGGCTTGAGCCCCTACCCAGACTACCTGGGAAACACTAAATTAATTACTAGGGTGTCTTGCATAAACAAAAAGCCCTGCCTTGCAAGCAGTGTTAACACAAAAAACAGATTACAGAAAAGAAGGAAAACACCAAATGCAATTGAAAACACTATTAACTACAAAGCAACGTCTATAGGTGGCACCTTCTGGGGAGGATTCACCCATGTCCAGGCAGGTTGGGATTTGGGGTTCCCTGAAGGCTAATTCTGGGGGCATGCACCCCTATACCTGCCCTTCAGCAGTAGGCTGGAAAGGAGGGCCCACAACGGAGAGTCCTATGAGTTGCTCCTTGGATTCCCTGCACCATGGGGAGCTGCTCAAGAGTGTGGGTCCTTCTATGTGGCAAGGGGCTCTGCTGGTCCTGGAGAAGTGGTAGAGTGCTGACCTCCACCTCTGTATGGTGGCTTTGAGGGGTTAACTGTGGCTTTCATCAGCATACTGCACTCCAACATCCCTAGCACCACTCCCAGTTCTGCTTGCAGAAAACTGCAAAAAAAAAAAAAAAAAATTGAAGAAAAGGTCAGGCCTATCTTGGCTTGGGGCCGAACTATAACTAGCACCCAACCACACCACTCGGTTGGGACGTAAACTACAAAAGAGACAAAAGGAGGCCTACTAGACATCAGGAGACAGACTAGACATCAGGAGGCACTACTTCACAGTTAGGGTGGCTAGGATCTGGAACCAACTTCCAAGAGAAGTGGTGCTGGCTCTTACCCTGGGGGGTTTTAAGAGGAGTCTAGGTGAACACCTTGCTGGGGTCGTTTGACCCCAGTGCTCTTTCCTGCCATGGCAGAGGGTCAGACTTGATGATCTGTCAAGGTCCCTTCCAACCCTACAAACTATGAAACTATGACTGGCCTGCACTGGGCAGCAAAAAGCTGTCCAGGCCTATAGTGCACTGAGGCCTGGATAAACAAGTAGCACCAGATCTCACCCTGGCCCACACCTGTCACCCAAATGTATAACTGTAATTCAATCATACAAATTCAATAGTTGTAGTCTGGACATCCAGTCTCAGCTAGACCACTGTACTGAGATGCTACAATTACAAACCAGAGGAGCCAGTAACTGCCAGGACTCATTCCTGGGCAGTTTGCTCCAAGGATTAATACCCCCATGGTATTAACCCACTTAAGAAGGAAACAAAGTGAAAGAGGGAGGAAAGAGGAGTCTCAGACTCCAAGACAGATTTTCTCTCCCCATACCTGAGGCTCTTCTGTCCAATAGCTTTTGCTTGCCTCTCCAGTTAAGGGTGGGGAGACCCTTCTCCCCCCCCCCCCCCAAAGTAGGGAACAGGTTTTCTGGCTCCCAATGCAGCTGTGCAGCTCTTAGCAGTTCCAGGAGAAAGAGATAGAAACCTCAGTTGAGTTGTTCTTATATACCTGGAATCCTGGTTTTCTCCAATTTAAAAATTCCCCAATTTTTGGTTTTTAAAAAGTAACCCAAAATCCACATTTTTCCATGATTAAAATGAAACGTCACTAATATAGAGAGATATTTATATCTTATTCAAGCTTGCCTTCTGTTCCAGTGAACTTTGTTTCTTGCTTCTGTTTTTTCTGTAGGAGTTTCTTCACGCTGAGCTCTTCACGCACCTCCTGCTTTAACTTTTCCTGCCTAACCAGGCAGTCAGCAGGGAGTGCAGGTGCTCCTGCAGGGAGTGCACACTCACCCACAGGCACCTCCTGA
>JAGPOW010003316.1:143638069-143685494 GCA_030014935.1 Caiman crocodilus
ATATATATATATATAGGACATATAAAACAACAAAAAGCACACACTTCTCCATTCACAACCCAGGTGTATGTATGGCTGTTACATTATTATCCTTTGTTATCTGATCAGTTAGCTCCAGCTTGGAGAGTTGCACTTGTTGTTGCATGGAATGTTTCTGGAACCAGATATAATTTTTGATTCCTATTTAATTACAGAACACAGACACATAGTCTAATCTGCCTGAATAGTGTAGGACTCAACACGAGTTACTGTTTTGGGTCATAGTTTCTAGCTTCTTTCCAGCCAGAACTTTGCCTTAAAAGTTCTCTTTCTCGACTTAACAGCCAGGGTCACACTGCAAGGTTTTCTTTTGTTGTCTCTGGCTTTCTGGCTGCTTCTCTGTCTATCTCTGCTAACAGAAAAACTATGTTGTAACTGTGCTCAGCCTCTGAAGTTACCTTGTAGCACATAGTTCAGTGTCTGACTAGTTCTCATGGAGCCTGTACAGGTGTCTCCTATTGTTGCCATTATCTTGCTTCTAAAGGAGCTTAATTGCCCCTTATATTTGACAAATGAAGGATAATTATTACATCCACCAGCATTAATGATGTTTCTTGTACTCAAGCATTAAAGTTTCACCCACCTCCATCATACCATTATCTGTTACATAGAGCCTGTGTGTTCCAGAGCAGCCTAGGTCTAAATTTTATAGTAATGTCCTGCATTTTGTGACAAACTGGAGATTCTGTGGCAGTGTCAGGTAATTCAAGCATGGAGGTATTAAACAACTTCATCATGATAGTAGTGTGTAACAATCAGCACAGTCTTTCTTGTACAAATTATATTCCATTTATTTAACTCTCTACATTTTCATTTTCAGTCTGTCAGAGATTTTGTATTAACAGCCTATGGTGGTACGCAGAAGGTACCCCTTCTACAATTTAACAGATGCCAGCAGGTGCGGGAATGCTGCGGGAACGTAGCAGTTTAGCTGCAGGCCAGCGCACCTCCTTTCCCTACAGAACAAATCCGAGACCAGAATACCTGGTGATACTTAACTATTTACATGTTTAATGATACAACATAACATAAAACTTATAACCATGAACTTGCATACAAATATTTCTCTATATACATATATACACACATATATTATTTACAGATATAGATTTACACCAACAGTAACTCTTATTCACCCTTATCTTAGGCACAGGCTTAACTGTTTGTGGCCTCCCATTCAATGTGCCGCGTCTGCCCCTCAACAAGTGAAGGAGCATTCAATAGAATAAAGGTTTATCAGCAATTTGACAAACTGAATGCCTGGTAGTGACAGGACAATAATTGAACAGAACGCAATAGAGTTACATCACTACAATAGATTCATACATAAGCAGCTTGCAACCCTCTCATATAGCAACAATAGGGACGCAATATTACCCATCCGGTCACTGTTCATGGCAGGAAGGCCTGAGCTGCCTCATGCAGCCACCAAGCCTATCAGTCCTCTCTCAGCCCCATGCACTGGTTCATGTAGAGAGGGCTCCTGCCCTGTGCAGGGGGGACAGCCCACACTCCCTCATATGCCACTGGCCCCTTTCAGCCCTAGCAGCCCCGTGCACTGATGGGGACCTCTGCTACTTGCAGTGTCAGAGACCTGAACTGCCTCATGCAGTCTTGGAATTCCATGCACCAGGGTCCTTTGTGCAGATCTGGGGACCTGTGCCACCTCATGCAGCTACCGAGGTCCTGCCTGCCCTCCGGACTGTCTGTGCACTGATCTGCCCCAAATTGGGAGTGGACCAATAGGGTTAGTTTTCCCCTCGGGTCCTCTTCTTCACCTTGCCCCTAGGTCAGGGCAGAGCAAACCTCTCTCCCACCTCCTCCTGTTTGGTGGAGAATGATTGGTGGGGGCATTCCCTATCTCAGCCTTCGGGCTCAAGCCAGCAAGCCTATCACACCTATAACTGTAGGCATTATCTTGGGGAAAACTAGAGGTTTTTGACAGGAGGATGAGGACTAGATGACGGTTTGTCAGTTTGAAAGATTTGTGAGTTGGTTTGCTATTAAGGGATAAGAGTGTTACAGTTGTTTCTACTACAAATGATCCCAGTTAAATAGTTAATATTGATACCTTTTTTGAACCCCAGGGCTAGCTAGGGTTGTTGCATGTTGTTCTAGATGGAGGAGAGGGGTGTGTGGGAGGAAATAGGGAATGGAGTTAGGGCTCTTTGATGCAATTCTATTTGTTGGCAAGAATTTAGAATAACCAAATAGGGGAGAAATTCATCAGAATCCCTTTTTCTTCTCCCAGCTCCAAGTCTCTTTCAGCCACCAACCACAATCCATAGCCCTCTTTCTAGAGTCACACACCAGTACTTAGTTTCCTTATCTGTGTGCTATTTCTTCCTCACCCACACCTATGTCCTTTCTAAAACAATACCCAGCAGAACTACCTTTGCCCTAGTGTTTGCATTCTTGATCACACGACCTTAACTGTCCCAGAAAGAAATACTAAGGGCCACATTTAAACCTATCTTTCTCAATGGGTTTCAAACCAAACTGTAACAATAGTGATTACATTTAGAGCATTGTAAAAAGGTTTCAGAGTAAGCAAACCTCTGAGATAAATATGTCAAATCACTACCCTTTGAGTAATTACCTCCTGCTATCTGAAGCCTCAGGCAGATAATGTTGCATCCATTATATCTGGTGTGAGGGATATCCTCACAAGTATAACATGTAATTTTATTTTAAGATATGTACACTTGGATTCTAACAAGGTGGGTGTTCTGCTGCAAAATCTGAGGTCATGGACTTGTATAATTTGCTGAGCCTGTCCCTCACAGTTCCTGTCCCCTGTGTGTTAACCCAAGGGTGAGGGAAATCAAACAGGAGAAAGAAATGGGATTAAATTAGATTTTGATGCGCGTAGGAGGAAGGGGCTTAGGGTGTAGCCTGCAGGAATTAGGCAAAAGGCTGTACGTAAAGTTCTCCAGAAGATTAAGTGTATACAGGAGTTCAGTGCCCTGGTTCATGGGCCCGGTCTGATCTACAGGATCATATTATCACCCAACCTGTGTGACTCCCCGTAGGGCTGAAAATTTGGCAGCAGAGGAGCAGTGTTAATTAGCATTCCCCTGATGCCAAAATTCTAGACCCATGCGATGCCCCATGCACCAGATGACATGGACCTGTGCACTAGATTGCAGAGCTGAGCCTGCAAGGGGCTGGATTCAGATGCACGGGGCCAGATCCGGCTAGCACAGGGCCTGATCCAAGCTTATAGGGCCCAGCTGGTACAGGCCCCAATCTGGGCACGCAGGGCTAGATCTAGGCAGTGCGGAGCCCAATCTGGGTGTACCAGGCTTGATTTGGCAGGTATGGGACCCACAAAGCCAAAAAGCTGGGTGCCACTGCACTATGTTAGCAGGTATTAACTGACTTAAACTTCCCAGTGATTTCACTGACTCATTTTTAGATCAGTGGTTCACATTTGGTAATGCATCTCATGGTGGTTTGTTAAATAAATTGATGATCTTTGTCAGATGTCCGTTAGGAGGCTGTCAACATTGCAAACCCCCTTCACAATTAGCTCAATATTAAATTTTCAGTAGAAGTATCAGCAATAAAATAGTCATGAGGACTGAACTATTTTCCCCACCAAAAGGTGGTTTTCCTTATGCAGAGGGTCGATACATTAACTTGAGCTATGACAGATACTACACCAAAACTGCCTGTGCTATTCTGCTTTGCAGCTAGAAGAATTATGCTCCCCTGGCTTTCAGTCTGGTGCCTATGTCTCTTGAACCCTGTAACTTCCACTTCATCCTACTTTTTCATGTTTTGCAAGCCCTCCTGCCCCTAGTAATTTTAAGGTCTCTGTGTTCTGTACACCTTCTCTCCTCTGAACAGTGTTTGCTGTTCTGATGGCACCACCTGTTTTCCTAGTATTTCAGTAGACTACTTCAAACAGTAAAGGACTTAATGCCCTAATAAAAACTGATAGGATTCATAGAAACCCAATGCACACAACAGACACGTCCATTCCTCCATTACTTCATTCAGCTTTTCTAGCTTTGTCTAAATCTTGTAGAATTTAACAGTATGGGATCAGATTTTCTAAGTGACCTTAAACTCTGCCACTTATGGACACATGTCACTTTGTGCATTCACCCATAGGTGTTTACATAGACAAGCAGATCACTACACAATCAAAAAGCACAAATGCACCTGACAGTTAGTTTTAGGATCTCCTTAAGTGTATGGGGTCTTCATAAAGTCCTTGTGCACTTTTAAACTTCAATAATTTAGAATCGTAGAATCATAGAAGTAGGTTGGAAGGGACCTTGCAGATCTTCAAGTCTGACCCCTTGCCTGGGCAGGAGGAAAACTGGGCTCAAATGACCCCAGTCAGATAGGCATCAAGCCTCTTCTTAAAGACCCCCAGGGTAGGAGCCAGCACCACTTCCCTTGGAAGTTGGTTCCAGATCCCAGCCGCCCTGACTGTGAAGTAGTTCTTATGGATGTCTAATCTAAACCTACTCTCCAACAACTTGTGGCCATTATTCCTCGTTATCCCAGGGGATGCTAGGGGAAACAAGGTTCCCCCCAAACCCTTCTGGTCCCCCCCAGTGAGTTAGGCTGTAGGGCTGATAGAAACAATTTGTAAACGCCATTTAAAAACAAATTTATTAAAGTTTTACAAGAACTAGAGTACACAATTCTAGACTTCATAAGTAAAAATGTATTTATTCTTAAATAAGATGCAACTCTGTGCCATTATACTCTGAATGTATGACAGTTTCTAAATGACATTTTCCCAGAGAAGTGGATAGGCAGGGGTGGACCAATTGCTTGGCCTCCTCATTCACCTGACCTGTTGCCACTGGACTTCTTTTTATGGGGACATGTTAAAAGTGTAGTTTACTTGTCAAAACCATGTTCTTTGGTGGAACTTAGGGCTGGGATCGCCAATGCAATTAGTACAGTAACTCAAGAGCAACTGGGAAACATTTTCAAGGAGCTGGAAGATCAGATTGAGCACTGTATCATGATAGATAGTGGTTATGTTGAAGTCTAGTGTTTTGTACTCTGGTTGTCTTAAAACTTTAATATATTTGCTTTAAAATGCCATTTACAGATTGTTTCTATCATGCCTACAATCTAAGTTATTAAAGTTTGAAAGTGCACAAGGTCTTTATGAAGACCCTGTATACACATGAAGCAGGGAGCTCCAAATAACTCCACAGCCAGGGACAGAAGATTTAGACCTGCAGATACCACTGCAGAATGTACGCAACGCCCTTAGGTATTTTGAGCCCATAGACAGATGGAAACAATAACACTAAAGTGGAAATTCTTTATTTGTATCTTTAAGGTGTTAACCCTACAGATGAATTATCACCATTATTATGTAAATAAATACTTCATACCAATTCCACTTATAATTTGCATCTAATAAATATCGTTACTGCACCTATTCTGGGTAGTTACCTTCAGATGATGCTGCATTAGTCAAAAAGGAATTTGCATGTGAATAAAGTTGAAGGTTTGGACTATTCAAAGATTTGAATAGATCAGATAAATATCTGGAATATTTTGAGATACTCTGAAGCTATTCAGATGAAGTTTTTATCTTCACTTCAGTATTCATTCAAGTATCACCCATAACCAACTCCCATTCATATGTGGTAGCTCTGTATCTGGGGGGTACAGAGACCAAAACCTGAATGCTGCTTAGGGCTAGCAACCTATCCATTTTGCAAAAATGATTGAGGCCAAACCATCCATTTGAGGATTTTGCACAATTCCCTCATGTGATCAGAAGACAGGTAAGTTATTCTACAACTCACTGAGGAAGAATCATAGGCTAGGAGCAGACATTCAAAAAGCCTGGGCTTGAATTGATTCTGTCTTTGCAGGTTAGTCTAACCTGGCTAGGCTATCTTTGTTTGTAACTGCACAGACATCCCAGACATGCAGGCACATGCCTGCAGTGGCTCAGACTAGAAGCTGGGGGGTGCTACAGCAGCCCTCCCTTCCCTTCCCTTCCCTTCCCTTCCCTTCCCTTCCCTTCCCTTCCCTTCTACAGAGCTGAGCAGAGGGGGCATGGCCAAGCCCTGGCAGGATGCTATGATTAGGGAAGGGTTCCTTCCCCTCCTGACCAGCCTAGCAGAGAATGTTTATCACCCCTAACAGTGTTATCAGCCATTAAGAAAATAACAGAAGGACATTACCAGCTGATTCTGCCTTTGTCCTGTGTGCCACAGCTTGGAGGTAGTGGTCTGCTAGCTAATGCTGAGAGGTATCTGTGAGGGACAGGGGAATGCCTGCTTAGCAGAGAATGGGGAGGGGAGAGGGAAGCAGAAGCCAGGCAGATGCCTGCAGAGAGTGTCAGAGCTGCAGCCAGGGAGCAGAGGAGAGGGGCCAGCCTAGCTGTGGAGCAAAGAGCCCATCCCAGAGAGGATGCTGGTGGAGTCTGATTTAATTTAAACCAGAAAGGGGTCTGGGACAGACATTGCATAAACTCATTTGAGCCAAATCAGTTAAGTCTGATACTACATTCAACCAGGTTTATCCCAAATTGGTTTCAACCACTCTCAGACTGGTTTATATATACTGAATATCTGTTCTTTTTACAGGTTTAAACCACTTTCTGATCACTTAAACTGGTTTATGTGTAATGTCTGTCCCTAGCCATAGGGTGACTCAAGTTACTGCAATGCTAAGAGCCATGGAATATGCCCACCAGATGTCCCCACATCTAACCTTAAAAAGTAGAGTACAAGTGGGGATGAAGTAACTCAGCAGTGGCTTTTGCTTCTCAAAGCCAATCAAAGCTACTTTCAGTGGTTAGACCCAAGTACCAGTTACCCAGATTAACTCTTACAAGAGACACTTGCTCTTGTGCTTAAAGTATGGGTAAAACTGAAGTTTCTGGTGCCTCTGGCTATCATATCTGGCTTACATAGATAGCTGTAGTTAGGACCTCGCATCTTTATTTAGCTGCATAAATAATGTTTTGATTTTGAATACTCAACAGCTCCAAATATCTTCAAATGTAAATGTGGGTATTTAGCCTAAAAATCAGTTCCAATTAGTCAAATGTCTTCTTTTGAAAATCCAGCCTTATCTGACCTCAGTAATATAAAATAGATGGTCCATGACAAACTGGGAATGGGTTGTGTCTGAAGTGAGCAATCTTAGTTCTTCCTGTTTTATAGACTATCACATGTTAGCTTCTACTGGATCTTCTCTTCTCTTCTTTGGAGTTTCAACACTTACATTTCAATTTCTGAAAAACAAAAATCATAATATTTCATAATCTTCCTCTCTCAGATCACCTGAGTACATATATCTTCACAAGTCTTTTTGGTTTTCAAAATACTTAAATTTGGGACTTAAATGTGTTAGCATGTCCTTTTAAGTTCTCATTCTTTGATAGACATAGGTCTTCATTTTTTTCCTGACAAAACAACACATTTCCTAATATTAACATTAGCTGTCTGCAGCAGTTCCTATTCTCTTTTAAGCAGTTGGAGTTGTACTGAATGCAGCTGTTATTCAGCTGGTGAATTTTCATTTTCCATCTGGCCTATTAGCTTATGCATGACAAAAACATAAGAAATTGATTTTATGCTCATCTGTCCTAAAGAAATTATTTGTATTATGCACAGCCATGGATGAAGTGACTGCAGCTGCATAAATAGTCTTAACAGGTTCCAACCTGCTCCCATTGAATTGGAAGAGCTTTGGCTGTTACCTGCAATAGGACTAGGACAAGGCCTTCCATTTGGCAAGCTGAAAAAAAAAAAATTCTTAATGCAATTTGGCTGCTCTGAAATTTTGTTTGCTCAGGGCCTCTGTACTTGTCATTGCAGCCATTCTTGTTCATGACTTCAAATACCCAACATATGACTTGTAAAGTTAACCTGAGCTACTGCATCCCTTCCTTCTTCCAGGCAACAATCCAATGTGTATTTAAAGTGTACTCGTGCACTCTATCCTGAGCATTCGCCACCAAGTCTCCAGAACCTTATGAGCTAATGACGCAATGTTTACAGTCTAACATATTTTTCTACTACATTTTTAACTTTGCACGATGGGCCATACAGCTATTTGGATTAGCTCAACTGATTTGATGTGTGTCTGTAAATAACATTTCAGGGAAAGAATTAAAAAAACAAGTATTTTACCACTGTCAGGTAGCAAAGCTCTTAAGGTACTACTTTGCTTTTCATTGACATGTGGGCTAAGGACAGAGATTAAAAAAGATGCAGCCTGAATTGATTCAATCCTTGCAGGTTAGTCTAACCTGCAAAGATTGAACTGATTTGCTAGTGCACAGACATTCACACATAATCCTGGAAATGCAGGTACATGCCTGCAGTGGCTCAGGCTAGAAGCTGGGGGTGTAGGGCAGCCTTCCCTTCCCTTTCCAGCAGTCGTAAGGCTGGAGGGAAGCAGACCTGAGAGGCAGGGGTGGCCAGGCTCCCGTGGAGCTAAGTATGACTGTGGAGGGGTTTAAACACTCAACCTGCCCTGTAGGAACCCCAGCCAGGGGATGCCTGGAGGGGTAGGGGAGAAGTAGCCCTTGCCAGGCTTGTCCCTGAGGCCAGACACTGGCTGAGGCAACGCCTCAGGTAAAGGTGGGCAGGGGGCGGGGATTAAACTCTCCTGTCTCTGGGCTGGCACAGGACCCCAGTCCGGTCTGTCCACTTTCCCTCCTGCTCTTGCTTGGGTGGTGGGGACCTGGCCAAAGCCAGCTGGCATGGTCCTGCTATCCACCCAGAGCTGAGGCTGCAGCTGGGGCTGCAGGGCTGGGCCCAGCCAGCCTGCAGGTGTTGTTGAGGGCAGAGGTAGAGGGGCAGCCCGGGCTGGGGCTGCGGGGGCTGTGCAGCCAGATTGCTCCCAACACCCAAGCTGGACAGGGCTGTCATGGAGCCTCAGCTGGCTGGGAAGGGCCCCACAGAGCTGGCCTGTGGGGGCAGGGCCCTTCCTAGCCCACTGTGGCTGCGTAACAGGCCCCCCAAGCCCAGCAGCTGCCACTACACCCCTGTCCTGTTCAGCACCTGAGGCTGCAAGTGCACAAATGGCTGCAGGCTGGCTGGGCTCCGGAGGGATGTGGGGGCTGTTTTGCCCCCCTCACCTCTAGCTGCTGTGGCTGTGCCACACCACTCTGGGTGGGGTATTTCAGCCCCATGGCTTCTGCCCAGCACATGGAGCTCTGTCTCTAGTTTCCAGATGCTTCCCACCCAGATGCCTTGGAAGGTGGAAGGCATCCAGGTAGAAGGCATCCAGGGGCTGCAGGCTGAGCTTCACATGCTGGGCAGAAAATGCTGGGCCCAGCAGAGCTGTTTTTCTCCCTTCACCTCCAGCTCTGACTCCTGCTCCTGGCGCACCATGCAGCACTGTTTGGGGGTTGGGGGAGCTTCCTTCAGCTCAGGTTGAAGCTACTGGAATTAAAGAGTATGATAAAAATATCCCTTTCCTAGCTATGCTGCAGCTTTGTAAGCTGGATTCGGCACTACATGGAACAAGAACATCAGGTCCTATTCCTGTAGAGTCAATGCGACTTTGTAATTTCTTCCAGTCAATGGAGATTTCAGCCTTTTGGCAATGTCATGCTGTGCTGTGTTCTTTAGCTCCCTGCCCACAGATGCTGGAATGATTCTGACTGAACCAACGTCACCGGAGTATAAGCTTCCCTGGAGCTTTTCTGATGCATGTGCCCATGCCACAGTCAAAAGGGAGCGGAATGTTTCATCATAGGACTAGCCCCACTCAGACTGTTCTGGAGCATGAGATTCCTTGAATCTCCTCTAGTTGGCACGTGCCTGAAGATCATGTCGCAGCATGAGAAGTGTTTAGTCCAGTGTTTCTCAGCGTTTGAAGACTCAAAGCACCCCTTGGAAAATACTACCTCTCAACATTTACTTGTTTTCTCAATTACAATTCTTCTGTTGCAAAGAACTCAGAGAGACCAAGATAGATCAGAACTGGGTTTTATATGACACTGTGGATTCCTATTTGAAATCTTTGGTTTTATCCTTTTATCTTCTGATTTAGGTTTGCATGCTTGATACTGCTAACATTTTGTGGCAACCTGCATTCCCCCTTCAAAGGATCTGAGGGTACTGTGGCATCCCCCGAGTGAGACTCATTGATCTAGCTTGTGGTGTGTGGGCAGATCTAGGATTTTGCAAAGGGGGTGCAGATGATGAGGTGCATAGAATCATAGAAAATGAGGACTGGAAGGGACTTCAGGAGGTCATCTAGTCCAACCCCCTGCTCAAACCAGGACCATCCCCAATTAGACCATGCCAGCCAAAGGCTTTGTCTAGCTGGGTCTTAAAAACCTCCAAAGAGGGAGATTCCACAACCTCTATGGGCAGCCTGTTCCAATACTTTACTACCCTTGTCATGAAAGTTTTTTACTCATATCTAACCTAAACTTTCCCTGCTGCAACCTCTGATCACTGCTTCTTGTTTTGTCATCTGCGCCATTGAAAACAGTTGAGCTCCATCCCTCTGCATCATCACATGTAAAACAGCCCGTATATTTCTCTGCTTTAAAAGAACCTAGAAGCTTTATCAATATGCTGGAAGCCTAGGGCTGCCTTATTCAGTTTAAGACTGAAGAAAAAACATGTAACTTAACTGAAACAAGTTCAAAAACAATCCCTGGAGCTGTTAACTAGGGTGGAGCCAGAATCCAAGGTGTGGCCTAGGTACAAGGGCACTGGTGCACCTAGGGTTACCACCCATCCTTAATTGGGTGGGACAGCCCCAAAATATAAAGATCAGGTCCCAGGCCCAGGCTGAGTGAGTCCAGGACAGCATTTGTCCCAGATCCTCCTCAACACAGTCAAACCATAGCAGTGTCATGGGTTTTCTGCTTGCTGCTTGGGGCTAGGTGTAGTGGGATACAGATATATATGCATGTGGCCAGTGATACAGCCCCAGGCAGTGGTGGAGAGCAGCTCCTTGAGGTGTCTGCAGGTAAGTCTATGGAGGAGAAAGGAAGCATAGCAATGCAGGGGGGGGCGGGGAGGCAGATTGAGGCCCCTGTGGCATGAATGCCGCATGTCCCCGGAGGCTGGGGGACAGGGTGCCCACCCAGAGATGCCACTGGCAGCATCCGACAGCGGCGATTGGGGACAGCCCACAGAAGCTCTTGGCAGGGGGTGGGAGGCGGGAATGGTGAGAGGTGACTGCCTGCAGGCGCTGCTGGCAGCATTGATAGCGCTTTTCGCAGGAGGTGCACCACCAGGCTCAGTGGGTGCATGTGCACCTGTGTGCACCCGCTCCACATCACCAATGCCCCACGGATGTGGGCAAGGTTGGTGGCTGGGGCTGGGCACGCTGCCCAGTTGGGTTGGTGCATGGGGCTCTGGTGGGAATGTGCAGTCGTGGGCCCCTGCCCAGGAGCAAAATGGAGCCATAGGTGGCTTGTCCAGGGGGAGCGGGATGGAGCCCGGCCAGCTTGTCTGGGGGCAGTGAGGCAGAGCCATGTCCAGGGGACAGCAGGGGACTGGCTCCCTGCTGCTGTGTATGCTCCAAACCTGGCATGGGGGGTACGTGCCCCCCAGATTTATGCACAGGGTAGGGGTGCATGCAAGCTGCCCTGCTGCCCTGTGCGTGGCACGGTGGCACGGAGACTCAGCGTCCTGCTTTTGCACTTTGAAAAGCCGGTCCCCAGAGGTGCGCCCCGCCTGGACCCCCTGGCCCTGGTGGGGGGCTCCTCAACACCGCCTCCTTTCTCCAGAGCCCTTCCGCGCTCCCTGCCTTCAGCTCCCCCCGCGACAGCAGGAGCCAGGGGCCAAGTCTCTCTGAGGCATCCGAGGCCTGCGGAAGCCCCCGGTGCGGCGCTGGCTGCGCCCTCAGCGCCGCGCTCCCCTCAGCACCGGCTGCAGCGGGCGGGGCGGGGCGCTGGGGCCGGCGCTGCTTTCCCCCGCCCGGCTGCTCTATAAGCGGCGGCGGCGGCGGCGGCGGCGGCAGATGCTGGGCGCGGGGAGCGCGCGGGCATGAAGCCGCCGCTGCAGCCGAGGCGCCCGGCGGGCACAGGTGGGTGCTGGGGCAACGCGTGTGCGCGGGGCTGTGTGTGCGTGTGCACCGGGACGGGGGGGGTTGTGTGCGTCTATACCTGTGTGTGCGTGTGCACCTGTGAGCGTACGTGTACATCTGTGCGTGCAAGTATCTGTGTGTACACTTGTGTGTGTGTGTGTGTGTATATGTCCGTGCGCATGGACTTACACATCCACATATCTGCATGTACACGTGTATTTCTCTATGTGCAGGTATCTGTGTGGGTGTGCATTTGAGTGTGCACATGTCTGCTTGTGGGCATATGTATGTATAGGTGCATCGGCACGTGGGTGTATGTATCTGCAGGTGCCTGTATCTGTGCACCTGCATGTGCGTGCATGTGGATCTGTGGGCGTTTCTGTGTGTGCATGTATATCTGTAAGTGTATGTGTGCATGTGTGCACATATGCACAAATACACACACAGATGCACATGTGTGTGCGTGCATGTATCTCTGTGTATGTGCACGCGTGTGCACATGTGCCCCCTGCTCCATCGAGATCCACTCCTCATGTGTACATGTCCCTTTGCCTTCTCCCTGTGGCGATAGCAGCTCACCCTGCCCTGTCCCAAGTCCCTATCTCCCCTCCTCTGTGCAGCTGGAGGGATGTGGCTGGTGGGGGCATCCTGCTCTCTCCCCTCGCTGTGTGGACAGGGTGGGGTGCGCATCACAGCCACCAGCCCCCTCCCAGCAGGGATCATGGGGTGGTTTTGGACCCTCCCCCTCCCACCTCAGGGCTCTGTGCAGCTCAGGGATGTGTTTAGTGAGCCTTGTTGGCTTCATCCCGTGTGCTCAGCTTGGCCAGGGCTCTCCCCACAGCACTGCTGGAGGATGCTGGAGACCTGGCTGATGCATTGGGTGAGTTCAATGCCGTCCTTGAGGATTTCTCCTCGCCCATTGACAAGCGCCACTTCCAGTACGAGGAGCACTTGGCGCGCATGAAGCGGCGGAGCAGCGCCAGTGTCAGCGACAGCAGCGGCATCAGCGACTCAGAGAGTGAGTGCCTCTCTGTTCCTCCACCCTTTTCCCCTGTGGCCCCAGTGACTGCTGTGTCCAGTGTCTCTGGCAGCACATCTATATGCATTGCAGAGCCTGGTTCATCTGGCAGCCCAGCTTAATTCTTAGGAGAGGATTTGCCAGGTGTGACAGGTAAAAATAGCCTTTACTTCTACCTTCTAAACTGAGAACTCCTCATCCACCCTCCCACCCAGCCAGCAATAGCTATTTTCTTCCCCTGCTGTCCTCATACTAGAGACATGGATCTCTTCAGCAGTCTAGAGCCGCAGTTTCTGTCATCTAAAAGAAATGTACATTTCTTTTGAAACAAAGGTCTCTGTGCTGTAAAAGGCAGGGGAGATTCAGCAGCATTTAGACAGCATTCATATTTTCCCCACACCCACAAAAATCCTTAATTCATTTACTTCTAAGGTCTTCTCTAAGCACCCCTGGACCCAACTCCTCTTTCATCGAGTGACTTATTAAAGGTGACCTCTACAGGACTTCTTATAGCTTTGTTGTTCTCTTTTCTTTTGGCCATATTTAATGATAGAAGGAAAGCCCCTCAGGATTTCTTTACTGTAAAAAGAATAATTTTCTTTTTAGTTTTTCTTTAGACATAACAAGAATGTCTAGTCTGGTCTTCTGCGGTCCAGACATTTATTGTTAGTTCTCACTAATTATTAGTTCTCATGAAAGAGTCAGAAAAGGACAAAGTCCTTTTTTTCTTTATGGATTCTATTAACATTGACTGTTCTCTGGGGAGAATTTTGCCATACTATAAGAAAAGTCAAAGAGACTTTTCACAAGAATCAAAGTGGTGTGGAAAAGTTCAGAATCTGGCTAAAAATTGGGAAAGAAAGTCTCAGTTGGTTGGTAGAAGACTGGGGCGCTCTGTTCTCTTTCTCTCTTTTTTTTAAGGAAACAAAAGCTTTAAAATCCATCCTAAAAAAGGAAAACAGGAAAACTCCAGGTGACTTCATCATGCCTCAAATAGCTAAATATTTCCTAAATAAGAAGGAGCTAAAAGAATTTTCACAATGGAATTTATGAGGTACTTGAAACCATGTCAGCCTCTCCTTCCAGTGGGTTGTTTGCTGTCTTTGGAGGTTGCCATTTTAAAGATGATTTACACTGAGGCTCAGTTTGAAGTAAAGCATGAGTTACACAGTGCACAAAGTGGGTTAAGTCTACTCAGTTATTACTGTTAGTTTACACACCACATTCAAACAAATGATAGGAAGTGGAGAGCAATCAAAAAATGGGAAACTGAGCAGGAAAGTTCAGCAGGGTTTGTTGGTGCTATGGTTTTGATCAGTTTTTCTTGTTTATTGGGAAGAGGGCACTAAATCATTAGTATGCCAAAATTAATAGTAGAGCAAAATGACTAGGAGGTAGGACTGAAAGAACTGGCTTTCCTAGCAGAAAGCCATGGGATCACTTTTAATTTGCAATATATATTTTAAAATTCTTATTTAATTTTTTTTCTGCAGACTGTTTAGATGAGTTTTGTAAAGCTAATTTTAAATTTTTTATTTCCAATGATTTATAATAGTAACACTTTTTTTCACTTGTGCTTTGTATCATTAGTTTGTCAATAAGGTAGCTTCCTATATAGTTTTGTTTTGATTTAACTCTTAAATTGTGCAATTGTAATTTAAGGGTTTTTTTATCTCACCAGGACTTTTTCTTTTAATCATTTGAAGGATGGACACCCTAACCATACATATGCAATTATTTTTGGTAATTTTATATGATTCAGTATTAAATAATCATATTTTATTTTCATATACAGTATTTTTTTTACTCACTAGGGCTGCTGAAGTTTGTTTTGTGAACTGGTGGGCATGTCTACATGTGCATTTATGTTGGCTTAAATTTACTGTGCAGTAAATTAGTAAGTGGGAACAGTCTGGCATCTACACATGCAGGCATTAAAGTGCATTAGCATTGTGTATGGACTGACTTGGGACTAAAGATAGTCCTAAGTCAGTCCACGCAGTGTTACTGCGCATTAAGGCATTTACACCTGTATTACTATGCAGTAACTAATTAGGCATAAAATGAATACCTGCACAATTCAAGTATCACATTTACGCTCAAGCTAGCATAAGATGCCATATTTACTACGCAGTATGGGCATGCACATTTAGACATATGCCTGTACTGTGCAGAAATTTTGCTTACTGTACCGTAAATGTGTACGTGTAGATGCACCCTACGTCTACCATCAGTTGCAGTGGTGGGAATCTGAATGTAGGTAAGGCTTCAAGAATTTCCAGCATTTCTAACAGAATCTCATCTAACTGTGCTCTGACAAATTCAAACATATGACATTAAAACACTGCTAGCTACAGCAGTGTTTCCCAACTGGAGTGTTGTGGCACACGGTGTGCTGTCAGGTGCATCTAGGTGTGCCGCGGCATTTTGGGCTGGAGCCACGCCCCCTGCCTGGCTGGAACCATGCCCCCTGCCTGCAGCTTCTGCAGACACAGACAGATGGAGAGCATGGCTCCAGCCAGGCAGGGGGCATGACTCTGGCCCAAAATGCCATCCAGCTGGCTATGCACCACTCTTCCCTGTCAACGTCCAGCTGGCTGCACGCCATGCCCCCCCATCAGTGTCTGGATGGTTGCATGCCACCGTCCCCCTACTTGCTCCACGTCCAGTGTACTGTGGTGCTTTTTTATTTAGGTAAGTGGGCCGTGAGGCGAAAAAGGCTGGAAAACTCTGAGCTGAGAATCATTGTCTATACTAGCATTGCTATTGCTACCAGCAGTTAAACATTCCCAAGCTTAGTTATGGTAGGGAGAATTGTGTGTAACAAAACAACACATCCCCTTCTAGCGTGAACTAGGCCTATCTGTAGACATCGTTACTACACTTTTTGCCATGCTTTTAATTTCATTTGGAAAATAGACAGACTAGAATTAGTATGAAGTACTTTGAATTGTGTTTAATCAGTCCTTAGTGCCCTTTGTCATTCTACAGAGCAGAGGCATGCTAATGAAACAGCATGCTCTTAAAAGCAAATAGATTGGCTCCTCAAAACAAAATGGTGGCTCAGAAGGACCCTTACAGAACTGACAACCTGTGTCATATCCAGGGGTCCTGGGTTTGTCTGATAAAAAAATTCCCAATTGTCAGATTAAAAAAGTAACCCCAAATCCACATTTTTCTGTGATCAAAATGAAACACCACTATGTATAGATATATATATCAGTACTGTTTCATTTTAATCATGGAACAATGTGGATTTGGGGCTACTTTTTTTAATCCAAAAATTGCGGATTTTTTTATCAGAGAAAACCCTGTCATCTGCAGTGAAGTAGCAGAGACAGACAGAAGTTGAGGGTTTGAAGGAAAGACTTCAAAACCATTGTACTAATGATAATTTGACAAAAGAAAGCAGTTTCCTAATGTCTAGACTAGCATTCCCTCTAAGTTGTGCGGCATGCGTGGCTGCACAATCGCGCTCATGCTGCGCTGCCAGGCGTGCCTGCGCGGCCGCACATGCCACATAGCTTAGAGGGATCACTTCTCCAGACTGCCTTAGAGTTCCTCTTAGAACAACACAGAAGATGAGGATTGTTTCTGCAGTTTGACATAAGGCCTTCTTTGTAAGTATTCATAACTATGACCAAGGAATATACTAGACTCCAGAAAGAACCTTATCAGGTAGATAAGGTTATATTTGAAGAAAGGACAGGAAAGAGAAAACAGCCTGAGCTAAGTTTGACATGAAGATTACTTACATTTTATTTGCTGTCATTTTTTCACATTGACCTCAGATCACAAATACCATTTTCAGTGTTATTACAAACTTATTTGGGTACTATAATTTACTTAAAGACCCATGGCCTTGCTTGTCTGTATTTTCCTCCTTCATCTTTTAATATGGTTCCCTAAAAAGGCACAACACAAGTATTTTTTTTTCCAAATCATTCTTCAGTGCAGCAAACCCTTCTTCAGCCCTAGAGAATTTTGGTAAAATCAGAGAGGAATGGCAGATTTTCATGAAGAGGGCCTTTCATAAGAGTGAGAGGTTAAAATGTCATATGTAAACATAAATCTGCTTACACTCCCGTGTCTTCCATAATACCTCTTATTATGTTTGCTAATTACCAACGTTATTTCTATTCTGACATAGGCTTCCTCCCTCAGCTCAGCTTCTCTTCCGACTTGATTATTTTTAGTGAAGTTGTACCACTAAATGTATGACCTCACTATTTCCATGGCAACACTTATGTTAAATGTCTCTGCACAATCAAGAAGAAGCTGGGCTGTAAGGGAGCAAATTCCTAAACCACATTGGCAGCACAGCAAAAGGCAGCTGACATGATTTCTTTATAACACTGTGTTGAACAGAAGATTGTACTTCTTACAAATTCTCCTTCTTAAATTACTGACATCAATTTCAGTAGACTGTGTGGGTATATGTTTTATACACATGCGTGTGTATGTGTGTGCATCATTGTGGAGAGAGAGTATATGGAATAAACTTGCATGTAGGGACTACTGTTGCAGCCATTACTCTGTGAATGGGAAATTTAGGTTGGATATTAGGAAAAATGTTTTCACTAGGAGGGTGGTGAAGCACTGGAATGGGTTACCTAGAGAGGAGGTGGAATCTCCATCCTTGGAGGTTTTTAAGGCCGGCTTCAACAAAGCTCTGGCCAGATATAATGTAGTTGGGAATGGTCCTGCTTTGAGCAGGGAGTTGAATTAGATGACCTGAGCAGGGGTTGGCTAGATGAGCTCCAACCCTAACTTTCTATGATTCTATGAATGACCTGCAAGGTCAGGCTAGTATGAACCTACAAGTATTTTCATTGTGCTATAAATTGCAGTGGGCCAAATCTGGTTCTTAGCAAAAATGCCGTTACTATATACTTCATTTCTTAATTGTCCAACACTGAGATGTCTTAATTTTAAAAGACACTGGGTGCATCTACATGTTCATTAATGCTCATTAACTCTAGTACCTCTTTTGTGAAGTGCTAGAAAAATGAACATTAGCTTGTTTTAATGCTTATTAGTGAAAAAGCACTTTTCTATGATACTTTAATATGCATTAAAATAGGCTAATGTGCATTAAAGTGCACATCTAGACGTGCCCACTGAGCACCTGTAGTAATGATACGTGATACATGAGAACTGCGAGTGGTTGGCATTTTTCCAAATCACCCTGCAGGTGTCAAGACTGGGTGTCAAAACTGTGCTTTCTGAAACTGTACCACTTTTGAAAATGTAGTGTTTGCAGAATCAGGCTTAACATTAGAAAGATACAAAATGTAGGGACGTCAAGTGATGCAAAAGTGCCACGCTATAATGTTCCATGTAGTACAGCAAATAGCCTTCTCTGAATGGTAGTTTTGTGGGAAGGTTTATGAAACCAGTAGCCAATTGGCCGTCAAGAATGATGGGGGGCGGGGGATGGGCACCATCACCCACCATGCTGTGCTGCCTCCCAGGAGCAGGGGGGCAGCTTGCCTCACCATCCCCCTCCACCAGCACCCTGCATCAGCACCACTGCTGACCTCACCCCCCCCGTCCTCTCTGTCCCCACCATCATGGCAGCACTCTGCCACCTCTGAGGAGCAGGGCAGGAGAGTGGGGGGAGCACTGCTCTGTCCTCACCATCATGGCAGTGCTCTGCATTTTGATTGGTTGTTTCACTAACAAATTTTCCTATCTTGCTGGGATCATTTGACCCCTGCTGATTGCCTACCCTTTGGGCAGGGGGCTGGACCCAATGACCTTGTGAAATCCCTTCCAGCCCTAATGTCTATGAAATCTATTAAACCAGAGTGCTCTAGGAGCGTTACAGACAGACAGATGGCCTAAGCCCTTTATTATATAAGAATTCCTCTTTCTGAGGCTTCTGCAAGGATGGTAAGCCACTTCCTTTTGTAAATACTAGCTCTTCCCATTTTTCTCAGAATATCTTGCTAACGATTAAATCACAACCCCTTAATTATTTCTTCTGTCTCAAGAGTTCTTTAAGGATAAGACACCCAAAATGTTAATTCAAAATCTTACAGTGTATACATCAGGCTTCACAGAACCTTTTCAAAAGGAATCTAAGTCTTATATCCTTGTCTAGTAAATGTTGATAATGATTCTCTATAATTCTCCCACTTTTTGTCCTTTGTCCTGTTTATTAATACTGAAAGGTCAAGGTATTTCTTTAGCTGTGATTATATACAGTGCCCAGAAAAATGGCCTCTAGTCTTATTGTAATACAAATAATGACAGCTTGCATAGATGTTAATCAAGATGTTTGGCCTGAAACACAGCTAGCTAATAGCTATTTTACAATTAATCTGGGTCAGTACTAGCACAATTAGTAGTTTATTGCAGTATCAAAGATCAGTTTTTTTACTCCATACAGCAGTAAAGGTGGCAAAAACCATCCAGTCACTGAGCAATCAGGACAAATAGTACTTGTTTCATCTTCAAGTTTTCTGCACAAAGTACAATAGCACAGAGCTTTAGATAGCTGTTGATGTGACATTCATGCTTTCATGTAAAATTCTAAGATCAGCTTTACATTACAGACTTTTGATGGTAGAGCTGTGTGGTCAAGAGTCTGATAAACTGAATTGAACTGACAAAACTGTGGTGGCCAAAGCCCCTGCAGCGCAGTTGCAGCTAGACTGAGAAAACTGCGCTTTTGATGATCTCTCTTATTCTGCTTGGGAAAGGTACATGTGGTGGATAAGCTATGCAGGCACAAGTGTTAGGATGCTTTGGCAGTATAGTGCACCATTAAAGCTATACCAGTAAAGGCTTCCAAGTGTGGACCTGCCCTACCTCTCTATTCATTTTCCTATTTTAAATTCTTATCTGTAAGTAGGGGTTTGAGAGTGGAAATGCCTCTACCTTAATTATAGCATTTCCTGCACCCAAAGCTATAACAACTACCTATAGAATAAACCAGTGGGCAGGCATGACACAAATTAGGCCTGCCCCCTCCTTGCCTGCCACTCCAATCAGCTTTCCCTGCCTGGTCTGCTTTCTGGTCTGCTTTCTGCTTCCTGCCTTACCTGTTGGTCTGCTTTCTGCTACCTGCCCTGTGCACTCTGTTGCTATGCTGCCTGTCCCCTCTCTGGTGTACCATGTGCTACTCACACAAGCTGCCCATGCCCCCTGTGGTACATATGCCTCAGGTTAGCCACCCCTGGAGTAAACCATAATCTGTTCTCACACACAAATGTTTCATATTCATTGCCATCAGTGCATGGCAGTTCAACTGGTGACCTTACTAGGTCCTGAAAACCTTGTATATTAAAAACAATGATTTAGTCCCTTTCCTGATACTGGCTTCACTGTTATAATCTGGTCACCATTTTTGGGTTAGTAACTAAACTTTCTTTGCTTATGAGCTGCTAGCTTTCAAAATCAACAACTAGTGCTATTGTAGCTTTATTTTATATTTTCAAAACAAATTAATATATGCTATAAATAAAATGCTAAATTAATAATGCAGTTTTCATCCTGAAAAGCTTGCATTCATTATCAATCCTTTAATAACAAACCAGTGGGCATGTCTACATATGTTGCAATAGCAATGTTACTGTGCCATGATTTAGTACTTCCTTTTGAAAGATAGGATACTGGGCTGGATGGGCCATTGGTGTGACTGAGTGTGGCACTTCTTATGTTTTTATGTATGACTGATCATTTTGGAAGTACTAAATCATGGTGCAGTAACAGCCTGTACTGTGCCATATGTACGGCACATGGTTATTTTTAGCAGCTTCTTCACCATAGTGCTTCACTATACCACGGGAATGCATTGCTACAGCAAAGTAGGTGCTGGTCACATGTAGATGCCTGTGGATGCTACATTGCCCTTGTACGTCGCTACGGTGACAGTGTCATGTGTAGATGCACCCAGTATGCTTCAAATGTCCAGTGAGTTACTACAACGTCAGGAAACAATAAAGCAACTATCATGAAAAATCCCATGTTGTTGCTACTTTTGCTGGTTGCCCTACCTTTACATCTACATATCAGTCTTTTCCTGTTTTTTATTGTTTTAATGCTGAAAAAAAGAAACACCATTAAAGGGAAAGATTTAAATAGAAGCACTGCCTCACAAATAACAAGGGTAATGGAGACTGGATTGGAAACTTGGCATGTTATAAGAAGACATGCATGTCAACTGGAAATTATAGCTCTTCAGATCCCTTCCTGGCAACTTCCAGCCAGAGAGCAAAGGGAGATTTTTGGAGCTTGTCAGATCTGCAAGCCCAGGCTGTGCAAGCTGCGTGGCCTTTTGCCTTTTTTTCTTGGAGTGTCAGCATAGGTAGCAGACTGCCGATAACTGAGAAAAGGAGAGAAGACAGTGCATCAAGGCATGAGCATTGTTCTGTAAAAAGTAAACCATATCCTCTGTGACTGTGACAGCTATATACATTTCATGATGAATTTGTTATGCATTAAATATTTTTAACTGACGTTAGAAACATTAAGCTGATAGTTCCCTACCTTGTTAGACTCAAGGCAGTCTTGGAAAATGCCAGCTTTCAGTTTTCACTAGCTTGTGACACCCTTGAAAGGATCTCATAGCACCCCAGGTTGCTGAGACACCCTGGCTGAGAATCGCTGCATTAAGTACTTCAATTCTTCTTTTAAATCAAACATCAAGAGCAATATATTTTGACTAGAGGGTTAATTATGCAATCTATGAGTTATGTTGCTGAATCCTTTTTTAATGTAATAATAAATATATTTATAACAAATGTAATTCTTACTTAAAAGTTGTCTCTGACAATGTTGGGGTTGAGGATTTTCAAAAAATGATTGGGGTTGGTCTTAACATTCTCACGGAAATCTGTGGGAAGAAACCCCATTGACTTCAATGGTAGTAAATCTAGGCATCCCTGCTTTTGAAAATCTTATTGTAGGTGGCTGTCTCGAAGATAGTAGAGTATGCATAAAAAGAACACTGGATAACTGACTTTTTCTATTGCTGTTTTTGAAGGAGAAAGTCTGAGGCTTTCCTCTTTCAGTTAACTGCTATCCCTAAAGTCTCTATTGCTTATCTTGTGGGAATGTTCTATATTTACATGGTCTTGCAGTGGGTTATATGCTTTGTGGTTTAACTGTATTCTGGCATGGTAAAAACCTGTGGTTAGTGCTAACTACTAATTATTTTGCTGAAGGAAAATCCACCCATGTATACTCCAAAGCCCTTCATTTTGCAGCCTATTCCACGTAAACCAATTCAGGACATTTAACTTGACAGCTAAATGTTGGTTTTTAGAAGTCCAAAACTTTTTACAGGCAGGTTTCTTTTAAAAAGCTGTAATTGATAAATACTGGGTTGCCAGTGAATTAAGCTGGAAAACCATAGTATAATATTAATTAGCAAGTAGGGTATCACAGCTGGCAGTGCGTAGGAATGGGGAAAGGCATTAATGGTTTTTGTCATCAGTTTCTAGCTAGTGGGTGGCTGAGCATTTCTGTTTTGCTTGTGGGGTGGTAGGAAGTGGTCTAAAATGATCAGGGGTGATTTTGCTCTGGGCAGGGGCTGGACTAGGTCAGCTTGTGCACTCCCTTCCAGCCCGACTTTCCTGTGAGTCCTAAGGCTTTTGCCTGTACTGGAGTGTGTCTTAAGAGGGATGTGAAAAAACACAGCCCTGGACAGGGTGGTTGGGGAAAAGCAAAGATTGAAGCTGTGTTTTCCTAGCAGTTATTTTTTCTCTCACACACAAACTAAGCCAAGTGCTAGCTTGTAACAGAGGCCATCAGAAGTATTCTCATCTTCCTCCTCCTCTTTTTCCTCTACTACTTCTTCCTCCTCCTTTTTTGCTTCTGACTATGCTTTTGCTTACATTTGCCAAAGTAATTTCATGGAAGGAGAAGTGTCTTCACCTGGCCAAGAATATTTTTTTGACTTTCTGAGAATAATAAAAAACAAAATCTTATTGGTGAAATCCGTTATATATTAGTATTAGAGCTGATGAGAAAGTGACAGTTCTGATTTGTGGCAGTTGACAAGGCTTTGACATTTGGTTATGTTCTGTTTTTGAATGAAAAGAATGTTGACGTGTTTTAGGAAAAGCTGTCTCTCTCCTCTTTCTCTGACCTGAATGATATTCCAATAAAAGTTTTATAGAAACCAGTACATTTCCATGAAGTTGTATATTTAGTTGTATTTGACCTGCCATATTAGGTACAAATTGCCAAATGGATGTTTAGTATTGTGATCTGATTGGGGGATGGGAACAGAGAAAACCAAAGAATTATATTTACATTTTTCAGTTAAAGAGGGTTGTTGAGAATTCAGTCTTGTGTGTATTTGAGTTTTATTTGGTTAGGCAGACAAGGATCTTGGAGAGGGAGGAGGATTACTTTATAATGGATCACAATTTAAGCATGGGTCAACAGAAAAAAAGGCAAATCTCATTGTAGAGATTTTAGTAGTGTCTCTTACAAGACATGAGAGATAATTATTACGCTCTACCCAGCCCTGGGAGATAATTACGGATATTCCACAGTGGAATACAGCATTCAGTTCTGATCACCCAACTTTTCAAAGATTTGGACAACCTGGGGAGAGCAGCAAGAATGTCTGGTGAGGACAAGTTGGAGGAATTGTGCGTGCATTCCCTAGAAGAAAGAAGTCTCAAAGGAAGAAGGGTCACTGGACAGAAGTCTTCCAGTTAGTAAAAGGCTCTTATAGAGGGGACAGTGAGCAATTGTTTTTCCATGGCCAGCAAGGGAAGGACAAAAAGAAGTCAGTTTAATTTACAGCAAAGATTTAGACTGATTCAGGTTCTAGTAATGTGGAGGCATTGGGGACGCTGTAGAATCTCCTTCACTGAAGGTTTTTAAAAAAAGGTTAAATATATCTGCCAGGGATTCTCACAGTGTACTAGATCTGGGTCAGAGCAAGGGCTAGACTGTGGATGATCTCTGGTGGTCCTTTCCAGCAATACATTCCTGTGATTCTATATTTATAAATAAAAATTACTCTGTGAATAGCTCTAGATCTTCTTACCAACTGACTACGTCTTGCTTAATTTACTCAAGTTGCCTCTGGAAGTATTCAGCAAAAGGGGCACACTACTCCAGTTACCTATAAACAGAATTACAGCTTGTGACTTCATATGCTTTGGTTTAAATATAACTTCTCTGTAGTGGGCTAGAGATGAATGAGAAAGCTTAGAGGATGGTTTTCATTAAATCAAAAGCACTCCCACTTACTAGATGCCATTCAAGGCCTGTGAAGTTGATAGGAGACCCTGTCTGCTCTGAAGTAGGAACCGGGTTGACTGGATCAAGTAAAACAGGGATGGGCAAAATACAGCCTGCAGGTGGGATCTGGCCCACCAGGCCATTCTATCTGGCCCGTGGGGCCCCTAAAAGTTTAGAAGATGAATTATTATCTGAAAGCTGGTGAGGTGCCCAGCAGCAGGACCCTAGGGCAGCTGTAGCAAGGCCTGCCCAGCCCTGCCCCTCCCCCAGTCAGAAGCCTCTGCCTAGCATGGGGCTGTTCCCAATCGGGCAACCATGGAGCTGTTCCCTGCCTCCCTTTGCCCAAGAGTACAAAGTCAGATAAGAACAGGGGGGAAGGGAGAGTCATTGGTGAACACCCCAGCCCATAGTTTCCAGCTGGCTTCTGCTGCGTTCTGCAGTCCCAGCCATGCAGGCAGGAGCCACATGCTGCCAGAGCAGCAGATGGATGGTGGGGTGCGGGGCTGGGGAGTGAGGAGAAGCAGTGGCGGTGGGAGGGAAGGTGGGCAAATGGTGGTGGCAGCAGGCAGGCGGGAGTGCAGCAACAATTGGGTGGGATTGCGGGGCTGTGCTGGTGCCCCAGGGCCAGGGCTGGTGGGGGCCCAGGGCAAGGTGGTAGGAGCTTGGTGCCTGGGCTGGGAGGGGCTGTATGGACCCAAGCCAGCTCCCCCCTCTCTCTGACGGCACAGCTCAGCCCTCGCCATTCCTGACTGGCTCCATGCAGTGATGGCCATACTGGGCTGGTTCCAGCACCATGCAGTTCCCAGTGCATGGCCAGGACTGGACAGCACAGCAGGAGCTACCTGGGAACCATGCGGGGTGGGCTGGGCTGGCACCTGCTGCATCCTGCAGTCTGGCCATGCAACTGGGAACTGCATGGTGCCAGAGTGGTGGGTGGGAGGAGAGGTAGGGAAAGTGGGGACAGTCAGGGGTGGGGAAAGTGGCAGGTGGGCAGGAAGCTGAGGGGGAGAGCAGTGGGTGGGGTCGGGGGGAAGGTGGTGGTGAGCGGGTGGGCGGGAGCATGGGTCTTGCACTGGTGCCCTGGGGCTAGGGCTCATGGGGCGCAAGGCAGGGCGGCAGGAGTGTGGAGCCTGGGTTGGCAGGGGCTCTATGGACCTGGGCCAGCTCCCCGGTCTCCCTGCTGGCAGCCCAGCCATGTACAGTCCTGGGGCTCTCCAGGACTGTGCACTACCGGGCTTTTCACCTGCTGTGGGCTGTGAGCACCCCAAGGCCTTACTGTCTGCTGCTGCTGCTGGTGGCAGGGGCTGTGTGCAATGGGGGCAGGGGTGTTGTTTGAGGGGGACTCCCATGAGCCCTACCCATGCAGCCCTCTACAATTCACCAAAACTTGTTAAGTGACCCTCCAACTGAAAAACCTTCCCACCCCTGATGTGAAGTGTCACAAGTGGCTGATGCAAAGAATGGCTAGTGGCAGTAGGGTAGGTTTTTTGTTCTCAACAGCATTATGAACCTGCCTTTCTTCCATGCTGTGCTTATTCAGTTTGGTACTGGAATATCATTGGTATACTGTGAGGATGACCCTACTTGGATGGGACTGTGTCTGTTGTGCAGCTTCTGAGTAAGGTGTTCTCATGGGTGACAAGTAAGTGCTGCCAGTGTGGGGGCACAACTCTGCACTGCCACCCCCGCTGCTGCTGGATGTCAGGTGCAGCTGGGCTACAGACCCACACCCTGCTGTTGGTGCAGAAATTGCACCACTGCTGCCATCCCTGCTGCCATCAGGCCCTGGCTCTGGCCAGACTGCAGCCCTATACCCCATTCCCCACTGTTGGCATAGAAACATGGGGAGGTATGAGCCCCACCCCCAATGGCTCCCTGATCCATCACCTATGGATTTTTTTTCATGCTATTTCGAAAACAGTTCCAGTTTATACAATTTGCTTTCCATGGTAATGAGTTTGTATCTGCTTCTACAATCTCCTGTGGTAATGTTTGAATTTGTTAGTACAGGAGGTTGTAGACATAGATAGTATAGCCAGGTTCAAAAACAGACTAGACAAATTCATAGATCTGTTAGCTGTTAAAAAAAACAGTCAGAGGTATCCTCTGAGATCTCTAAATTAATTATGGTGGATGGCAGGGAAAGCAAAAGATAGATCACATCTGGTTCAAGGCTCTTCCTCTAACATGTTCACTTTTGCCACTGTTGGAGACAGGATACTGAGCTAGATGGGCCATTGGTGCGACTGAGTATGGCACTTCTTATGTTTTGATGGCTAACCATTGTGAATCAGAAAAGGCACAGCAGGCTAAATTTAACTGTTGTAGAGTAACTACTGCTTCAATGCGGATATGTAAGTGATGAGTTACTGCTTCTGAGAACAGTTGCTTTCTCTCAGTAGACACTGAAACAACACTTGCTGAATACCAATTGACCTGATATTACCTTTGGCTTCAAAGTCTGTGCTTTCTGCTTGATCAAGAAACTTTTTGCCTGAGATTAGAAATGTTACCTTTTTCTTTTTTTTTCTTCTCATAAACTTGCCTTGGATTTTTCATTTTAGTTTCTAATGCCTACAGATGTTTCTTATAGGTGCAGATTCACTCTACAGGAACAGTTTCAGCTTTAGTGATGAAAAGCTTAATTCTCCAACAATATCTACTCCAACTCTACCATCTCCAGCAGTAACCCCTTGCAAAGGTAAGTTTTCATAACAGTTTTATTTCGAGTGTTCAGATTTTTTCTTAAGACTGAGTGGTGTAAGATAAGCAAAGATCATATGTAAGATTAGAGCAAATCCCTAAGGGTATATTTACATGACACAGTGCAGTATAACCTCATTAGCATGGTGCTCTACCTGGACTTGTTATCCTTGCTGATATGCTTAGCTCAGACATTTTTGCATTGAGTACATCAGAATATGAGTCTTCCTGGTATTGATATGAAGAGCAGCAACTATTATAAGTACAACATATATGGTACTATGATCAGTTATTCATGGTATGGCCTTCAAACTCAGCAGTGATTCAACAGTACTAAAGGAAAAACTTGTTCTTGGATCAGTTAAGCTGTGGTCTAATTCACTAAATGCCTTCCTGCAGAGTTAACTAGGAGGTGCAGACAGAAGTGCAGCTCCCCACTATAACTGAGAATGCTTTGGAAGGGTTCTGAGTTACAAGGATCCCACAGACCAAAATGGCAATGGGGGCACTTTAATTAAAGCTTGACTTTAACTAAAGCTAACCCTGCCACCATTTTTAAGCGCAGGGATGCTGATGCACAAGATGCTTCAGGAGCTTTACTTAATGTGCCTCTCCCCTCCTCCCCCCGTCAGAGCACATGTATAAACACTCAGAGGTACTAGGTTTAACACTGAATAAAGCACATTAAAACACATGTAGATGTGCCCCCTTTGTTTAAATGACATAGAAGACTAGAATACCAAGGAAGCAACATGCATCATGCAATATCATGCTTTACTGTCCCTGTCAACCTGAAGAAACATACATATGTGGAAATCAAAATCATAGAATCATTTAGAAGTAGTGGTTGGAAGCAATCTTAAAGTCATCTAGTCCATTCCCCATATTTCCTGTGGCTCTAGATATGTCCAGTTCAAGGCTTTCCTCTTAAAGCATCCACTCTGGCCACTGTTAGAGACAGCAATGTCAGAGGATCTTTCTGACAACATATTGCCTATGAGCTATGAGTTTGGAAATAACTGGAGTAGATGATCTAATAAAGGTTTTTCCATCTCTAACTTTTAAACTTTAAAGATACAGAAGAGAAGGGTTGCATCCGTATCATAATATGAATAACTCCCTAAAATAAAAGAATTGCAATTTTAGGCCAGGATCATAAATATTCTCCCTCTCCTTCACGTGCAAAATTAAAGTGCCTGCTAATGGCCTTTACTTGTGTTGGCACAAAGACTTGCATAAAAGCTCATTCTCTTATTTTTCAGCAAAGTTAGGAGATACAAAAGAACTGGAAGACTTTATTGCTGATCTTGACAGGACATTGGCAAGTAAGTAGATTCTTCTTGTGTACTACTTTAAAGAATGGGGACAATCTGACAGGACTAAGTGTTCTTTGTGCAGAGGAACAGCATTTTTATGTATCCTCACTTTACTTTTTTCCATTAAATTTCTTGCTTGTTTTATATGAACACAGAACTCAGAAACCAGAGTCAACTACGGTCTTCTAGTTTTCGCTGCTATGTCTTTTGCAGCTATGTTGTAGGTGTCCTTGTGAGGCAGCCTGTTGCACATTGAGCCCATTGTCCATTTCCTTACGCAAGCCAAATCTAAGGTGGAGAAGGAAACTAACACCCGGCAGTGTTGCAGTGTGGTGTATTGGCACATGAGTCATGGTTTTTTCAACACAGTCTCATTTATTCACCATGTGACCACCTCTGCTTTGATATGCTGACTTTATTTTAGACTTTGTAGTGCTGGGAAAAAGTCCAGCTTCAATCTACCATTTCTGAAACATTTTTTCAGCAGTTATTACATACTTGGGAGTTATACAACAGGTTAGCCTTGACTGCACAGGTGTCTTTTGATGATTGAGACTCATATTAGTGCAGTGATATACGCCTTTGGTTTGTTTCTGTATTTTTTGACCCTCTCCTCTTATGTTGATTAAAGATCAGACAGTTTAAGAAACCAAGAGTCAAATAAAATATTTTGATGTCAAGAAAATGCAAACTTTCTTTTTTCATATTCACAGGTATGTGAAGCAAAGGGATTTTTGGCATCATGCCTGCCTACAAATATTTCCTTGCAGAAAGATGCAATGAAGACCTGGTGATACTGATTACTGAAAAGTTGCTGCCAGATCTGATAACTGTCAACTTTGCTATCTAAGATTTTCATATTCTGAACATAACTAGTCATCTTCCATAAGCATTAACTGATTACATCAGTTGTATTTGCAGCAATCAGGATCTGATAACTTAAATGTGTTGGTGCTATATTTTTTCTCAAAAATATAGCTGAAATGTTAATTTAAAATTGCTGTTTTGAAAATATATTTGTAAGTTTATATAGTTGGAAACTTTAATGCTTTTTTCCACTATAATATATTTTTGTACACAAATAAAACCTGAACTGAAATCTAGCTGTCTAAAAACGTTGCGTGGTTCTAAAAAATGAAACTTGGTAGCATATTTAAATTAATCTCAGTTAGTGAGACCATGTATCAGGTCTTACTACCTATTGAAAATTTATATCATGGTAAGTAAAGTAGCCATGTGCATGTCTTTGGCAAACTTTACATTGTTATTGATGAAAGGCTTCAAATAAATTAATTGTGAGAATTACAGAGCATGGTAAATGATTGCAAAAAGAAATCACTTTTATACAAAAGTGAATATGGAATAACACTGTTGACCCTGGAACAACTTTGAGTTGAAAATAGTATCAAGCATTCTAGGAGACCTCTTTAAAAGTTGTGGTGGCATTGTTTTAATGTGAACAATACTAAACATAGCATTCCAAATCAAGGTATTTAGGCCTAAATTTTTAAAAGAACCTAGGCCATTCAACACTAAGCAAACCAGTGTCGAAGCATTGGGACCTGGGGAGAAAAAAAGGGAGGAGGGCAAGTGTCCCTACACACTACTTCAAATGAATAAATCAATGGGTAAGAGTCCAACTAAAGGCAAAGTCACTTCTAAAAATGAGATGGGCCATCTACATGGCACAATGCTATGCAGAGGCAGCGGTGTTGCTTCTGGTATCTGCACTATTCTCCATTTTTTTTGCATTCTCCAGGGACTAATTAGTCCTGTGGACAGGCAGGGTATACTACTTTGGGCAAATTGCCTATGTCCCTTTGTATGGGATTGACCCAGTAGCCTGTGGTTAGAGCACTTCCCAGGGTTGGTGACGGGGATTTGATTTCCCCCAAGCAGAGGAGGGATTTGAATGTAGGCTCCAGTCAAATGATTTTTTTTCAGTTATTTTGGCAACAGATGAGACAAACCAGCTATTCGCCCAGCCTTACCTAGTGATGCTTTTTAAAAATTGAATGTGGGAGACTTTAAGTTTGAAAGAAAAAGACTGCCTTTTACATATTCTCCTGCAGACTGGAGAGGAGATTATCCCACAGCTGCCTGCAATACAGCATGTGGTCTGGAGTAAAGTGACTTCTTGCTGCCTTGTAGCTGAGACGACAAAGCCACAAAAGCTAAAAGTTATTCTGTATATTGTTTTTAAGGAATCTGAATGTCCTTTTCTGAGTTGGTACCTGAAGGAGAAGAGATTCTCCCTGGGCAGAGCAATGAACTTGTAATCATGCGTGAAGCCTTCTAATGCCTGCTCTGATGTTTTCCATGTAGTAGGAAACCCATCCTAAGTACTGAGGTAGGCTTGCTTTGGTAAAGTTGGGGCAGTATGGACATTTGGTACTAACCTAGCAGAAGCACTCAGGAGTGAGTTCTTTTGCCTGCACTGATGTGAGCGAGGCTCTGGCCCTTGTTCACATTCTTGACTCTTCGGGTGATTCTGCATTCCCAGTTCAAAGGCATGCTTTACTAGGTGAGATGAATAAGGGGAGGGTGAATAAGGTTGTGGGGGAGGGAGGTGTTCCAGTTGCAGCTGGAGAAGGGGAGAAGTTCTTGCAAAGATTGAGAAATCGCTGGGAGGGGAAGACACTGTAAACTGGAAAAATATTGGGAAAATGACATTCTGTACAACTCGGAGAATGTCCTTGCAAGGCTTGACCATCTTTGCTCTATTTTGTGACTGATAGTTTTGGTTATGGCAAGTTACAGGGAATTGGTGCAATGACCCAAAAGCATACAGTGCTAGAACCAAACGTCAAAACAATTAGCACACTTGGCAACCATTCTAGTCATTCTGGTAGCTGGGGAGGTACATAACTGTTGCTCCACTGTTAAAGCTTGTATGTAGTGTGTAGTATGTAGATTTGGAGAGAAGGCTTACACCTTCCCCCTGCACTCTCAGATCATACTACTTGGAATACCCAGCCTTCTATAGGCCTACAGTCAAAATCCAAAGCTGGCTCTCCCAGTCTGTTGCCTGGTTCTCTTAGGTAATACCTTGAATAACTTAGTTGTCCCTATTGAGGCATTTTGACAGAGAAATCTTTAAGCCTTCGTTCACACCCACAATTGCAATTTCTACCTGTGAGAGGTATACCTTGCATGATGATGACAATCTGCAGGTTAGTGGTTCAAAGCAAAGAATGACTTGCTATCATCTTTGTGTAGGCCAGGGTGGAGATTTCTGCTTATTCCTACAGAGGTACTGAAATTGAGTTACCTGTTAGGCTCTGCTACTAATCTTTGTTCCTGTTTCAAATGGCCTTTAATGTGTTGTTCTGTGTTGTGACTCCAGAGAGGTGCATCACAAAATCAGAAGTATGATGCTGAGACTGGTTCAGAACTTGGTATTTAATAGGCCTGTGCGAAGCAGCTAGTATTTGCTTCAGATTCGGATTCGGCCAATTCAGGGAATGGTGATTTGATTCTGTGATTTGAATCACTGTCCCAAATCGATTCGGCCAAATTTGATTCAGAAATTCGGCTGCTGCTGAATCTCCGAATCACTCAGGCCAGGCTCATCCCCAACCTGCTCTCCCAGCCCAGCAATGGCTGCCCTGCCCGCCCCAGCTCCCAGCACTTTGAAAAAAACCCCTGGACTTACTGGATGCTGCCAGGCAGGGGGACAATCCCCACTGCCCCCCACTACCCCATGCTGTGTGAGGGGCTCTATATGAGCCCCCTGACCCGCACCCCTGTTGTCCCAGGCCCCCTGCATGCTGTCCCTCCCACCCCAGCTCCAGCCCTTAAAGAAAAGAAAACCCCTGGACTCACTAGTTTCTGCTTGTGGGGGCAATCCCTGCCACCCCCTGCTGAATCTGCTACCCCGCACCATGTGGGGGGCTCTGCATGAGCCCCCTGAAGCCCCGAGGCTGTTGCACCAGCTGGTGAGTGCTGGGGTTTTTCTCATTTTTTTTTCTTAAAGTGCTGGATCTGGGGTGGGTGGGCCAGCCATGGGGGTTTGAAAGAGCTGGGGGGGCCAGGGGACTAATGCATGGGGCAGCGGGATTTACCCCCCGCCCGGCAGCAACTGGTGAGTAGGGTTTTTTTTTAAAGCACTGGGAGCTGTGGTGAGCATGCAGGGGCTGGGGGAGCGGGTGCAGGTCAGGGGTGCTGAGGCAGCAGGCAGAGGATGGGGCCTAACAGGGATCCTCCCATGGTCCCCTGCCTCCTCCTCCAGCCCCCCTCGCCTGTCCCCTGCTTACCAGCTCTGAGTCTGGCTCCAGCTCCTTGCTGCAGCGACCGGGGACTGCCTGAATCATTGAAGCTCTCCAGATCTTTGGAAAAGATTTGGAGAGTTTCAAATTGATCTGGACCTTTTTATTGGTCCCCAATAAAATTTGATTCAATTCAAATTTGGAGATTTGGCCACCAAATTGGGCTGAATTTCCTCCAAATCGAATCAGTATCCGATGCTTTGTACAGCCCTGGTATTTAAGCTTTGCTGTACTAGCAGCAGCCTAGTTCATGTTAAATGAAATTTGACCGTGAGGAAGATGGCAGCTGGAGGATGAATAGGGAAGAGGAGCTTCTATGCTGCCTCACAAAGCTAACCAAATCCTTTCTTCTCTACTGCCTTCACCTTGGGACATTCCTCGTGATGCCTACGTGTGTGTGTCATGCTCGGTCTATCTAAAAGCTTGGGAGGTATTAGAAGTGTTTATCTGTAGTACCTAACTCCCCTTTCACCCTCCCTCCACCCCCCTCCTCCATTGTCTTTTGTATTCTAATTTCTCTCTCCTTCTTATACATGGCTTTGCACCTGTCCTTTCACAACATCTCATGAAGTGAGCTCACAAAAGTTTGTGTTCACATTGTCACTACCTCTTTCATATAATCTTCCTACTTTGGTTAGGCTATGAAGTGCGAATCTAACATGCCAAGATGCTGAACAATGAGTAATTATCTTAGGAAAAAGGCTCTTACCTTCAGAGAGAAGTAGACTGTTTCTTACTAAACTCAGTGTTCAAACTTAAAAATGGACTTGGAGAAGCATCCACCTGAACATGACTTGGCCAAGAAGTCAAGCAAGAGAAGATAGCTAATGTTTTTTCAGTTCAGCAGCTACAAGAGGATATTTTGTCCATTTAAGATTGTATCAGTTCAAAGGGAAGGACTGGTACATACATAACCCTTGTTCTCAGAGTTGGATGTTTGCAGAGGTAAAATACACACAGAACATCCTCTAGTAGACAGAAGCAGTCATTTCTGCAAATAAGAAATTTTGTAATCTGTCTCATTGTTTGCCATTTTAAATCCTTATCCCACCACTTCAGCTTTTCAGTGCAAAGGACAAGGAATTTAACAGTAAGACGGGGAATTTTCCACGGTAGTAGAAGTCTAAGAAAGTATGGATGGCTTGCTAGATGTAAACAGTGGTTTTCTAGAAGTGACCAGCTGTGAAGCTGGAGAAAAATGGCTGTCTTATTTAAGGTTAATTAATTCAAAAGGACCTGGGTGTTTAAGATGTTTCACATAGGAGTGAAGCTTGCAGTTTACTGTGCTTGGAAACAGAGTAAATATTACAAAGCCAATATGACTGCAGCAGCTATTGAATTAAATCGAAAAGAAGATTACAGTATTACAACCTGCATATTCTCACTGGGAAAACTGTTTTCTGCTACTTTAACAGGCTCTCTACGTTACAGGTTTCATTTCAGCTTGGCCAGAAATTCTGCCTTCCTAAAGAACTGTGTAATATTGAAACCTAATATTGTCTAATCTAGCCTGTTAGATTTAGAGGGGCTTATTATTATTATATCCTAGGATAGGACACTTTTCCGCTTGTTTCTTTTTACAGCCACTCAGTCAACAGTGAAAACGTGTGAAGCTGGCTTATCAGAATCAGACAGGGCCTGGCTATGCCTAGTTGCTACAAAATATTTGTATATGGGTTTTGCTGTGTTATTTATTATTATTTTGCTGTGTTATTTATTGTTATTATTTGCTGTGTTTTTTGCTTGGGGATAGCTCTATCAGGCCTTCAGTCAGCGCAGATATAGTTAGGGATCTTCTGGAAAAGCTAGACATCTTTAAATCTGCAGATCCAGATGCCCTCCACCAAGGGTGTTGAGGGAGATGGCAGGGAGGAAGGAGGACTCAAGTAACTATAGCCCTGTAAGCCTCACCTCGCTGCTTGGGAAGATCTTGGAGAGAATCAGCAAGAAGCACATCTGTGGAGGGGCCTGCAGGGGAGATCATGCTCAGGGGCAATCAGCATGGGTTCATCAAAGGCAGGTCCTGCCTGACCAACCTGATTGCCTTTTATGACCAAGTAACAGTAAATTAAGCAACTGTGACATTGATGCCTGCACAGTTGGATGGGTAAAAAAATTGGCTGATGGGGCGCAGCCAGAGAGTAGTGGTGGATGGTTTGTACTCAACCTGACGAGATGTGAGCAGTGTGGTCCTCGGGCCCGCACTGTTTAACATCTTCATCAGTGACTTGGATGAGGGGGTGGAAAGCACGCTGTCCAAGTTTGCCGATGACACTAAGATGTGGGGTGAGGTGGACACGCTTGAAGGGAGAAAGAGGCTGCAACTAAATTTAGACAGACTACAAAAGTGGGCAGATGAGAATAGGATGGGGTTCAATGTAGACAAATGCAGGGTGCTGCACCTGGGGAGAAGGAATCCACAGCACAGACAGGCTGGGAAGTTCCCTTGAAAGCACACAGGCAGAAATGGATCTCAGAGTCATTATTGACTCCAAGATGAACATTAGCTGCCAATGCCAGACCGCAGCCAGCAAGGCCAGCCATACCTTGTCATGCATCCAAAGGTGCATCTCAAGCCAGTCCAGAGAGGTGATCCTCCCCGTCTATGCGACTTTGGTCAGACCGCAGTTGGAGTACTGCTTCCAGTACGGGGCGCCGCGCTTCAAAAAGGATGCGGCCAACCTGGAGAGGGTTCAGAGGAGGGCCACCCGCTGGGTGAGAGGGCAGCAGGACAGGCCCTACAAGGAGACACTGAAGGACTCAAACCTGTTCAGCCTCAGCCAACCTGGTGGCTGCCTACAAGCTCATCAAGGGAGATCAATAGCAAACAGGCAGAGCCCATTTCTCCCCAGCACCACTTGAGGTGAGGAGGAATAATCGTAATAAGCTGATGGAGAAAAGGTTTAGGTTAGAGATCAGAAGACAATATTTTACAGTTAGGGTGGCCAAAATCTGGAACCAACTTCCCAGGTAAGTGGTCCTCACCCCTACCTTGGGCAAATTCAGGAGGAGGTTGGATGATCACCTGTCTGGGGTCTTGTGAACCCAGCATTCATTCCTGCCTGTGGCAGGGGGTCAGGCTATTGGAATATGGATTCAGGCTCTAAACTCAAGAAAAAAACCCCTACTCTCAAATTCTGCTGCTTACCTATTACTTAGTGATTCTTCAAACTGTGCTCCATGGAAACTTTTAATTTTGAGAAAATATCTGCTAAGGCACAGTATTTCTGCTATTGTAGCAACTTAGCATATTGAATGCTGTTGTCTTAAAGGCAGAGTAATGAAGAAACACTATGGCTCAGGTTGTGTCTGTATCTAGGTTATGCAGTAGGTATATGAAATGAAGGTGGCACTCTCTGGGCACTAAAAAAATGGTGAGGCTATGTCTTCACTAGGAATGCCAAGAGGAATTCTAGTGCACTGTACCAACAAAGTGCTTCTACAGTTGGGGTTTGAATTACAGGGGAGCTCAGGGTGGGGGGCTGAGCCCTCCCGTAAGAGATAAGAGCCGACTGTGCCTCAGACAGTGATGGCAGCAGCGGCAGTGGCAGCAGCTCCTTCCAGCTTCTGGCTGCCACCACTGTAGACCCCTTCAAGAATCAGAATGCAGTCAAACCCTGTCTACCATGGTAGTAGCGATACCAGCAAAGCTGCTCCTTGAACTGGTATAGTACAGCCATCCGCTATGAGCAAAATGAGCTACATTAAGGCACAGATTTGCTAGTAAAACTGCATCTATACAAGGTGTTGGTCAGTGATTACCAGGGATCCTGGTTTTCTCTGATACCTCCCCCATTTTCAGATTAAAAAGAGGAACCCCTTTAGTTACATTTCTGCAGCTAAATATCCATTCACTTAGCAAGTTTACCCCTTTGGAGCAATCCATATGTTCCCACTGTCTATCTTCCGGTTATAGCTCCATGATAGGCTTCTGCTGGGCAACCTACAATAGTCAGGATTGTGAAAAAAATGTAATCACCAGGGATCCTGGTTTTCTCTGATAAAAAAAATCCCCAATTTTCAGATTAAAAAAAATTACCCAAAATCCACATTTTTCTGTGATTAAAATAAAATGCCACTAATACATAGATATATATACATAGTGGTGTTTCATTTTAATCATGGTAAAATGTGGATTTTGGGTTACTTTTTTTAATCTGAAAATTGGGGATTTTTTTATCAGAAAAAAACAGGATCCCTGGTGATTACATTTTTTCACAATCCTGACTATCGTAGGTTGCCCAGCAGAAGCCTATCATGGAGCTATAACCGGAAGATAGACAGTGGGAACATACGGATTGCTCCAAAGGGGTAAACTTGCTAAGTGAATGGATATTTAGCTGCAGAAATGTAACTAAGTGGAATTATTAAGAACCAAATACACAGTTGCCACATACAGCCTTTAAGAATAGGAATAGTCTTAGAGGGGAATGTGTAGTTCCCAATACTGAGTCAGAGAGAGTGGGTTAAAAAGGAAACCCTGCCTTGTCTTGTTTGTCATGCTCCCCACCTGGTTTCTGATATAGCATGTAACCTTATATACTTGAGACAGTGATTAGTGACTCCCGCTGGGTCATAGAATTATAACTTTCACAACTGTGACCAGTGGCATTTGATTGATCTTTAGTTCCTATTCCTCAGCATGTGTGTCACACCTTACCTATACAGAGATTATGTTCTGCAAGGGTTGCTGCCTTTTGGAGAGACCAGAATGGGGACAATTCTTCTGGTTGCAATTTTTTTTCTGCCAGCCGGAATTTGTCTGCAAAGGGCCAGCATTGTGACTAGACTTAGCAAGAAGAAGCATTGGTATATGAACAACACCTTCTGACTGTTTTTCTGGACAAATGCTCTGTCTGTCAGTTATTTGTATGCACTACAGTCTTGGATGCCAAATCCACACAACTACGTTAAAAGAACATTATTGAAGTTGCAAAGTCAAGTTAAGCAATGCCTGAATTAAGATTGCTTATGTAGCCTTAATGTGGCTCCCATGATTATGTACCATTGCTCTCCAAAAGATTTCTGCCCTTCCCTCTGCCACTTATGGGCTTGCACTTCACCATGCTCATGTTCCAGTCCAATTTCCAAACCAAGTCTCCACATCTGGACAGCCCTTGGCTCTCCACCCCAGCAAGCAGTAATCTTTTCCTCCTTCTCTTGTCAGCCTCCAGCCCCCAGACACCTTCTCACAATCTACTCCCCTGTCCCAACAAATCCAGCTCTTGCCCTTTCAGCATTTAGTTCACATAGTGTTTTTTCCCGTTCTAGACCCTGGAAGTGGATCAGTGAAAGGAAGGGTGAGAGAAGCTTCCTGCTTTATGTGCATGGTTCATAGCTGAGACACGCAATTTCAGATAGTCCTACCCAGCCCAGGGCTCTAGATCGTGGGCAGCGTGAACAGAATCTGCTGCAGTCTAAGAAATGTTAATTGGCTTTGCATATGCTGTGATTTTTCTTTTGTTTTTTCTCCTCAAAGCATTTAACTTAGATAAATGTGGGCAGGTTTTCATGATGATAGCAAAAGACACATCTCTCCCAAACTTCAAGTTCCTGCTCCAATGTGTGAGTGGGTTAGAGCTTTTCAAATAGTTAACCAGCATAGAAGACTTCAGTCCAAATACTTAACATTTGGCAAAATAACTCAAAACAGAGGTCTTATGATGGAGAGTGTCAAGCATCCATAATAATAGGTTATTAATAATGTGTTTGGAGTAGTAAGAAATGACCTCAAACATTCATTTAAGCAGTAACTGCATAAGATTAAAACTGAAAACAACTGGAACATTGAATCTTTATGTTAAAAATATGATGGTTACTTCAGCTTAACATCACAGTAGTTTCAAGCATAAAGGCAAACTACAGATAAAGAGGGATGGGCTAGCCTCAATATTTTATCTTGGCTTGCTAGATTTAGTAGCAGGTGGGGTTTGCAAATTTTTTTGTTAAGCTAAATGGAATACATGGTGTCCCACCTTGCAAACATAAATCTCCTGGCTGACGGACTTAAATATGTGCGTGTTTGGAAAGGAGCTCTGTTACTCCACTCATTATATATGAAAGTTAGACTGATAAAATTACATATCTGTGCTTGGTAGAAAAATGGTATCCATGGTATGGTCAGTATATTTGCTTTTCTCTGCTCTTTCTTTCATAATATGCATGATCCCCAGTACAGCCCCCAAAATATTCAAGTTTAAATTGAATTTCTGCACCCACAGAATTTGCTTGGGACTAGAATCTAGCCAAATATGTTCACTAATATTCAAACATCTCTGTTTTGTTTTGTTTTCTTTCTTTGTTTTTAAACTTCAGTGCTCTGGCAATATCCATATTATCTTGATTCTAGATAATTTATGGCTTAACTATAGATAAATACTGTATTAATTAGTGAGGACCAAATCCTGTTTCCATTGAAGTCTATGACCAACCTTCCAGCCAGAAGTGGAGTCTGGATTTAGGTCTGTGTATATAAGGTGTTAGACTGACAGGCTGAACAGTGTCCAGTGTTTTCTAGAGTGTTAGAGGTGATTTGTCTTTCATATGAGAAGTAAGTCTGAGCTTCTGGGGTATTTATTTAAGATTCCCATAACACTTTTTTTGCAAGGGTAACCTTACTATGCAGGCTAAATTCCACTCTGGATCATTCCATATTGCCAGCCTAAATCATCCACTGTATATTGACAGCTAGATATATGTTTTACTTCCTTTTCTAAATTGCTGTACAGTAGCATTTCCATGGGTTACCCCTGCTCATGCAGAACCTGTGTTCTTGGGAGCTGCTTCTGCAGGCACTTTTCATGGGGAGTAGTGACTTTAATGCAAATCCTCTTACTAGTAAGTGCCATGTTTAGAAGTCAGTCAATGCATCAACATGTGCAATTAGCGTGTAGCAATAAACTCTGGCACAGTTTGTGCTGGAGTTTATTGCTCCCAGGTACAGCATTTACATGTGCACCTGGGACCACAGCATGTTGAGCTGGGGTGGAACAGCTCTGGTTGGCAGGGGACCCAGGTGACCAGCCCACTAGCCTGGGGCTGCTCTACCCCAGCTCAACATGCTGCAGAGGATGGGGTACAAAGGTGCTCCAGTGTGGGGCTAGCCAGTAGGCAGCCCCTGCACTGTAGCATCCTCATGATCCAGCCAGCCCTGGTCACCATCTACATGTGTATTTTCACGCACATATGTACTCTGATGTAAGATAGCACTTGTCTCAGACAATACTATCCTACAGCAGCATTAATTAATTTACTGCACCCTTATATAGGCTCACATGTAGATAGTGACATTTTACTGCAGCGCTAATTGGTCAGCTCTGCATTAAAGCACACGTATAGATCCACTCAGTGTGTACATGACCACCAACAAAGGGGATATCGATTTCTCATAGTTTAGAAAAATGAACCAGAGGCAGAGGGATATTATTACATGAAATACCACATGCATTTTTGTAACAAGACATACAAGACTTTTTCCTTCTCAAAAGCTTGGGTTAGCCCTGGTTGTCCTATTTCACACAGGACATCTGTGGAGGAGCAGAGAATTGGACAGGTGGCCCATGCAAGAGGCAAGTACTCTGAGCACTGGGCCATCCTTTCCTCATGGCATGTGCAGTGCTATACTCCAGTCTTTGGCTTTTATGTCTTCTTTTTAATGTAAATCTCCTGAAAAAGTGAATTTTCTGGTTTAGGTAGATTTGTTCTCGATCCTGGAAGTTTACTGTTTTTAACACCTTGCTGTTAAATAATCACTTTTGTTAGTTTTACAGCTTGTTGAACAGATTTTTCTTTTCCATGGTGGATGAGTTGTGTTCAGAGCTGGATGAAGATCAAAAATGTAATAAAACACCATGGCTATAGCTCCTACCTTAGCCAAACATCTCCAGTCAATAACAAAACAGCTCTAAAGCAGGGGTAGGCAACCCCTGGCACAGGTGCCAGAGCATGGTACAGGAAGGCATTTTGCTTGTCTTGGGGAGATGGCGGGGATGGGGCTGGAGCTGTGCTATCACAACAAGGATCAGACCCCTTGCAGCTCCCCCGCTCTCTACCCTTGCCATGCCAACATCTTACAAATCGAGGTTGCAGGTGTTTTTCGCACTCTGCCCAAAAACCTTGCCACCCCTTACTCTAAACTGGATGTTCTGTCATTTACCAGATAAACGTCTGTGAGCTGAATGCTCAGCTTCACAGTACTATATTTTTAAAAGTCTTTTCCTTCCTGCTCAGACCTCATTCTTAGTATGTGATCAAAGTTAGAAGAGCCCAGCAGGGGAGAAAACACTCTTTCTTGACTGGAAATATTTATTGTGGAGACAAAATAATGTGTCAAGTTATTTAAAGCTATTGCATGTGAGCCTTATTTTATTTTTGCAGTCAGGACTTCAGTTCTTAGGGATCACAGCAGCAGCCTGGGGCTGAAGGGACTTTAGTTCAATTTGCAGCATGTCACTTAGGCCCAGATTTTTAAAGATACTGTACGTAGGTGCCTCAATAGCACCTCAAACCTGCTGCCTATCTCTACAGGCCCCCGAGTTTCTGCTAGTGGGCAATGGCAAAATGCAGGTGCTGATGCTGCACCCTCATTTGTGAGCTACTCAGAACCATAGTCCCAGAGGCCCTAGTACTCATTCAGATAGACATTTCTCTCCCTAGCTTGTCAGTGGACTCCAATTTCTGGGTGTAAACATGTACATCTTTCCATTTTCCCTCCTCAAAATAGTGTTGTGGCCAGAGAATTCACATGGGATATAGGAGACTCCATTCAAATCCCAGCTTTGCAGTGGGGACTTGGACTTTCCTCTTCCCTCTCATGAGTGAGTGCCCTTATCACCAAGATATTGGGCAGATGTGGGCAAAATATGGCCCACCGGCTAGATCTGGCCCACCAATCCATTCTACCTGGCCCATGGGGCCCCTAAAATATTGAGAAAATTAATATTTATCTGCCCCGGCTGCCTGTCAAAGATGACAGGAGCCAGGGGCAATAGGACCCAGGGGGAGTCTCCAGCAGGATCAAGTGGTTGGAGAAGCAGGTCCAGCTAGGCCCTACCCCCTGCCCCTCACTCTAGCCCTCCGCACCCCGAGCCCCAGCCAGAAGCCTTTCCCCAGTAGAGGCTTCTGGAGGTTTCTGGCCTGGAGCTGTTCCTGCCTCCCCATGCTGAGGGAAATACGGATAAGAAGGGGGAGAAGGAGACAGGGGAGGCCCGTGTGTAATCATGCCAGTCCTCAGGGCTGGCTGGGCCAGCTCCTGCAGTCCCAGTAATGCAGCCAGGAACCATGTGGTGCCAGCTGGGGGTAGAGTGGGGAAATGGCAGCAGCACACAGGGGGAAGGGGCAGCAAGTGGGTTTGCAGAGTTCAGGGTAGCCAGGCAGATGTGCAGGGCCTGCTCCAGTGCCTCGGGTCCAGTGCTATCAGGGCCCAGACTGGGGCGGCAGGAGTGTGGGGTGGAGGCTGCCTGGAGCTCTATGGAGCTGGGCTGCACTGCTCAAGCAGGGAGAGGAGGGAGCCAGCCCAGCTCTATAGAGCCCCTGCCAGCCCACACCTCATGCTCCTGCTGCCCCACTCTGGGCCCTGCCGGCACTGGCCCTGGTGCACTGGCATGGGCCCGGTGCTCCCACCCAGCCGTCCCTGCTCTCCATGCACCTGCTTATTGCCCCTTCCCCCTGCCTGCCTCAGCCATTTCCCTGCTCCCCCCACCCAGCCTCCCATGGGTGCTCACCACTATGTGGTTCCCAGCTGCAGTGCTGGGACTGCAGGAGCAGCTAGGACAGAGCAGAAGAAGGGCATCAGTGGCAGCCGGGGGGGCAAGTGGCAGCGAGCAGCAGCATGGGGCCCATGCAGAGGGGGGAGGCAGGCTGTGGGCATACCCTCCCCTTCCATGAGCCACCACCCTCCCCAGCTATTGTCCCACACACTCACTGCCCCCAGCAACACTCATATCCACCCACAGCCCACACACCCACACCTATCCACCCCCCAAGTCCCCTGCACACACACACCCTGCCCCACACACCCACAAACCTATACTCACCCTCCCACAATATACAAGAGTAAGACTTCATCTTAAGCTATTATACTATCACCTCTATGTGCACTACACAAACACATGCGAATCAGGACAAAATATTTTTTTAATGGAATTAATTAATGTTGTAGTAGTGAATGGTTCATTTTTAGACTATAACTTGCTATATTTCTGCTTCAGAGATTGCAAACCCCATTGCTAAAAGAAGTAATTCCAGAGGGCAAGGGGAGGGCCTTCTAGTGGCAAAGGTCAGGAGTTAGGGGGAGAGACTTCCAGTCCCAAGATGGCAACCAGGGAGTGGGGCACCTGTCAAGGTGTGGAGCTACCCATGTAACCCTCAATGGCTTGCCAAAATTTGGTAAGCGGCCCTCCACCCAAAATAATTGCCTGCCCCTGATATTGGGTATTCTGGAGTGGGCAGTCAGGGTCAGTGTACTTAGGAAAATTTTCCAAATAAAGTCACTGAGTCAGGGAAGTAAATACCTACACTCAGCCCTGTACCACTGTATTTCAGTCCTGGGAAGCTTAGTCTGTTCTCCTTGCAGTGTTCTGCTTTTTGATAATCCTGACTAGCATAGGTCAGAGGTAGGGTAGAGAGGTATTAAGAGATCTCACAGTGATGGGCCTTGTCTGCAGCTTCTGGTTACTTCAGGTGCTGTCTGTAGGGCAGCAATTTTGTAAAGTGAAATTAAGTTTTCAGTAATATAGAATTTGAAAATAAAAAGGTTTATACGATACCTCTCAACTGTATCTATGTCAAGCAAGGATATTTTGGGGGGTGACATTTTTTAATTAGACCAACTGCATGGATGGGAGAAATTGTAGACAAGGTTTCAAGAACAATATGCTCTTCCTCGGGTTAGGAAAAGAAGCAGCTTCATTTGATCTGAAGACTTTTTGAATGCTAATTTTCTACAAGGTAGCTTTTATTATAAGACATGATCTGTATCTCTTAGCTAGTGGTCTTCATCTTTCCTGGTTTGCATTTCATAAAATCAGTTCTCTGTTCCTAGGAATGAGTGGGCTGTACTACATGCCCACCAGGTCTCCAAGTTTAAAGTATCATGGACAAAGAGGGAGAAGAGTTCAAAGTTAGGGGTCTATTTTCTCCCCACCAGAGGCTTAGCAAACTCATTGAATGTCTGGGGTGAGGGAGGATGGTAGAGCATGGGGTTATGCCAACCACTGTAGATGAAAGGAGGGGGGTGACATGGGTGACAGAAGAGAAGGCTTACCTTCCTGGGGTACTGCTGTCACTGCTGCTGTTGCTGTAGTGGCAGCAGCCTCATGGCTAGACTGCCTGGAAATCAACCCTGGTGGCCCAATCATTTCCCCCTCCTCCCACTCCCATATTTATATATTGGGATCAGGGCTGTGCCTGCTCCAGCAAAGGCTCCTGGGGTGGGGAGGGGGAGCACCATTCTGCTCATTCCACCTGCCCCCTGCCCCCCCAGATACACTGCTTGGTTCAGTGCTGCGTTGCCTGGCTCCTATGGCTGTGCAGGGACTATAATCAGCAGCTGGAGCTGGAACCCTGTTTGCCCTAGCCTAGTTACGCTAACGCTTCACATAGTGCTGCCTCTCCTTTGGCAAAGCCGAACCAGATGCTGTTGAGTGGGTGATGATACTCTGGATGTATCTGGTAGTTTATGGTGACTTAAGCCATTGCTTAGGCAGAAATCAAATGCAAGAAAAAAACCTTTATTTCTCTTCTTTCCAGTGCTTCAAGCTCGCAGGCAAGGGCTGATGTTTGCCGCTGACTGCATTCCTCTAACACACGGTACACTGGGAATGTACAAAGGTAAATATCGTGCATACTTAGCAAGCTTTTAAATTATTTCTTGGATTTCCGCCTTCCCCAGTAAAGTTGGCTTCTTGCTGCATAATGGGGGATAACAGAGCTTCCTATTTACATAGTGCCTCAGTGAATGAACATGGTTCTAGTCACACTACTCCCTGTTTCCTTCCTCAACTGCCCGTGCGTCTTGTTGAATTACAGGCTTATGTTTGTCTATTCCTTGGCTGCGCTAGGCCAGCAGCAACCATTGAAAAGCAATAAAATAAGAAAGAGGCTTTATTTGCAGGGCCTGTCTGAGATCTGATTTCATACATTCTCCTCCAGCCCACATGGTCTGACTTTTTCCCCTCTAATACATGATGCTTTAACCACAGTTTTAATTAACACTCTTCCATGCTGGTGAGGATGGAGATTTAGTTTTACACTTGGTCCTGGTTAGGAAGAAGGAAGTCTCAAAATCTCCAGTCACACATGCTCAGTTCGGTGTATCCAGTAAAAATGTCAGAGCTTCACTTATGTCTTCATGTAACACAAGAAGAATCTGAAGGAGACGCTCAGACGTTTTAAAACCCCCCCAAAAAACAAAGCCATCTGTAAGTTTAATCAGAGACTGCTATTAATTTTTAGGCACTGGGGGTCCCATCTGGTTTAGCAAAGCAGTCTTTAGAATTAGGGGTAACTGAATTTGACAGCTCAAAGAAACACGGTTAAATGACCTGATAAGCAGGGATCCTGGTTTTCTCTGATAAAAAAAAAAAATTCCCAATTTTCAAATTTAAAAAAAGTAGCCCAAAAGCCACATTTTTCCATGATTTAAAATAAAACGCCAACAATCTCTCTCTCTCTCTCTCATATATTAGTGGTGTTTCATTTTAATCATGGAAAAGTGTGGATATGAATGGTTCAGGGCTTGTCCATGGACCAGAGTGAGCTTGCACTACTTCTGCCTGGCTGTAATCTGGCTTCAGGGGCTCTGTGCTGCTCCTACCCAGTTGGGATCTGGCTCTGGGGGCCCTGTGCTGCCTCTACCCAGCCCTCATTTGCTAGGATCTTGTGCCCTATGCTGCCCTGTGTGCCCAATCTATGGTGCAGGACCATCACCTATAGGACTCTGCATAGAGCTGGAGGGTAGCCCATGGACAGGATGACAGTTCTCGGGGCTGGGGCTGGGGCTGGCCTGCAAGTTGGGGGTTGAACACCCCTGATATAGACCATTTAAAAAAGAATTTTCTGTTCCAGTACCAAATGCAGCCTGAAGAAACTGTTTCCCAAAGGATATGTTGAAAATATTCTCTTTCTAAGAAACCTACTAGAACCTCACAGATGCATCAAGAGAGAACAAGAGAGAAAAACATTTGGTCTCAGCTGTGCCCATCAAAATTTCTCCAGGTCTATGTAATGGAAAACGTGCTCCTGGGATTACTTGTGCATTTTGCATCAAACAGCCATTGGATAAAATGCATAAGTAGCCGTGGCAGCAAGGGTGAGAACCCAAGATTCCTTCAACCTCAAGGAAATACTCTCATTACTAGGCTACAGACTCCATCGTATCTAGTCTCTCTCTCTAAAAATCATGGCGCTATTCCTTTTTATTAAATGGCCCAGCTTCAGCAGCAGCAGTGGAGGATTTCTCCATTTCAGAGTAGGTGTTAGCCTGGTGGTTTGGGTCTTCTCCTGGAAGATGACTAATGTGGGTTTGATTCCTTGCATACTGAAAAAGGGCTGGAACCCCTCCGCTGCATCCCAGTCTCCCACTTCCTAAGCCAGTGCTTTAACCAGTGGTTCAACCTTTTTAATTACCTCTCAGGAAATGACAGTTTTTAGCTTTCACTCCTTTTTTGATCATGAAAAAATAGGGTGCTCCTGTTACAAAGAACTCAGAGACGCCACAACAGAGCAGAATGGCTTTGACACTCTATTTGAAATCTTTGGACTTATTTTCTGAATTGCATGTAGATGTTTGCACATGTAACAGTGGTAATATTGTGCCGCACCCCACAGCTCTCTGGTGAAAAATGACTGCCTTCGTTTATTATGCAAAAGGTGGGCATTCACGTTTGTGAATGAAATTGGTTGTGAAAGTGCTGTTCATTGGTGTTAGGTGTGGTCTGAGCATGCCTACTGAACTGAGCTCCTTAGGGCATGCATTGCAGAGGTGCCCAGTTTGGGAATACTGAAGGGATTTAGGTGCCTAGCCATGCAGTCCAAACAGTTGCACTTCTAGGCTTGCAGTATAGCTGGACTTCAGATACCAAAATAAGCATTTCCTAGAAAACTTTGGCAGGTGTTGAATGCCTCAGTGGGTTTGGTCAGACAGGGTTCCTTGGGTAAATCTGATATCTTTTATTAGACCAACCCAAATAGTTGGAAAATAGTTATTAAGCAAGCTTTCAGGTTCAAAAACCCTTTGTCAGGCTGAGGAAGTTTCAGCAGTTGGTGTGTGCTCTTCCTGGATGGAATGAAAAGTAAAGAAGCCGGCGGCTGGGCAGGTATGCATACAAGACAGGCAGTCAGTGAAAATGTAGATTGAGGAGTCAATGGGTGAGAGACAGGCTGGGGTGGGGCGGGGAGAGAGAAAAGGGAGATGAAAGTGGAGAGATACCTGGGGAGTCAGATGTCAGGCAGGTTATAATGTGTCATAAATACAATGTCTATATTTAGTTCATGATTTTTAGTATCCAGGAGGTTGATGAAGTGGAGTTCATAGGCTTGTCTCTGGAAAGTGTTTTGTAAGTTTCCTTTGAGAATCAGGACTGAGAGATTGGAGAGAGTGTGGTTTTCTTGTGAGAAATGTGCCTCCACAGGTAATTGGGTATTCCTGTCTTTGATAGATTTCCAGTGTGCGTTCATTCTGGTGCGCAGTTGTTGCTTGGTCTCTCCTACGTATTTTCCATCAGGGCGTTTGATGCATTGGATAAGATATATCACATTTCTGGAGATGCAGCTGTAAGATCCAGTAATGCTGCTGGCTCTGTTGTGGGGTGTAGTAATAGTGGGGGTGGTGGAGCTGTGTTGGCAGGTTTTGCATTTCTTGTCAT
>JAGPOW010003316.1:143685594-143704420 GCA_030014935.1 Caiman crocodilus
CTTTGTTCTTCCAGTGGGTGGAGCTTCCCTCTGGGCGGATGTCCCCTTTGGTTACCTGTAGTCGAGATCTTCTGCGAGGCTCCTCCACCCCTTCCACCTTGCCCTTACCCTGCCCGGCGGTTCTGGGCGTTCTCGGTGCTATTCTCCCTGGCCCGCCACCGATGGATGAGCTTTCCTCCCTCTATCTGCCCCTGTGCCGCAACCCCTTCTAACCCGGGGTAACACAACCAACAAAAGAATTCTACTAAACTTAAATACCGGTAGCCCCTACTGGGGTCTTGGCCCCTCGATCAAGTCGCTACCCGCGACTCCGCCTGCTAGCCCTCACTCTCCGGGCTGACTATCCACCAGTCCTTGTCTTGTTCCCCTGGGAGCGACACACTCTCCAGGTTCTCCCTGCCATAGAGCCCTCTCTCTGGGCCCACCTGGTTCCGACGGCCCCTCTCCGGGTTTCCCCAGGGCTTCCCTCTCCCACCTGGCTCTGCCCCTGGCTGCAGTCCTCTTTCTGGGTCTTCTCAGGGCCGCGGGCCCCTCTGTTGCTTGCTCCCTGCTCTTCCCCGGCTCACCGGTTAAAGACGTGCCATCCTCTGGTGTACATCTCTCTCTGGGCTCTTCTTCTCCGTAGGGCACGCCAGCCATTCATCCCGGTGTTCCGCGTCCTCTGGGCTCTCCCACATTCAAGGCACGCGCCGGCAGTCGGCCCCCACGTTCTGCACCTCCTGGGATCTCTCTCCGGTTCACAGCACATGCCGGCAGTCGACTCCGGCAAGCCGCGCCTCCCAGGCGCGCTCTTCCACTCGGAGCCTGCTCCACCTGCTCCGCCGCTCCAGCTGCTTCTGCTGCAGCCTCCACCTGGCAGCCATGTGCTTCCCTCTCTCCTGGCTGCGGCTTCTGTTATCCTCTCCACCTGGTGCTTCCGGCTGACATCACCTGCCGACTACGGGTGTTTCAGGCCGTTGTTCCCGCTGCGTGTGGGGCTCTTTGGCGATCCTATGGTGAGTAATTGCCATTTTCCTTTCCTTCTGCTGCTCGCGTCTGCCTCCGTGGCTCCTTTGGGGAGCTTTGGCGTGTCCCCAGGGCTTCTCCCTCTGTGACAGGATTGATTCAATGAAACCTGATATTTCCTCAGTTAGGGTCCCATGGTTGGATATGATAGGTCTGCCAGGGTTCCCTTGTTTGTGGATTTTAGCATGTAAAAAGTCCCTGGGTTAGGTAGTGGGGGGGATTAAGGTTTGTAGTTTTTCTTGTAGTCCTGATGGAAATGATTTGATTGTATTGTTGAGTTTGGTCAGTGGGTTTGATGTAATTTTTCATGAGTCACTATCATGGACTTTGGTATCAAAATTATTTTGTGAATCCCAGCTCAGGTGTTTCAGAATCAGCTATTATCTTATATAAATCAGCTGGCTCCCTTTCCTGTGGTACAAAGTGCTTGCAGTAGAGCAAAGTGCTTGTTAACCCCGCTTCAGTTATCTTGATTCCCAGCATCTGCATCTACATGAGACTGACTGTGCAGTTGTTACAACATAGTCAACTAAGTGACTTGCACAGTAGTATCCCTGTACAACTTCTTGGTGGTGCCAGTGGTGCAGTAGCTTGTTACTACTGTGCAGTAGTGTTGCATCACTGTTTGTGCCACATGATACTACTGTGCAGAAGTAAGGAGCTACTGTGCAGTGAGCATCTTGTGTAGATGTATCCAGTGAGTTTTATCTTAGACTTGTAAATGGCTCCATTCTGCTACTAGGGTCTGTTTTACCCCTGGTACCCTGTGTTGTTCAGAAATCACTTGGAGCCAAGGAGTATGACAGGAGTATGACTGCTTTATTCAGACTCTGAATTCTAAGCATTCAACATGACATTGCATCCACCTCTGCATGAAGAAACAACCGATTCTAGAAGGCTCATGCACACCAGAGTAGGTGGACACAAGTACACTTGGAGCCCTTTCCAAACAGGAACTTTTCAAAAGGGCAAGCAGTAGCTGTTACATTGTAATTGTTGTGTGAATGAGCTGAGAACAATGTAGTAATTAACAATTAGAACATAACAGATGCTGTTCTTTTGAAATGTTTTGAAGTGTTCCCCTTTGAAAGAGCTACAAATGTGTATGTCCACGAAAGCCTCTTAAATAGTAGACTCTGCAAATCATAACTGGATGGCTTTGTACAAGATAAGAAGTAGAAGCTTAATCCAAGCAAAACTGGTGAGCATTTTGGCATTTGCTTCCATTGGATTTCAGCCAGCCTTTTCCTCAGTCGGAAGTTATGGACTAGACGTGAGGAAACACCTGATGAAATTCCATGGCCTGTGCTATGCATAAAACCAGACTTGATTATCCTTTCTGGCCTTAAAACCTGTGATTCTTTTCCTTTCTTCCCCTGGACGAAACAACTGGTGAGAAATCTATAGGAGCCCTGTAAAAAGAGGGGTTTCTCTGTTGGAAAAAAGTTTTAGTGAACAATTTTCAACTGGCTCTAGTTTTTAGATCACAGATGTGATAGTTCAATGAAACTTGAACTCAGAATATTTTCTCAATTACAAACTACTCCTTGGCTAAGAATAAGCTTGGAATCAGAATTGCAGAGAAGTGGCAAGCTAGTCCTCTTGGTACAATGTGGGCAGGTCTACACATTCATTAATGCACTATAATTATGGCGCATTGCATTTAGTACCAGTTACTAACTTAATGTGCCGTAATCGGCGCTACTGCACAGTAGCACTGGCGCACACATTTTTTGTGACACTAGTGTGCAGTAGACTGATTTTACTGCATATTAGCACAGTGGCATGGTTTTGACCTGCCATGCTAATAATGCACAGTAGAATTAGTCTAATTGTGTTAACCCCTCACTAGATAATTCATTCTTTATACGTGTCTTATGCTAACAATTGTGTATTTTTATTTTTAGATGGATTTCTTTGTGGCATATGGACTGTTTCTCTACTGGTAGGTGACTTATCCTAGCATTGATTTTTTTTTTTCCTTTTGGTAATAACTCCTACCATTCCAAAATAAACTTCACTTGTTTGCTTTTATAAGTGAAAATGGGCAAGACGACAGAACTCTTAATATTGTTCTTTTTGATAAATGTTGCATGCATTAGTATAATATATTTATTCTAGCCCTTGTAGCTGCATGGATAATCCTATAATAACTCTTTTTGATAAATACCGCATATATTAATATATAGTGCCTGATTTGAGGCTGGAAACTAATTGGTTGGTTTTCTTCCATAACTTTTTCCTCTGAATTACTCTGCAAGAACCAGATCATCCATCTAATAATTCATTTTATCCATTCTTTTTTGGATATCCCAGTAACCATGTTGTTAGTGTATGTGGATATCATTTGGAGTTGTAAAATAGCACATTAAAGTTTTCATGCAGCTTGAAAAGATAAAAATTAGATATTGTAAACCTTATGTTTCATGCTTGGCCATTTAGATCAGTGGTTCTCTACTTCTTCCTAATCAGATCCCTCTAGGATCCTATTCCCATCTGAGCTCCCATTCTCAGTCAGTGAGATTTCTTCATAAAGTTTATTTTTCCAATGAAAAAACACCACTTGGAGGAATGGAAGGGAAGGGCAGGAGGTCCTGAACAAATACTGCCCATCTGTCCCGCCCATAGCCCAACTTTTGCTACCAGAAGTCCCTCCCCTTGCCCCCACTCCCCAAAATGCTCCTTTTGTGAGGGGGGGTGTAACAGGGGACCTTCTTGGGGCCAATTTTTCCAGTGGCCCACCCATCTGTTTCTGGGCTAACCGCCCACTTTCTCACCCACTACACCTTGTTCTTAATTAATTAATTTATGTTAATTAAGCAGGAGGCTGCCCATTTCTTGCCCTGATGCCAGGGGCATTATCTGTAGCTCCGTTCCTTCCCTACACTGCAGGCCAACCCTCACATATGGCATCCAGACGTTACCAACATCACTGACCCCACACTGGGCCACAGAATCCTGCTATTTAAACCCTACCTGGATTCCGCCATTCAGGCAGCCTAATCCACCTTCATTCCAGGCTTCATCGCTCCCTGAGCTGCTTCCCTTTCTGGGTATGGTCCCCACAGGACCTTTGGCTCCTCTAGCCCTGGCCCACCTCCAGGCCAGTCAGAACCTCAGGTGTGCAGCTCTTGGGCATCCCTCGTGGTGGGACCTTTGACCCTTCTGGTCCTGGCCCCAGCATGGACCAGTCGGAGGATATCAAGACAGGTTTGAGTTTATAGCCCCACTCTCTTGCTGGAGTCCATCTTCCAGACCCTATAAGAAGGTAACCTACCCAGTTGTGGGAGCTGGGGTTAAGGTGCCTCAACCCACCTTTCACCAGGGTCGTAACTGGCCTGGCTTTTCCTGGGGGCTCCTGCACCACTGGGAGCCCCACCAGGACACCCATTCCCACTAGGGTGCAGTTTTAGGTCATGCCCAGGACCAGGAGCCTCCTGATCATCCCCTATAGCTCCTCCCTTATCTCCCTTGATACCAGCAACCCTGCAGCTAGGTAATGTTTTTGCTTGACCTTCTAGGCAGCCATATGCCCTGTTTATATGGGCAGCCCTGAATCCAAAATGGCTGCCCTAATCAGGCACCTGCCAGCTGCTGTCTTCAGGCCCATAAAGTGGCAGGCACAAACAGCGCCCTGCCACACAGGGGATTGCCATCTTAGAACCAGAAAAAAACAAATCATACACTAAAAGTCAAACACCTACTATAACATGTTTTAATATTATTACAAAAAATATTTTTGTCATGATTTGTGTTTGTGTAGTGTTTATAGAGGTGATTGCATAATAACTCAAAAAGCAATTCTTAGTCTTGTATATTAGGGGTGTGGGATATATGGTGGGGGGGGTGTACGGTGTGTGTGTGTGTGTGTGTACAGTGGAGTGTGCATGTGGTGGGGAGGTGTATGGTACAGTGTGGGAGGTTTGTGAGGGGGTGTGGCTATGTGTCAGGGCATAGAATATGTTGGGGGTTATGCATGCGTGGAGGGTTGTGGAGGCACAGTGTGGGTGTGTGGCGTTTGTGGGGTGTGAGGGAGCATTGGAGGGTGTGGGGACTCCCACACTCCCCAGTGGCACGCAGCCCTGGGCAATGGCAGTGGCAGCAGCAGCAGCAGATGCGGGTGCTCATGCCTGGTGCAGGCAGTGCTGCTTGTTGGGCCCTGGCTCTGGCCAGCACTGCAGATCACAGCAGAAGACACAGACTCTGCTGGGCAGTCTGTATCGCCCACTCTCCATGCACTTGCCAGGCTCAGGAGGGAAGTCCCAGGAGCTGGTTGCCTTCCCTGCCCCCCAGAGGAAGGTGCACAGCCCCAGCAGGGAAGACAGCCAGCTCGAGTACCTGGGGCTTCCCTCCCATGGCCAGCAAGTGCAGGGAGAGCTGGCAATACAGATTGCTCGGCAAAGGCTGTGCCCCTCACTGTGTTGTGCAGCACTGGCCAGAGCCTCACCCCACCAGTGCCCCCACGTGCTGCTGGGGGTGGTGTACACGTAGCCACCTCGCTCCCACCCTTGTGGGTGGAAGGGCTGGATGGGGCACAACTTGTTGGTGGGTACCGCAGGCCAGATGAAGGTGCTTGGCAGGCCAGTTCCAGCATGTGGGTTGTATTTTGAGTGCCCCTGGGCTAGAAACATACTGAAAAAGGTAGGTAGCTAGAATTACACTTAAAATCTGTTTGTGAGTCCTAGCATGAGATTCTGTATATTCTAACCCTGCTGCATTAAAACTTTAAAATTAAGTGAGTGATTAACAGCATTTTTCTGTCCAAATCCTTCAATGTGACTTATACAAGAAGTCTGCTGCATCTGTTCAGAAGTACCATTGACTTCTGAGCAACTCCAGGGAAACTTAAAGCTCCACCTGAGTGGATCAGATCATAGGATAGAGCCTACATAACTTTTAAAGAGAGCAAGTAGTACCTAGCAAATATTTGATCCCTTCAAAGATCAGCGAACCACAACATGTCAAACACAGAGGGTTATAAAATGTGGTCTAGAAAACATGTCCAGGTGCTCCATTTCACACGTGGTAAATAAAAGGGAGATGAAATCTCTTTCCTCCACAACTCCTACCCAAATTCATGTTAGCCCAATAAAAGATGTCACCTACAAGGATTCTTGCTTCTTGTGTATTTACTGGCCAGCATGGTAACAAGCTCACTTCAATACTGATAAACTACACCATTTTATGAGATGATTACAGTTGTTTTCCAGTAAAAAAAAAAGTGGCTTCCTCCTTTAATGCAATTATTCTGAATCAGCTCTCAAGAATTAACCACTTTCTAACAGAAACTTGCCAAAATATCATCTGCATGTTGGTATGAAGTTATTACAGCACCATGAGTTAAAAGCATTTTGCTTAGTTTTTCAGGAAAACAAACTGGAGTGCAAGCTGTGAGCAACTTCTATATGAAATTTGAGATATACTCAATGGGAAACAGCTGAGATGCTGTTAACCCCAGGAAGCTGGAGTGTATGCTGAAGAGCCTACTCATCCTTAACGATAATTCACTGATGTTCAATAAAAGCTGAGAGCTGCTTTTGATGGTGGATATGCACAGACCACAAGATACTTTGTTTTCTAAAGGTTGTGAATTCAGCCCATATTTTTCTTTTTTGCTCAATGCCCCCTTTTAACCAGAGCTGAGAGAGCTATGAAAACTCAGGGACCTGAATGAGAAAATGAAATTATTTTACTATCCTGAGGTACAGATGTTTCTATCAGTTCAGTATAGCAGTTTAAGCTAGTAGGGCTCTTTACATGGTATTATGAAAATATATGTATTTACAGGGATGGCTCCAGGATTTCTCAAAGGGGGGTGCAGAAGCAGCAAACCACACTGCAGGAGTGGTTGTACACTTCTCTCCTAGCCTCCTCTACCCTGACCAGTGTGGGCAGAGACTCTGGGGACTTTTAAAGTCCCTAAAGAAGATGAAAGTCCCCTCTCCCTTCCCCTTCCTGCTCCAAGACACACCTCCTTCCCCTGCTGCTGGTGCTGCTTCTCTGTTGTTTCCATGGTTTGGGGTGAGGAAGCTGCAGATCCGGCTAGTCTGAGTGGGGTTATCGGCTTGGATGGGGAGGGACAGTAAACAACAGGGTGGGTGGAAAGTAGTTCCCTCCCAAGGGGAAGGGAAACCTCTGTCCATCCCTGATGCTGTTGTCCATGTCAGCTGTCCTGCATGGTGGGCAAGAACAGTTCTGGTGCTTGGAACAGCAGGAAAAGGTGTAGGAGCAGGTGTGTCTTTGAGCAGGAAGGGAAGGAAGAGAGGATTTTCACCTGCTTTAGGGACTTTGAAAAGTTCCTAGAGACTCCTGGGGTACAGTCTAATTCAGAGTGGGGGGATGCAGTTGCATCACTGCACCCCATCTGGACATTTTAAGTCACCCTATAGTTCATCTTTGTTGAAATAAGAAACCTAGCAGTATGTTATTTAAGGGTTCTTCTTTCTGTGTATGTGAAGGATTTCTTTTCTCTCTGCCCCTTTCTGCTTTTTTAATAAGGCAATTTCAAAATGTCTCCATGGTGGTGTCTCCTGCCACAGATCTTCCAGTGGATCTGCACCCTGTAAGTCAGAAAGCGTAGACATTTCAGAGGGAAAGGTGAATAGATTCGATTCTTTTTTGCAAGGAGAAATTCAGTCCTGAACTCTGTGTGGCTGCAGCTCCCCCAGAGCTTGGGCTTTTCTACTGTATGCGGAAAGAGGTTGGGTTACAGGGTACACGTGCAACAAAGGTGGAGGGACAGGTTTAAAACTGTACTAGATGCTACATCCCCACTGAGGTCATTTTCATCCATTCTTTTTGTTATGCACTTAGATTACGGTAGCTCAGGCAAGGGGTTTTCTATTGCTGCTCCATGGTCTTGGAAGTCTCCCATGCTCAAATCTATGGTGGCCCCCAACTGCAGTAACTGAAGAAAAAGGAAATTATGGCAATTGTGAGTATTATATGTAATAAGTCTGTGGACTTTCTTAGATTTCAGATGTCTTCTTGTTCAGAATTTGCCATGATAAGTTGTTCAAACTGCAATTAGATATGTGTCTCTTGTTCTCTTCTAGTCTGCCGGTTCTAATAAGGATGGGTCTCAGGCTGTGGTTGTCGGTTTTGAGGGATTATTTAACAACTTCAAATTAGTCTGGGTCAACATTTTCAGTACCTTCCAGTATACTGACTTGTTTGCAAGTGGGAGAATTCACCTTTTATAAGAGGATCTGGTTGAGCCCTCTTCTGGGAATGAAAAGAATGTAATACATTCCAAAGATAGATAAATTGTAGTGATTTATTCAGCAGTATATTTAAGATCTAGGTAGGGACACATGTCCATGTCCTTGGGGCAGCTGGGTTCCAAACAAGGCAGAGAAACTGTGTACCTATATTGCTACATTTAAGAGGTAAATGCTGAAGCAAAGGGCTTTTGCCAGGGATTATTTGGGAAATCAGCACCTCTCTTAGGGGATGACCGGGATATGGGTGGCCAAGGCTCCAACCTAGGGTCACAGCTTAAGAGATATGGAAAAGACAAAGTCAAGAGCAGACAAGGTCCAGACTAGAGTTATAAGCAGGGATCCTGGTGTTCTCTGATTAAAAAAAAAAAATCCCCAATTTTCAGATACAAAAAACTAACTCAAAACTCCATGTTTTTCCATGATTGAAATGAAATGCCACTTATATATATGGCGTTCATTTTAATCATGGAAAAATTTGGATTTTGGGTTACCTTTTTATATCTGAAAACTGGGGATTTTTTTATGAGGGAAAACCAGGATCCCTGCTTATAAGTCTGGCTACCAGACCAGGTTGGTCAGGATGGTTGAGGTCTGTTTCTGGGAACCCAGGAACTGAGACATAAGTGGTCCCTGAAGCAGAGGGATCTAGGCTTGTGTCAGGAACAAGGAACCAACAGGCAGGAGCCAAGAAACTGAAAACAAGGAGTCAGAAACCACAGGGCAACACCCACACCCATGTGAGTAACTGGGGCCAGCTGGAAGTAGTTAGACCTCTGGCAGCCAGGGCCACTTAGATAACCAGCGTCAGCTGGAGGCTATTTAGCCTGGTTGCTGCCCTGAGAACTGACACACTCATCCTCCTTGCTTTTATCTGGTAGTTTAGCATTCTTGTGAGTGATTCATGAATGCCTGGCTTCATTTAAAGGTGTCCTACAACCAAAGATCACAAGATCACTAGAAGGATGTGAATGACTGATTCTTTCTCTCGGGGTACATGCTTACTTCCTCTTTATCAATAGGGCTGAATGCTCCGGTGACAATTTGGCTTCTCTATGTTGGAGCTGAGATCACCTTCATAAGGCTGCTGCTGTCACTCAGTTTTATGAATTATCAAAGGTGGTAAGATATTTTGAGAACCTACTCATTTCTACTTTGCTCATTTTATGATGAAACACCAAGATACTTATACCACAGGGGCCAAATTCTCTTCTCGCATACCAATATAAGTCTAGGCTAGGTAATTACTAATTTCTATAGGAATTACGCTGATGTTAATTCAGAGTAACAGCAGAATTTAACACTTTAACTAAATCTAGAGCAGTACCATGAATCTTCAGTAAAGTGACAATCAGGCTGGATTATGGGACTAGTCTTTGATTTTCAGTCAATGCTATAAGAAACCCTTGCTATTCACAAATTTGCGATTCACGGTTTTGAATATTCACAGCATGCCGCATCAACCCATGCTCTTTCCCTGCGCAGCATGATGACGCTTTGTTACTGCTCCATGAGTAAGGAGTAGTTCGAGAAATTTAAAAAGATGCACAGCCGACATGATGTAAAGTTGATGCAGGAATCGGCATCAGCAGACCATGAAGCAGCGCGGGATTATCCCCCACAGTTTCTTAAAATCATCAAGGAAAAGGGTTACAATACTGAACAAGTTTTCAGTGCAGACAATTCAGTACAGTATTTGTGGATTTCCTCAGTCGCGGAGATCTCTACAACATTTTCCGGTGAATGGTGCGGGTCTCCTGTACTCAACTCCTTTGGTTCCAAGTACAAGACTAGGGTCTGTGTCTCTAGGTTTTGGAAATAAACTGATATCTTGGTGGTCTACAAAACTTTATTAAACAGAGGAGACCATAGCAATGTTGTGGAGCTCATACACGTGAATTTTCTTGGGAGGTCTCAAGCGCTGATGTGAATGGTGCTTGCATGTATAAACAAAAACTGCATAAAGAGAGGGGTCTGTTCATGCAGATTTTATGCCCAGAATTTTATTCTTTAAAGGAAGATGGGTCTAACCTAAGACCCAGACACCCGTTGAGATTTAGTGGAAATCTCTTATTTGATTGAGATCTTGTCTCTCAAAGGTGGCCTGTATCAACAGAGAACTGAAACTAAAACCTGGAGTCGGCTGCTCAAGTGTGATAATATTTTTATTCTAAATTAAGGCCAGAAGTGGCCTTTATAATGGTCTTTTGATCAGAAAGCTGAGGAGTGCAGCACCTCACTTGAAGATACATAGCTGCCTAGTGGAACTGAGAGCCCCGACCAGGCTTCCCTAGACAATGTGCAGGGAGAAGTAGGTGTTTAACAAGGCCCATAAAAATTAGGCTGGCCAAAAAGCCACTGTTAATTAGTAAGCAGGAAATGTTTCATTTGGGCTTCCCTGGAGGTAAGTGCCTAAGCCAGATCAGCCGTTTCCCACACAATGCGTGGCAGGGGTGTTCTACCTCTTGCACAATTGCTTACAGTTAAAGGTACAGATACACAATTTGAAGTTCACCCTCAGTCCTGAGAGGATTTGGAACGGCGTCTTCCACCTCCCAGGAGTCTGCTCCAGTCACCAAGCTATAGGGCACGCAGAGCTGGGACTCCCTCTTTCTCAACTGCTCTGAGTCTTGGTTCGTGCTGAAGCCCTGGAGGCCCTGAAGATGGCATCTCAATCGAGGTGTCTTGCCAGCAGGGCTCTAAGCACACAAGAGACCACTCTATGCTGTGAGTATGTGTCTTGGTGGTTAAAGCCCATGGGAGACCTGGGTTCAAATCTCTGGTCTCTCTCTCAAGTCCCAGTGAGTGCTCTAGCTACCAGGCTGCTATTTAGGAATTAAAATCTTCTTCAGCAATCCCTTGCAGTCAAGAGTGATTGTCTTATCTGTGTGTCCAGAGATAACTGATGAGGCTGATCCGTGCCTGACAGACTCCGCTGTGGCGCAGAGATGGGTTTCCATGTGAGGTGGGTGGCGCTGGATTCTTGATATGGTCTGTGACGCGGTGTTTCTGCCACTCCCGTTCTTCCACCTCCTGTTGTTGTCATGAGGTTTTAAAGTACTGAGATCCCTGCACCAGACTCTTCCTCCATTTGGGGCAGTCCCGGGCAATAGCTTCCCATGAGTTGACATCAACGTTGCATTTTTTTTAAGCTGGCCTTGATGATGTCCCTGAAGTGCTTTCTCTGCCCTTCCTTTGAGTGTATGTCCTGGCTGAGCTGGTAAAACAAAACTTACTTCAGGAGTCTGGGGCTGGACATCCAGTTGACATGGCCAGCCCAGTGAAGTTAATGGATTCTCTAACTACTGGGCCATTATTCGGGAATTGCAATGATACGTTCTTTGGTGAAGCTGTTCTATCATGTACATACAGTATCTCTCAGAAGAAGGTCTTTAACCACATGTGACAGGGTGGGGTGTACCTGTCTTGAGAGGCAAGCAGTCTGAGAGGCAGCTTGCAGGTGGCAAAGGGGGCTGGTTGGCAGAGGTCTGGGCTATAGCCCTGAATGGGCGGCAGTCAAGCCCGGAAAGCCGTGAAGTGAGGAGCTCCTGGGTGCAGAGCAGACCGGTGCCTGAACAGATGGTGCAGCTGTATAGCTGCAGGCAGAGAAGCAAGAGAAAGGTACCTGGAGCAGAGAGGGGTCTGTTTACACAGACTCGTGGCCTTCATTTTAGGTTAAACCCAGAGAGGTTTTGGGTGTCTGCCGGAGGGCAGAGCTATTTTTATTAAGTTGCTCAGGTGGCTTAACCTTGAGCCCTGCTTGCAGGGCTAGGGACCGAATCCTATCACACCACACACCTGGTGAATGCTTTGCTCTGTCCAGTAGCCTGTAAAAGCAGTCTTGCTCTTTCTCCTTCTGAGCCAATAAATAAATATCTATGGACAAATGGAATGGCTCCAACAGAAGAGATTGAAGAGGACTTAGACTAGTCGAACCAACAGCCTGTTGGCTGAGGCACTGACTGAGGAGCTGGGAGACACGGGTTCAAGCCCCTGATTTACTTCAGTTAGCACAGGGATGAAACCAAACCCAGGTCTCTCGGTGAGTGCCCTGCTTACCAACTGATTGGTAAGCTATGCTGAAGACTTGCACATATACTCCCTTGCTCATGCTTTCTGTCTCTCTCACAAATGGGACAAGAGAACTGAGCATGAGTTACCTAAGTCTGGTGAGCTCCTGAGATGCCTTGCACAAAGAGAGGACCCATGGCTCAGGCCACTGATGGAGGAGGTGCTTGCTTGGCCAGAGGGAGATGCTTGTCACTGGCCAGGTCTTCAAGGTTAACATCTAAGCCCTGCTCTGCTCTTCCTCCATTCACTCCAGGTAAGATTAACAAATCCTGTTAGATGGATTATGAGCTTTCCTTCAATAGGAACCTACCTATCCCTGTGCTTTGTAAATGGAGCCTGGTGCTTAACTTGGGGCTGAGGAATCCACTAGACAACCAGAGTTAGGCATTGCTGTGCCTAAGGACCTTCAAGGATTTGGCTCTGATGCATAAAAGCAACTGGTTTTATTCTCAAAGCACTTCACTAATTATGATAGTGAAGTCTGTAACTGGGCTGTTTCTTTGACCTTTGGAGTATGAGAACATTAGCGGTAAATTGCAAGTGGAAGACAGAAAAACGCTACTTTCTTGACACACTCCGTGTAGCGTGCTGGGATTTTTTCCAGCTGACTCTTAATAATGTTAATGACACCTGAAAAGCTAAATCTGCATGCTGTGCTAAAAATGTAATCCTTAGCTTCAGATTGCCTTAAAATTGAAATAGCAGCTGTAGCTTTAGGTATTGAATAACAGTATCTCGTGCCCACATAGTACCCAATCCTAGAAAACTGAGCTCTTGCATTAATACCTAAGCTGTCCACAAATATTCCTTTGTCTGTTGCTGAAATATCATACCTAGTCACTAGGGTGTCTGTAATTTTTTAGCACGTGGTAATGCTACATACCTGTTTAGGAAAGTGAGTCAAAACAAGAAAATTGGCTTGAACCTATATCTACATATTTGGTATCTAAGTGGCTCTAAGGTATGTAAGCACAGTTCTATTTCACCCTAACTGACAGCTTGAAAAATCATTAACACATCTACTTTTGTAGGGTAGTTATATCCTAGACTTATGAATAAACCACAAAAGCAGTTAGGTCTTGCCTATCTTTTATGTAATTTGGTATTTTTAGCTGACCAGAAGCAGACATAACATTAAGGCAGTCTTTAGCTGTTAAGTAGTTTAATGCACGTATATTCTGATTTTTTACATGTTTACACTTCATGTTTTGTTAAGAAAATGGTGCACAACTTTCTTATTCTTTAGAGGAGTCATTTTTACTGGAAGAGGATACTAATTTGGTGTTTTTTGAAGTTGAAAAACTGGGTACTAAATTACATCAACCATTGAGAAATGACTTCTCTCTGGAAAAATATCTAAATAGTACAGACATAAAACAAAATTAAAACTGATTATTTAAATCAAGGTTTCCTGCCTTTTGATTTAAATAACTCAACTCAAATCCTATGATTTAAATAATTTTAATTTGAAATAATTCAAGGCAGTGATGCAAGTTATGCTGATCATTCCAATATGAATGCTGACAAAACCCTTGTTACTTCTTGTTAATCTCTTGTTTTGTGTTGGCCATGTATACTGCAGGGGAAAATATTGAAAAAATGTTTATGAAACTAAAAGACAAAGTGTTATCAGTACTATTACTTTTATCCCTACACTTAGCTCCCATGAATCCACTTCTTCAGGGCTCTGGAGAATTGAAAGTAATACGTGTAACATGGCTTTACTTAGCTGGTGTGTCTTGCCATAAAACTATATTATTCAAGTGAGCCAGATACCTGAAATACAAGGTGTTCCCTACTGAGGATATCTGTACTGAAAGTGATCTGGTTTCAACATAGTCCAGGAAAGGTGGAGGTGATCCTGTGTGACAGTGATTTAGGACTACATGTGTGTACATGTGCAATTACCTACCTATACATATACATAGAGGCTGCTCTGTAATTATGTGCTGTAATTACTTGAGTCTGCTGGAGTGTGGTGTTTACTGTCCTCCAGCTGACTCCAGCATCACGTGTATCAGCATCCCTATGCTGAAAAAATGGCAGTGGGGTGCTTTAACTAAAGCTAGTTGAATGAGCTTTAGTTAAAGTGTTCCCCACTGCCATTTTTCAGCATGGGTATGCTGATGCATGTGACACTCTGGGCACTTTAATTAGAGTGGATCTCAGAGCTGCTTTAATTAAAGTAATCCCCCATGGATACCTCCTGGAGCACATGTATAAATACCCAATGTGACTGAATATACTCCAGCTCAATTTGAGCCAGAATAAACTAATCCTGACATCACCATATCTACATGTGTGTTTAAGCAGAGTAATTTACTGCGGCGTAGGATAGTACCTGTGTCTGGCAGGATTATCCTATGCTAGAGTACATTAATTTACTGCAGACTAATTTCAGTGCACGTGTAGACAGTGATGCTTTACTGCACATTAAATTAGTCTAATGTGCAGTGAAGTGCATGTGTAGACCTGCCCAGTCTGTCCTTCTCCACTTTATTTCTAACTGATGCTCAGGGGAACAGAAGCTCATAAGTCTTCTTTCCAGTAATACACAAATGGTTGTATATGAGGCTGAATGGTTGTCACATGGGTCTGGAATTGTATATAACTGAAATGGAGATTTCTATGCTTCTGTTCCTTTGGATGCAAGTTAGAAATAAAGCAATACCCAGAAACATCTATGAGTGCAGCGGTTAGGGACAGCCACTGTACCTCTCCTCAGGGGGAACACTTGAGTTCCAAGGATCACAGACCACCCTGGAGGAGGTGGGGCTTTGGCTTTGGCCTGCAAAGTTTGCAAGCATGCTGGAGAAGTAGGTTTTGCTGTTACAAGGGATGATGGGGCATAAATGCTCCCTTTACCCCTTGAGAGCTAGAGGAGAAATGGTGCCTGCTGGAGATATGCTGCTCCTGAGGCTCTAAACTTATATAAACCAGATATATCAGCACTGTGCTGAAGGGAAGAGATGGGCAGCTCAAAACTAATGCCATGTACCCTGTCCTACTTCAGGCCTGACTGTAGTGTAAAAAGGCCTTTAGTAAGACAGAAAAAAACTTGCATTTACTACATGGCAGAGTGGTGCAAAGCGGCCTTAGGACAAATGCAAATCTGGTCCTTTGCATTTAACTGCACTAGGATTCCTTTCCACCTCAGTACATTATGCTTCTGTTAATATTTTTAGATAGCTCTGTAGATATGGATAGAGGTCTCTTGTTGCAGAGAGCAGGATGCGGACCAATGGCTTGAAGATGCAGCAGAGTAGGTTTAGATTAGATATCGGGGAGTCACTTCTTCACTGTTAGAACAGTGAGGCAGGGGAATAGACGGCCTAGGGAAGTTGGGGAATGTCCATTATGGTGGGTGTTTAAGAAGAGGTTGGATAAGCAATGATTGGGGATGATCTATCTACACCTATACTATGGGTGTTGCTCATGCTTCTGGGTTTTGCTGGTTGTCACATGGGGTTGGAATGGATTTGTTTTCACCTTGCGCAGAAACAATGGGTGTTGGTGACAGTCAGGCTGGGGATTTTGACTGGGGTGTGCCAATGCTTCTGCTGGGGTTAAAACCTGGAGGTTCCTGGCTAAAGGATCTTGCCTATCCTGTAATGGTCAGACCAGTTGCTGCATTTGGCATCAGGAAGGAATTTTACCTCATTGCCAGATTGGTACAGATTGCAGTGTGGGTAATTTTCCTCTGGGGGCATGCTCCTCTTCCTTGGATCTCTTGAACATTTTTTAAAATCCCTTGCAACAGCAGGACACCGACGATCATCTTTCTTCTTTACCTGTCTCAGGTTTACGTGCTATGACTTGTAGTTGTGTGACAGGGTTACTTTCTGTTGTTTTAGTAATACGTTAGACAAGGATTTGTATGGGGTGGTTTAGATAGAGATCATCCTGCCTGGGGCAGAAGGTTGGACTAGATGGCCTTTTCCAGCCACCTAGTCCAGCTAGAGACTAGGTGGTCCCTTCCAGCCCTATTTTTTCTGTCATTCTAAGGCCCCTGACAGATGCTCAGTTAAAATGACACTGACAACTGATTCATGACACTGACAACTGTACCTCCTGCCATGCCACATGTGCAGAAGGTATAATTGTGGGATCAATGATTAGATTGTGCTCTACATGGATTGTGCTCTACTGTCAGTGCAGGGGAGCCTGGGATCATGATCCCAGGCTCATAGGTGGTAGAAGGCTGGGGTTAAACTAATTTAGCGGCAGCCAGTGATAGGAGAGCACCATGGTGCCTTTTGGCGTGCAGCCAGGCCAGTGTGCCATGAGCACTCAGATCCATGTGGCTGAGGAAGAAAAGACTAACTATGCATGTGTCCCACTGCACAGACCATGATGGGAGTTGAGTTCTCGTGCTGACGCATGCACTCATCCCCCCCAAAATAATATTTTCTCCTTCTGTCTATGCCCAAGCTCCCCCTGCACTAGCAAGTAGCAATCCAGGTGCCTGGTGTGCTTATGGCTTGGAGCACCAGTCGGCCGAGGCTGGAAGTGCCAGTCAGTAACTGGCACTCCCAGCCATGGCAGTGTGCTAGGCTGAAGGGCCCCAGTGTCTCCCATGGCTGGAAGAGTGGTTCAGATGACTTGCTTCATAATTCTTCATGTCCTATGGGGGGTCATCTTAAATTTGAAGTCCTCTTAGAATCAAGTAAATGCTGTACTTAAGACATGATTAACTAGTTAATTATATCTTAAATGTACCGTCTGCCAGGGGCCTAATATTTCATCCACTGAGTGGTTAGTCTGGTATCAGTTTATGGCACAGTTTACTGTTGCTGCTGTTTTAATGTGCATCAGCATGCTGCAATTATCTCCTTGTTTTTTATCTTATAACTCTGTGGTCTACAATGTACTCTGCTCCTGCCTGGTTAATACACTAAACTTGGACTCCAGCTGTTTTGTATTCATTTTGTATCCATTGGGTGCAATAGAAACCCTGCTTTTGCTTTAGAGACTTGAACACACTAACAGATTCTGTTCCAAGCCTCTCTTCTTTCCCGTCTAATGAAATAGGATAGTTGGAAAGTGTCTGGCCTGAAGCCCAACTCCAGTATATTTTAACAATATCCAGAGGTCAGGTTGGTCCACTCTGGCAGCACCTTCTGGAGTGACCTCATCAGCTTCTGCAAAATATGAGACATCACCAAGTGAAAAAAATAACCTTCCAGACCTTTAGAGCTGTAAAGACAAACCGCTAAGTATGAAGTGATGCCATGCTGGCAGGAATGACTCTGCAGATATGCTCTGAGAGGCACAGGAAAAGTTCCCATCACTCCATTAGGTGCTGAAGCTACAGCTTCAAAGCTGAAGTCTTTACCTCAATGGCCATAATGTTACCACCGATTATTTTAGCAGAAACCTCAGATTATCGAGGGACTGAGCAGAGCTTAAACAAAGAACTATTTCTTTGTTCTATTCTATTGAAATATTCTGTTTAACTTGGCTTGATGGCTAACACAGATTTACTTATATCTCCCAGCAGCATTGCTCTAATGCTTGCTCCCACTTCCGGTAGTACCTAGCCTCAATGTGCGTCTTTGATCAAATAAGAAATAGGGATGTAGTTAGCCATGTTGGTCTGAAGTCAAGTAGAAGGCAGGATAGATTTGCACCTTTATAGACTAACCAAAGCAGATTAATTTAGCCCAAGGTTTTGTAAAATGAAACTCACTTCATCAGATGCTGTGAAAGGACTGGAAAGATGTGCATAACAGTATATAATAAGAAGAGAGAAATTTGAAATACAAAAGACAAGGGAAGAGGAGAGGAGAGGCGGGGGAAGCCAGTGTTCAGCTCATGAAAACTTGGGCTGCATCTATTTGTATAGATGTGCTGTGGTTAGTCTATAAAGTGCAAATCTACTCTGCCTTCTGTCCAAATAAGAAACAAGCATTGTACTTTGAAATAATGAGTTTGGGAAAATGGATTGCTTTAGAAAGTCTGATATGTAATAATGGTGAAGCTTGCAATAGTTTAAAGACTGGCAAGGCTGACAAAGCCTTATCTTTGGAACACTGTTTCTTTTCAGCACCTGATGGTTTTCTGCAGTTTGATAGGCATATCACACACAAATATGGAGGAGCTGAAAACCCCGGTAACCTTGCAGTGCTCGTTTAGTGGGGCGCAAGAACGATAGTAGGTGCTGTTGCAGCCCAGCCCCTACTCCAGGTTGTTAGGCTTCTGGAGAACCTGTGTGCTCTAGCGTCAAGCTCCTGTTAAATTCCATGAGTCTGGTTTAGCTGAGACACAGGTATAACATCTGCATTCTTGTCTATCACTTATTTTCTCATTAACATTTAAGCAGATCTGAAGGGTGGGCAAGCAGTAAAAAAAAAAAAATGTCAGCTCCAGAACATCATTAATTTTTAAAAAAGAAAAGAAAAGTTGGCGTTCCTTTCTTTGCCTTATAGTACCTTTGCCTTATAGTTGAACCTTTGGTCAAACCTTTGTTCATCACATGTTCAAGACTTTCTTTACAAACATGAGGTCTAGAAACTTATTTTTAAATGAAA
>JAGPOW010003316.1:143708205-143764359 GCA_030014935.1 Caiman crocodilus
TACTCCCTATATAGCTGAAAAACAATTTCTTGTTATCCTTAACTTGGGATGCCATCCTCAGCTCCATGGTAGCTTTGGCCTGTCTAACTGCCTCCCTACGAGTGCAAGCAGAGGAGATATACTCCTCTTTAGTAATCTCTCCCCATTTCCACTTTTTATATGCCCCCCTTTTAGCCCGTAGGCTGCTCTGGATTTCTCTGGTCAGCCAAGGAAGCGTCTTGGCCCCTTTCCCCCTTCATTGGGATCATCCCCCTTTGTGCCCGAAGGATCATTTCCTTAAGGCACAGCCACCCTTCCTGGGCTCCCATCTCTTCAAAACTCTTACTCTGCACTGTGTCCTTGACTAATCGCTTGAGTTCATTGAAATCAGCTTTCCTAAAGTCTAGCACTTTCACCCTACTACTTACTTTACCCACTCAACATCTTACAATGAATTCTATTATTTGGTGATCACTGTCCCCCAGGTGACCACCAATCCATAGGTCTCCTACCATGTCATTCCCCATTGCCAATACCAGGTCCAGTAAGGCATTCCCTCTAGTGGGACCATGTACCTCCTGCATCAGATGGAGACCCTGTACACAGGATAGGAACCTGCATGAATGGTGGGACTTTGCTGTCTGTGTTTCCCAGCAGATGTCTGGATAGTTTAGGTCCACCATGACTACTGCCTCCCTAGTTTTTATGGTCTCCGGGAGCTGCCTCAGGAGCCCCAAATCTAGTTCTTCCCCTTGAAAGATGGTGAGGAGCTTTCTGTATGTCACTGAACAGAGGAAGCCTCAGGTTCTCCAAGGTTTTCTTTGTAGTAATTTGTTATCTGATGTTAGGTGGTGGTTTGTTATATGGAACTAGTAACCAGTTAATATTTGTTGATTGAACCTGAAATGATTCTCATGTCTGATGTAGCTGAACATCAATTATTTGTGTGTGGCGCAAATTTAATCACACTGGTACACAACCTTTTGCAACAGAATAAAACAAGGCTAGTATTGAACTCTGATGCCTCTACATCAGTGATCTTCAAACAGGGTGCTGTGCAATATTCACACTGTTGGGTGTGCATCATCCACAGGATGAACCTAGAGATTTCAAACAGAAATCCATATTATCAAAAATATTCTGACCTGATATGTTTTTTTCTGAGTTCTTTGCAACACAGACATTGCGTTATTATTTCTCTGCATTCAAAAGTGAGTGGAAGCTAAAAGTTGGCATTTTCTGAGGGTGCCTTTAGCCTGAATCTATTCAGTTCTGATTAGAGAGTTACATGGAAGTTTTAAGACTTGAACACTTTAGAGGAGAATGACAGAGCCAAACTAGCACATTTTCACTGTTGCGCCAGCACGAGGAGCAGAGAGAAAAGGTCTTTTTAGGCAAACTTGGTATCTTCTATCTTGTTTCATTCACAGAAATTTTGAATGAATTTCTGCTGGTGCTTCTCTGTTTCCTCTCCATATGACAGCTGCATTTGAGGAAAAAGTCATAGCTGTAGAGTGCTCCATGCATTCTAAATACAACAGGTATTTCTTTCTTTTTTTAATAATTGCTATAAGGATTTAGATATGTTAACCAGTATAAATCTTTGTTATAAATCCTTTGAATTTATCTTTAAAGTTGCCAATGAGCATTTGATAAAGCTTGATTATGTGTTATTTGTATAGAATTATAAAATTAGAAAGCTGTACTTGAATGGATATAAAATCTTGCTGAAGAGTAGAAAGTTAAAGAAGAGCTATAAACAGTGCTGTACTCTTTCAGGCCACAAAGAGATTACTGTTCTACTTGCAAATGTCAGGCATGGGAACATAGGTTTTCATTGTTGTATATGATTATGCAGTGCATGGGATATTTAAAGCAAGATTTTTCCATGTTTCCCATGACGCTAACTTGGGAAGAATAGGAAGTGCCACGAACGAGAGAGATTTGAATTGTTTAACCTACCTAATCTAATGGGGAAATATAGTTCCAAAGAGATAAGTGGTGGGATAAAAAATATGCCTTCCAGTGTGATCTAACCTCCTCTTGGAGGTAAATTTACCTCTGAAAAGGGTAAATTTATTTGAAGTCCCTTGGATGTGTTTATACATTCTTTAATGTACAGCAGTTATTGTGGATTTAGTTTAGTACTTGCTTAATGAAATAACTAAATATGCAGGAACTACAGTTACTGCACAGTAGTGCCAGAGCATTTTTTTTAGTGATGGTTACTGTGCAGTAGTGTATTAGCATGGTTTTTGTCTGGAAGTGCTATTAGGCTACTGTGCATTAAGTATCTCATGTAGATGTGCTCCCTGAGTAGTCAGTGTCCTGTATTTCCTTTTAAGAAGGAAGAGAAATTCCATTCCCTCTCTGAGGAAATACAACTTTCTCCCTAACACCTCTACCATGGCTCCCATGCTAACAACTGAGTTTTGCATCAGTGAAATGTAGCTTATGCTTCAGGGCACACACCTGTACCAGTGTGCTGGTTCCATTGACCAGGTGCAAATAGGGTTGCAGCAGGAAATGGATCAGAAGACAGATTTGAGGATTATTGTAGTCTATCCCCTTTCCCCCAAATCCTGATTAAACTATTCATTACAGTGTGCAGCTGTATTGGAAAAGAACCAACAGGATATTTAGGTGATTTGTTGTTAACACTAACATAAGTCTCTTCATGTTCTGTCAGTCTTGAATAGTATGGGTAAGTAATATGAAACAAAGGCGTATAAAGCCCCAGGTGTGCCATCTCTAAAAGCTGATGAAACCATGCCTCAGACCAGATTTGAGACAACAGAAGAGCCACAAGTTGAAATATGTTTTCAGTCCAGGACTATAGGGCATGAAGTCTGCTCTGAAATCTGTAGGAGTGTGGAGCTTTTAAAATTTTTCTAGATGCACTTTGGCATCCTAACATAGTTAAACACCTTTAAAAACTGCAATTGGTTCTTTATGATTGGTCACAATATTTATGATACTGAGAGGCAGTTAGCTGTATCAGTCTGAAGTCAGGTAGAAGTTAGTATAGGTTGGCACTTTAGGGTGAAATTATGCATTACAATTATACTATGTTAAGAGAACTTAAAATCTGAATGATCACACATGAAGGCTTGTTAACAAGTGCTAAGTGCACTCTAGGCATTTTAACGTTATGCCACTTTGGGAGAGAATTTTCTTGGAGCTGTGCTACCTAGCCCAAGTTAAGTTAACTACTGGGTGTTCACCTGAGATTAAAACCATCAATTTGTAGTCTTCTATTATCCCAGGAAGTACTGCTCCTAGGTAGACTAGCTATCATCCAGGACTCTAGAGCCCTGGACTGACAGCTGGAAATCTCTGGGCAATAGATGGGTGGAGATGGTGAGAAACAGGGTGAAGGGAGATAGGGAGGCCAAGTGGAGGGAAGCAGGGTGAAGGGGTGGGGGGCAGAATTGGAGGGGGGAGTGGGTGGGTGGGAAGCTGCTGGACTCTTTCTCCTCCTGCTTTCCATATTGCCCCCTGCATCCCCAGTTCACTCTTTTGCCACTCCAGTTGCACCCTCTTTCCCATATTGGCTCTGCCACCTCAGCTCCATTCTCTGCTGCCTCTGGAGGGATCTGAGGTGGGGGTGCCAATGTGGGGTCCCCCCTCCTTGCTTGCTCCTAGGGTCCCTGTAGACCACACCAACCCTGTGTGTTCAGATCCAGTACCAACTGGACCCCACAACTAAAGAAGTGGCAGGAGTAGGAGGGGGCCAAGGAGCTGCCAGGCAGCTACAGGGCTCACTGGTAGCTAGATCTGGGAATGTGGGGAAGGCATGGGCTGTAGGAAGCCCTGGAGCAGCCCTGATAAGGGTTCCAGAGGTGGGGGAGGGGGGCCTAGGGATTGATGGCGGGCAGTTGGGTGATTTGGAGGGGGGGCAGAGGGAGAGATCCAAGTCGTGCAGATGGCCCCTTTCCACTCCTCCCTGGTCTATACTTTGATGCAAATGTGTTTATTTACAAAGAATGAACTCAGCTGGAATCAGCCAAGAAGGAACAATTTCTTTGCTTCAGGACCCTTTCTTCCAGTTAGCACCTAGGCGGGACATGCTCTCTCGCTGGGCTATTGCTTAGAGCTGCAGTCCCGTGCTCGTTCAGACTGTGCTTTTGGCTTTTCCCTGTTCTTTGTTCTGTTTCTGCGGTACCTTCTCCCTCGTCTCTCTGTCTCATGCACACCTCTACTGTAGGACATCTCAGCAAGGCCTTTTTCCCCACTTAGTTCAGATTCCTGAGCCACTTCACATGTGCTTTTGTTGTAGTTTGGAGATGGCTTGTGTTTCATGAAGGAGGTTAATTGTTCCTGCTGTCTGGAATGCAACATTGTAGTTGTGCACCACTTCTAAAGAAGATTAACCTGGTCCCTAACAACACTTTTAATAAGGAATAAGTGTTAGTTCTGAGGTCTTTGTTTTATATACCACTTATTGGGTAATTGCATAAAAGGGCTCTAGGCTTGTAAAACTAAACTGGCACTTTTTTATGAGAACTAGTTACAGAGGAGCTATGGTAGCAGCCAGAACTTCAGTTATGAGTAAAGAGACTAACTTGATGCCTCATGAAAACTGTACTTCCCTCTCCAAATTCCTCTCACACAGCTACTATCCTGGCCAACTTCCAGCTGAGTACTCTTCTCTGCATCCTCCTTTCTCTAAAAATCTTCAGTTTCTGTCCTACCCCACTCATGCTATTCTGGGGTTTGGAAGTGGCTCTTGCTCACTCCTCTACACAAGTGACTACATTTCAGTAAATGGTATTTGTATTTCTTTCCATATTGTGTAGACAGACTGGAATGTACTTGGATAAGAAAGGGGAAACAGGTCCAAAATACACCCCCCACACAGTTTCATTTGGGTGTGGAAAGACAATATTCAAAATGTCATGAGAAATTGAAAACAAAACTTTAAAATTTATATCTAATAGACCTTAGGTTTTGAAATACAGTTTACAGTTTATACATTAAAATATTGCATGTGTCAAAGTAGTATGCATTTTTTGACATTCTATAGAAATGAACACATCACAAATAAGTCAGTTTACTTCAGGATGCCCACCTAGCTTCTGCCAAGTACTTTTGTTAATTATTCACTTGGCTGTAGTTCCCAGTCTGTTACTAGTGCAAGAAAGTCAGAGTTGAGGACAGATCTAGCCATAACATAAGCAATTTAGGTATAATTTCTTTAGAGGTAGCTTTCAAGTCAAACAAATTGCCAAACTCATCAGTTGAAGTAAGTAACTCCAGAAGGAGCTGGGCAGTTTTCCAAAACTGGAGCATATGAGATAAAACCATTAGCAAGATTTTTGGTCCTAAGATAATGAAAAATTGGTTGGTGATTGATATTTCCTGGATATACATGGCTGAATAAATATTAGAAAAATGGCGAGGTTGGGTATATAGATTCCTAGCGTGTATGAGAGTTGCTGTAGCAGTGAAGTCTGCCTCTGGTAGCTGTAAATGTGTTGGCAACACTTATTCATCACATCACCAGCAGGCCTCACTGGCTATCACAGAATTACAAGGGGCATAATTCTACATCAGTGATCTATTCTCAGACAGTTGTTCTGTGAATGGTACTATGAGCGTAATACTCTAGAGCATGGGCAAGCCTCAACTTACAACGTTTTGTGTTACAACATTTCGCACTTACAACGTTTAAAAATTGACACCCTGTTTCAACTTTCTGATATCAGTTTCAACTTTACAATGCTTGATCTAATGCTAAGCCATGCCAGCGAACAAGTTCGCTGCATTACCCGTCTCCCTGGAGAACATCTGTCCAAACTTCCTTGGGCACTTTCTTTAAGAGACCAGACAAGACTCCAGAAAAGCCTGCAGCCAAGACTCCTGAGAAGACTCCAGCCAATAATTCTTCAAAATATCCAGCAAAGTCTCCTCAAAGAAGTTCTTCCAAATCAATATGATTGCTATTTACAATATAAATACATTAATGTAGCTATATTACTCACGTATAATTGATTGAGTACAAAATTCTGGGTTATTTTTGGTGAAAATAAGGTATTGAGCCTTGGTTCTGGAACCAATCCCCCATTTGTAACATTGTTTCCTATGGGAAAATTGGTTCCGAGTTACAATGTTTCAATTTAAGACGTGGTTTTCAGGAACCAATTGTGTTGTAAGTCTGAGGACTGCCTGTAATTCTATCAAGACCATTGGAAGTGCACCATCTTAGGGAGATCAGAGAGGAGAGCCAGGGCTATGAATCCATCCCTTTGCATATCTGCATTGTATCTAGCACAAGAGGACCGTACATCTTAATTTATGTTCTGTGGAGCCTCTGTAATACAAAATGCTTTTTTTCTTTTTTTGTTTAATCAGGCCCAGCAGGTTCTGATTTTAAAAGAAAATCAAGCACTTGGGCAGTAGTAACCAGCAGCACACTTATAAGATGGGAAACTCCCTTCTTGAGAGCGTGGAGGCAGAAAGGGATCTTGGAGTCATCATTAACTTCAAGATGAACATGGGCCGACAATGCAAGGTCATGGTTGGCAGGACCCTATCGTGCATCCACAGGTGCATCTCGAGTAGGGCCAGGGAAGTGATCCTGCCCCTCTACGTGACACTGGTTAGGCCACAGCTGGAGTATTGTGTCCAGTTCTGGGCACCCCACTTCAGGAGGGATGTGGACAACATTGAGAGGGTCCAGAGGAGGGCCACATGTATGATTCGAGGACAGCAGGGCAGACCTACAACGAGAGGCTACTGGACCTGAACCTGTTCAGCCTTAACAAGAGAAGGCTGAGGGGGGACCTGATGCCCATCTATAAACTCACTAGGGGGGACCAGAAGGGTTCGGGGGAGATCTTGTTTCCCCTAGCACCCCCCGGGATAACAAGGAATAACAGCCACAAGTTGTTGGAGAGTAGGTTTAAATTAGACATCCGTAGGAAATACTTCACAGTCAAGGCGGCTAGGGTCTGGAATCAACTTCCAAGGGAAGTGGTGCTGGCTCCTACCCTGGGGGGGTCTTTAAGAAGCGGCTCAATGCCTACCTGGCTGGGGTCAACTGAGCCCAGTTTCCCTCCTGCCAAGGCAGAGGGTTGGACTTGAAGATCTACAAGGTCCCTTCTGACCTTACTTAAATGATTCTATGAAGAAGCCAGTATTTAAAAATTGCACTGAAATTTGCATCAGAGCTGGCTGAGACCAGGATAAAAACAGACAAGTGTATGCCTTGGAGAGGCCTATCGGTAGAACCCTCTAGAAAGAAGGAACCTACCACCTGTGTTTACATAATCCTTGGGAAGGCTGTCAGCTTTGAATGTGCTGAGACCAGATCAGATTTGGTGCATTCAGAAGCTATTTGTACCAGTTTGGGCCTGGTGGTTGTTGGAAGAGTTTATTACACCATCTCTCTAGAGCAACCCATGGTGAGATCTCACAATCTGTAAGTTTATACTAGTGTTTGGAAGAAAAAAGAGTTTTTTATTAAAAAAAAAGTCATGATTTGCCTGCAAATACCATATAGTTATTGATCATACCACCATTAGTAACCTCTTCTTATGAATACAGAAGAAAAATACATTTTTAAAGTATGGCAGTGCTGCAGTGTTGGCTAGTGCTTCCTATCCATAGTTAGGTGGAAGAATGAGTGTTACCAGACTAAGAAGACAGTACATATCTAGGGGTTTAAACTAGACTACGCACTAAGACCATCTGTCCTCTTCCTGTATCATTGTTGTACACCACTTGTATCCCCTACTCTCATACACTTTGTGTGTGGGTGGTATTGTGGTCCAGTCAGAGACATAATAAGGCAGCTCTGTATCCTGGACAGTGGTGGTGCATGTCATAGTGGCATCAGCCAGGCTGACAGTGGTGGTGACACAGCTTCTATTTTGTTCCTGCTTTGCTTGTGCCCCCTTCGTTATGCTACTGGTTCCTGTTATCTAGTCCTAGGACCCAGGTTCTTTCTAGGATTGCTTTACCTAACCTCAGTTTCAACAGTTTATGGCTGCTCTAACTTTTGCTGCTGGCCTTTTGAACTGCGGCCATGGATTTGGAGAAAGCTGAAGGACTTCTTCACTTGCTAGCATAGGCAGTTAGGTAGTATTAGATTGCACCAAGAGATATGCCATGTGTAGATGAAATGAGGGGTGTGTATTCATGACACTTTAAAGTGGGCTAAATGCTTTTGCATTGTTTTAATGGTGTTAGTGTTTGCATGTATCGGCAGCATATTGCACATTACTTCCAGCCACTGTAGGAAATTCGGCGGCGTAATGTGCCTTAAATGGCTTGGGGAGCAGCAAACTAAAACTCTTCTGAGGAGTTTTAGTTTGCTGCCCCTACAGCTGCGAAGCGAAGCACTGGGCTTTGTGCAGCTCTGCAGCCCTTCAGGAAGCCCTGCTGGCAGCCTGGCAGCAGCCTGGGAAGGCAGGCTCCACCCAAGAAAAGCAGTGAGCCTGATGTTTTTCTTTACCCTCCCTGGAGCCTGCCTGCCTGCCTGAGCTGTGTGGGGGCCTGGTGCTTCCCTCCACAGCTGCAGTGCCCCCCAGGACCACCCGAACTGGGTGCCTTGGCCAGGTGAGGCGAGGGGTGGGGTACACAGCTGCTGCAGAGGGAAGCACCAGCCCCTTCGCCCGCAGTCCAGGTGCTACTCTGCCCTCTGGCAGCTTGCCCTCCCCTCCATGCCAGAGAGCCAGGTAAGTCAGGTGTGTGCACAACACAGGGGTTTAATTTGCCCTAAACTGAAGTGGTGTTTTTAAAAAACCCACTGCTTTGATTTAGGGTCCCTCTTTTGTCTACACACACCCATAGGTAGTCCCACATTAGCTGCAGTGCAGATGTTTAGATTCAGTGATGGAACACATCTGCATGGTAACCCCCATTGCCCCGAAAGAAATGTCCCTCAAATGTCTCTGCATATAGTGCATTCATTCATGAAAAGATTACATGGGCAGAGAAGATGTGGTAGAACCAAAATTTACAGATTCCTGAAAAAAATCATAGTTTAAGTAGAATAGTAACTGTGCTTTCAGAAACAACCTGTATTTTCTTAAATAACTTTACTATGTTTAAGGGAACTAGTCTTGTTTTATTTGGTGTTGATAGGAATATTCACAGATTCACAGAAGGTTAGGGCTGGAAGGGACCTCATGAGATCATCAGGTCCAGTCCCCCCACTCTGGGCAGGGAAGACTTTGCCTTTCTGGAGGACTTATTTAAATTTGTTGTTTTGTAGCATTAACACAAACTCATGAATTTGAAGACAGGTTGAGATATTACATTAGTTTGGGGGAGTGCTTCACTGGAGTTAGTCATATTTTGAATACGGCTAATCTGAAATATTGCTGCTTACTGTTTTTTAGGGAAATGTATTGTGTGTGCATTGATGTGATGTGTAGCAGACAGCTTAATTTCTTGCTCCTATGTTTGGAGGCAAGAGCGAACAGTAGAAAATTATATTACTACAGATCAGCCAGGCTCAAAACAACTGTGGATTCCTATATGCAGGCTTAGAGTGCGCCTTTCTTGTTACTTTAAAACTTTCTAACAACATATAATAACAATATAAAAATATTTCTAGCCCCAAGCCTTTTTGAAAGTCTAAGCTATCTTAGTTACTGATCTATTACAAACATATTAATAACTGTCCTTTGGCATTATCTAGCTCTTCACAATAGCAGTTTAGTGTCCTCAAAAACGTTTGTCAAAAGGAGTTTATAATTTGGTTGGAAAAGTCCTTGTCTCCTGGGGTAAATTCCAGTATCATGGCCTGAATTTGAGGATAACAAGGGGTTTCAAATAATCATTGATTTATTTTTATCCCAATTCAACAATGACCAAAAAGAAACTGTAAATAATCTGCAGTGCACTAGAATGAAGCAGGAACAAATGTTAGATCAAGCTGGAGGAAGCCTTTTCTATACCCGGAAAAAATAATACCTCTAATTGCTGCAGTTTTGCTGGAAAGACAATGATGTAGGTGCAGTTAGAAAAGACTTTTTTGCTGGTGTGGCTTGTTTCACTCACAGAACTGGGACAGAATGCTTGGGTGGGTAGTACAAGCTGTATCTTCTCTAACTTGCATAACTACATTGGCAAGCTCTTCTAGTGTAAACCAGTTCTACCAATTACTATCCACACAAGATCATCTAGAGGTACAATAGCAAGGATTAAAAACAAAAATCAATTTAAAGAATACTCTCAGATTTTTCAAGCTGTAAAGCTATGTGCTTCAGGGCATAAACCCATCTGTCAAGGATGGAGACTTGGAGGCCTCCTAGAGCATTTATAGATGTGCTTCGGGAGATGGGGGGGTGCCAGGGGGTACTCTAATTAGTGAGCTGAGCTAATTAAAAGTGCTCGAGCATCACGTGTATCAGTGTCCCTATGCTGAAAAAGTGGTGGCTGGGTGCATTGAACTAAAGCTTGTCTGAAAAGCTTTATTTCAAAGCGCCCTGCTGCCATTTTTCAGCGCAGGGACGCTGATACACATGACACCGGAGTGCGTTAATACACATGACGCTGGCTGCTGGAGTGCATTAATTTCTCCAGCAGACTTGATTAATCAAGATTAAAGATTTAAGATCTTGATTTAAGATTAATCAAGATTAAAGATTTATTTTTATCCCAATTCAACAATGACCAAAAAGAAACTGTAAATAATCTGCAGTGCACTAGAATGAAGCAGCAACAAATGTTAGATCAAGCTGGAGGAAGCCTTTTCTATACCCGGAAAAAATAATACCTCTAATTGCTGCAGTTTTGCTGGAAAGACAATAATGTAGGTGCAGTTAGAAAAGACAGTTAGACTGTTGTAACTGTTCTGTTCTAACTGTTCTGCGCTTGATTAATCGAGTCTGCTCCAACGTGCTGGATTTACAGCACACAGAAGCAGCTTCCCTGAATATGTGTAAGTGCCCCTAGTGACTAGGTTAACTATCTTTCCAGATTTTCTCGCATATTGTTCTGAAATTTCTGGTATTGGTGGAGATAGGACCTTGGAGCAGGTGCAACACTAGTTTGATATGGCATCACATATCTTCCTTGATGGCTACTTATGGACAATGCAAAATGGTACCAGGATGGCTGGTGACAGAAAAAAGAATAATCATTTTGAGGTTTGTCACAAAAGGACCCTCACTGGAAAAGTTTGGGATTAGCACAGATGTCAGATGCTGCTGGTTTATTTTTTTTCAGAACGTTGCAAAAAGAAGAGTCTGGGTAAATGGTTATGAAACAGAGTTTCAATAGATTGAGAAATATGAACTATTTAAATGGATTTTTATTTTATTTTACTTTAAAAAAAAGGGTAATAGATTCTATTTTGATGGCAGATGACTCAACTCTGACATTCACTTGCTTGCGGTACTATGAGTTTCCCACATTCTCACACATGCTTTTGCTAAGAGATGTCATCAAGAGGAACAGTATGTTTTTTGTTAACCAAACTGACTGTCCTTAAATATCCTACAACTCCCCTACAGTACTAAAAAGGACTTCACGACCTTAATGTAGCTGTTCTCTTCTAAGCCCCACCCACTTGTGGCTGGAATTTGCAGAATATTCTGTGGCAGCCAGACGCCATGACCTCATGTACTCTGCATAATGCGAGGACACTTAATAATAGGTTTTCTGTACTGCCCCTTACGTGACTGAACACACCACCTTCAAAAGTACTTTAAAAACTCAACTTCTTCTTGTATTGTGTTTTCAAAGATCTTGTCTAGGAAGATTGCAGATTACTTTTGAATCCCCCACAGTCCAGGTGCTAGAATCCTACATGGATATATAAAGCAATACTTAACTGCTGGCTCATGCTGGCAGCAGGAGCTAATTAGTGCCAAACAGAGTCTAAGAGGACTTGGATCATCACTCCTGAACACTGGATCATCCAATCTTGAAGATTATTGGCATGTCAAAATAAATGCGAATCATAAAGCCAGTCCAGTCTGGCAGCAGCATTAAGTATTTTAGTTTAATGCAATAAATATTGGTAACTTCAAAATGGATTTAAGCAAAATGATGCAAGTATGATGAAACAGCACAACAATTTAGGAAGCATATTGTTGGTATAGATTCCACTCCAAGCAGGATGGAAATTGTACAGAATTAAGCTGGGCACGTCTTAAGAAAAATAGTAAGGAAGAGATGATTTTTTTTTTTTTTTTTTTTTGCAAAAGAGTAGTGCTAATGGCCACACCCACATTCAGTGCGTGGTCCACATGGAGCTATCACCCATGGCACTGAATAGGAGAGAAGCTAAACAAGGAAAGGACAAACACTCTTTCTCCAATTCCTGTTTTAGTCTGCCCTTTTGTGAATTCCTTCATTTCGTTCACCCTCCTTTCCTAGACTCTGTTGTCCTCCTATCACTTGATTCTTCCATCGTCTGTCTTTGCTTTTATGCATTTTTACCTCCTTCTCCCTCTTTCTCCTTGGTTGTTCCAGTGGTGGTACTCTAGACATTGACACACATTTTGATGTCACTTTTTTTTTTTTTTTTAGTTATTTTCACAATAGATACGGTAAAGATGTCTGTGCATTTTAAGTGTGAATTATAAAGAGTAATTCTTAGTGAGCTAATGGTGACAACAGTTTTAAGTACCATTGAGGGTTATAGCTACTTTGGGGCATCATTTTATCTTAACAAACTGGGAATGGAATCTCTTTCTTTCCTTCTCTTTCTGGTTATTTAACCAAATCACTTTTTGAATCACTGACTAGGAACAGCTGTCATATCTAAGCATTTATGAATACTGATGATAGAGCTTTAGTTTGTATTTGAAGTAGCAGTCCATCTGCCTGTCAGTTCTGATCCAGCTAACAGATGGTATATTAAAGATGTAAAAAAGACCACCGTGAAACAGGCTAATAAGCCTGGGATTGGTTTTTGACCCGTCTCCAACACATGAAGGCTTTGGAATCCCACAATATGCTTCCTAAATTGTTGTGCTGTTTCATCATACAGGAGCAAACACATGAACGCTTCCTTCAGAGCAGCAAAAGTAGTGTTTCTTCAAGGTAATCATAGGCACACATTCAGTGATACCTGTGTATATGGAGTCACACAAAATTATCAGACTGTGTAGAAAAACCTGGAGCACTGCTATTTGAATCTGAATGAAATTCTGCAATTTATTTTTATTTAAAAAACAGTCGGAGAAGGAAGGGTGCCTATTTTGTGTCTCTAACCGTAGCCTGCTGCCAAGTGCTTCTCTACTAGGACCCAATAAAAAGAACATGGAGGTTAGAGAGTAAAAGATTCCAGCCAGCGACTGCCGAAGTTAAGTTCCCCCAAACAACCAGGACTTTGCCCGTGTGTGCGTGTGCATGCATGCACATGTATTACTGTCTGGAGTTGTGCAGCTACTTTCTACCGCACTGTCCTAGTTATCTGGTTTTAAATGTGGTATAACCAGCCCATGTGAACCTAAAGGTGAACCTATAGTAACATAAATGTCCCTGTAGGGGAGCTTATGATACTCCCCAGCCCTGGTGCCTGGGACATAGACTCTAGTCTGGGAAAGGGAGGGGGCTCCTTGTATACTGCAGCTTTGGCTTTTTTGGGTATTTCCAGCTGACTGAGAAGCCTAGGGCCTGCTTTAGCTTAACTTTGTCTAGGATGGAGATCAGCCCTGCACTGTGCTGAAACTCGGCTCAAGGGAATACAATGATGGCTCTAAGCTATCTTCATACCTTCCTTCCCAGCGTGGACCCTGCAAATCTGGTCCAATCCAGATCTGACACATAGATTTTAATTCTACCTTCCCACATAATTTTCACATGACTTCTGTCTCACACTTGCATTGTAAGATGAAAAATACAAGACTGACCTAACAAGAGAGGGAAGCGGGCCTTAGGTACACTGGTTAGACAATGCACAATGACTGTATCATTCTGCTCAGTGGGAGGAACCACTGCTCTTCTGCATTGCTGTAAAAAAAATGGATCCTAAAATCTAGTGTTTAGTTGTACAGGTAAGCTCCAAAATAAGTGAGTGGTGTCTCCAAAGTGGTGAGCACTTGGTAGCTTGGATTCAAATCGATGGGAAGTTTGAAGGGCAAGGACCGAAAAGGGATCTGGGCCACGTCAGTGCTGTACGTTTTAATGCTAGCTTTTAGGTGCTTGGAGTAGAATCCAGAACCCAGTGTGGGCTGCTTTACGGCACACAGAGAGCGAGAGAGGTGTCTCAACTGGATCCATAGGAAGCTGCCTAATGTCAGGACGCTCAGATATGAGCAGCCTAGAGCTATGCAGCAGGGAAATGCTGAGCACAGGGGTGTACCTAAAACACTGTTCTTTTTTGGGGCTTTATTGCTTTGCTTTGAGCAGCGGGAAGGCACCTCTGTCTAGTTGGGACCCAAAGGCCAGATCCTGCTTTTGGAGGGAGCTGCTATGACACTTCCTTTCAAAACAGAGTAGAGATGCTCTCTCTTCCTCTTTTTTCTAAACTTTTTGAAACAAGTGGTCTTGTGATTGTGCCACCAGATCACTCACTCAGGATGGGGAAGAAATGTGCTGCCAGACTAATTCCAGTACCTGAGATAGCTCAAGTATCTCAACATTACACTGCAGCTGCAATATAGGCATTCCCAAAGTATTCACTGGGGATTAGCTACTGCCCTTCTCTATGTCCCCATAGCTACTAGAAGCCAGTGGGCCGAGTGGGGGAGCTGTCAACACGAATCATATCTATCAACACCTCATTCTTCCTACAAGAACTAGGGGCAAAGTAACTGGGGGTATGAAATCCACTAGACAACCTAAAAGTCAAGCACTGTCAAGCCTAAATCCCTTTTCTAAATCTAGTGCTAAACAAATTGAAAAGAAGACTTCCCTCAAATATCAGAGAAAGGGCTTGGGGAGGGGCATATATATGAACAGAAGAAGTAGGGTTTACCTTACCTAGGGTACTCCTTACATTAGGTGAATGTGGCAACAATGAGGAAATTAATTATTGCCACAGTTACTGAAGTCTTATTGTTCATATCGTCAGTGTTAGCTTCTTGGTCATCTGATACAAAATGCACTTACCGGATCAAGAGAGACTAAATGCAGAAGTTTTGACAAACCCAGGATGGTTTAGCTTTGCCTTCCAAGAACAGCTCATAATCTTCTGTGAAAGAAGAATCTTAGAACTGAACTAAGCAAAAATTGGGCCATCCTGGAAAGGAAAAATATACATCAGCCAGACTCCCCACGTGTAATGTATGCAAGTGACATTTAGTTCTGTCTCAAGGGAAGCCCTTAGCTGCTGAGTCCATTCTTATTCACACTGTTTCCTCCAGGTCAAAGCAGAGGTCATACACAAGGCAGAATAGGAAAGTTCTCATTGTGGTTGTTAGTGGATAAAGAGGACTTTGATTTCTGTGCTTTCCATTCAGTCTTGGCATGATGACACTGAAAGCCTGAGCAGCACTGAATAAGGAGAACTGCAGAGACAGAAAGAGATGCCTATGACGTGGTTATATTATAAAAAGTGAGTTATCGTTGTTGTATTAGATTTCTGCTGTGCACTTCTTTGCAGACCTTAAAACTATTATAGAGATAAAACCTAGGCACAGAATGTGTGTGAACATACAGGAAAGTTTATAACTCAATAGCAATCAAAATTAGACTTGACAGGCCAGACTAAGCCTTAACTCTGAGCTTTCTTTTGTGTTGTTAAAAATTTAGGGAGAAAGTGGAATAACAGTCTTCCTCTCTGCATCATTTTCTGGTATTGTTACCAACTGTTTATTGAATGCTGATGTGATGACATTTCCTTCACAAGGCCTCCCATGTCATTCAAATTTGGAAAATCCAATTCATACAGTATGCAATACGGTGCCTATAGTTTCTTATCCAGAGTAGACTGCTTTTATTTATAATTCCCAACTGGGAAACTTTTACAGATGACTTAAAAGGCATGAAACCAGTCCAAATTTGAATTGCAACTATGTAGTCAGGCTGTATCCAATATGATTTAGTCATAACAATAGAGAAAAGAGATGGGACATCCTTTATTTGCAGCCTTTACTGTACAGCCTAACACATTTGCCTAACCAAGTACTGAAAATGCTATCTTTGGCCTTTATCCAAACCACTGTCTGCATGGAATATGTGGTCATGTTATATAAAAATGACAGAGCATTTACCATAAAATTCTACTTACATTATTTGAACTAAAAGGCCTCCTGCCAAGAGTGGATTTAATATTTAATCATAACAGAAAAGGAATGATTTTTCATGTGAGTTGGATAAAATTTATAGAGCTCAATGAAAATTTCTATTGTAAATAAAAGATTAAAGTACATGTTAATATAGGGTTTTGCTATGAAGCACTGAACTATATGTACTTATTTAGCAGAAAATTGCATCTGTAATCCTGAGAGAAAATATTTATCCAAATCCAAAACAACATTTATCTGTGGGCCTCGACAAACCTTAATTTAGCAACAGCCAGCCTCAGAAGTAGAGAATTATTTTTTGTGCGTGTGTTTAACTGATAAGGAAACTGAGACATGAGATGTAAGGGTCTGATCTAAGAGGGACTTGGGTGCCACAAGGATGTATCATTGTCTTTCTTCTAGGCATAGGATCATAGAAAAGTAGGGCTGCAATAGACCTCATCAGGTCATCTTGTCCAACCCCTTTTAAGGCAGGATCATCTCTGACTAAACCATCCCAGGCAAGTGTTTGTCCATGTGGTCTTGAAAATTTCCAAGGATGGAGATTCCACAACTTCTCTGGGTAGTTCAATGTTTGACCATCCTTTTAGTCAAAAAGTTCCTTCCAATTGCCAACCTAAATTTCCTCTGCTCCAGTTTTAGACCTCTGCTTGTAGCCCTGTCCCATAAGGCCACAGAGAAAAGCCCATCTCCACCCTCTCTACATCACCGCTCAGGTATTTGAAGACTGTTATCAAATCTCTCCTCACTCTTTTTGCCAGACTAAATAAGCCTCTTTATAAGCTTTGCTTCCCAGGTACTTATCATTTTTGTAGTTCTGCTGGACTCTCTCCAGTCTGTCCACATCCATCTTGAAGTTTGGGGCCCCAAACTGGACTTAATACTCCAGATATAGTGGCAACAGTGCTAAATGGACTGGAAGAATCGCTTCCCTTGATTCCCAAGTGACACTCCTGTTAATACAACCCAGGATGTTGTTTTTGCAACAAGAGCACGCTGCTGGCTCATATTCAGCTTATGGTCCACTTTAACACTCAAGTCCTTCTCTGCAGTGCTTCAGCTTTGCTAGTCATTCCCCAGCCTGTATTTGTGCATGCAATTATTTTGTCCTAAGTGCAGGACTTTGCATTTCTCCTTGTTGAATCTCATCTGCCTAGCGCTGTCCTCTAGAGTATCTGCAACTCCACCCAACTTGTGTCATCTGAAAATCTGCTAAGTGTGCACTCCATGCCATTATCCAAAATATTAATGGATATATTAAACAATATTAGATCCAGGACAGACCCCTGGGAACCTGTCACTCCTCTCAGCTAGACATTGAGACATTGATGGCTACTTGCTGAGTATGATGATCCAACCAGCTATATAGTCACCTTCCAATACTTGCATCTAATCTATATTTTGTTAATAACAGTGTTGTGGGAGAAGGTGTTAAAAGCCTTGATAAAATCAAAGTATATCATATCCACTGCTTTCTTTCCACCTCTTCCCCCACCCTTAAGTCCATGGAGCCTGTGCCCTTATAGAAGGAAATAAAGTTGGTCAGGCATGACTTGGTCTTGCTGAATCCATGCTGGATGTTCCTGATCACCTTTTTCTCCTGTAGGGGCTTTACAGTAGATTCCTTGGGGACTTGCTTCATGATTTTTCTAGGTATTGAGGCATCTCTGAATGGGATCCAAAATAGCCAGCAGCTTGGCTGTGGAGCCATCTAAGGCCAGCACATTTCAACAAGGCACAGCCTATAAGTCAGGGGTGGGCAATATACAGCCTGTGGACTGGATCTGTCCCATGAGGCCATTCTATCTGGCCTGTGGGGCCCCTAAAAAATGTAGAAAATTAATATTTCTCTGCTCTTGGTTCCTGTAAAAAATGACAGGACCCAAGGGCAGTAGGACCCAAGGAAAGCCTGGCAGGCTCCAACAACTATGGGGCCGCCTGGCCCTGCCGCCCAGCTGGAAGCACGTGGCTGCCCCACATTGGAACCCCAGGTAAGGGTGAGGGGGGAGAAGGCAGGAGAAGGAGCACAGGGTGAGGGGAAGCTGGCAGCCGCTTGTAGCCCACGTGGGGCTGCCTGTGCCTGCTCTGTACAGCTCTGCATGGGCTGTGAGTGCCTGCAGCAGGGAGCACCAGCCATGGGGTGGGCGAGGGGCTGTTTTTCCCTGTGCTCAGCACCAGCTTCTTTCCTGCCAGCAAGCAGGGGGTCAGGACTGTGCACTGCCCCCTGCCTGTACCACAGGGCTGGGGGGCACTAGGAGTGAGTGGGCAGTGAGCAAGTGGGAGCACAGGGCCCGCTCCGGTGCCCTAGGGTCAGCGCCAGTGGGGCCCACAGCAAGGTGGCAGGAGCATGGTGTCCCAGCTGGCTTGGGCTTTATGGAGCCAGGCCAGCTCTCCCCTCCCTGCTGGTGCAGCCCAGCCTGGCTCCACAGAACCTTGCCAGCCTGTGCCCCACTTTAGGCCCCATCAGTGCTGGCCCTAGGGCACTGGTACCAAGACATTGGGACATTGGTCCCAAGATGGTGACCAGGAGGCAGGACACCTGTCAAGGGGCGGGGCTACCCATGCAGCCCTCCACAGCCTGCCAAAACTGGGTAAGCAGCCCTCTGCCTGAAATAATTGCCTGCCCCTGCTATAAGTAGTAAGATGAGGAACACTGAGCATATGCATGCACAGGAGAACTTTAGGAGCCAGGGACACTTTAAGTGTTAATAAAACTTATACATCTTTAACCTAACATATCTGTTATGCTGCAGAGTAGTTCCATTTTACATGGTTACATCAGTAAGAGCACGAGTAGAATCTTTAAACTCTGCAGTTGAGTTTGTCTTGTCCATCTAGTACAGGATATTCAAGACCTCTTTGTCATCTAATTCTGCTTTCATTGAAGTAAACAAGAGATGTATTGCTGACTTCAACAGGAGCTCCCTCATGTTACTGTAGAAAGTTGCAGACTAATAGAATTTACCAGTGCTGCTAGCTATTTCCCTGGTAGCAACTTAACCATTCTTAAGAGGGTCAACTTTGAGCCTGTTAACTTTTCATGTTCATGGATTAACAAGACAATGAGAAAATAATTGTATAGTTAATAAGTGTCTTTAATAGGTTTAATAGGTGTCTTTAAGAATACTGACACAAATTAAAAATATATCTTTTTAGGTTCATCTTCTGAGCTAAAATCTACCATTGAAAAAGTGGAATCGAGTCTATTTTTAAAAAAAATAGACTAATAGTTGTACTAGAGATACAAATGTGACAATTTGTATACAAGTTTTAAGTAAACATATTTTGCTTTATACATTGGAATCCGTTTTCATAAGATTGCATATACTATCCAAAGTCAGAGGGTAGATTGTACAATAACAAAAGAGTTGCAATGCCATTCTAACATTTCAATATGTTTCCAATGAAAAGGTAGTTTAGCTAAGGCAGAATTTCTGAAGAAGCCTTGAAAGCCCATGAAAGTTTTCAGCTCATATCCTTTAGCACCTTTGGGAAAAAGTCACTTGGAAGATTCTAGTGCCTGTGTTTTCCTCCTCAGCCCCACCTCTGTGACAATCCTAACTGAACAGCATATACAATGGGCAATATGTACTTCTCATCCTAGAAAGCTTGCAGGTGGTTCCATCAATTACTGGTTAAAATGCTTTGGCAGATAATGGATAGGGTCATTTTTAAAAGCATCACTTTTTAGGCAGATTGTTACTTGTTTATTTAGACAAAAAGGTACACTATTGTTCTTTTTAATATGATAGCTGTATGCATTGAAGGAAGTAACACTTTTAATGTCAGGGTAGTACTTTTTTGAGTTCGTACAAAGCAGTGATTGCTGTGGAATTACTTGTAATTAGAAAAATACTATAAGTCAAAATTGTATTTACTTAGAAATGGTGCAGGACTGGCATTCTAAAATAAATCGTTTATGATTCATTGTTTAACTGGCAAGGAGAACTGGCACTTTAAACTGAGAAACTCTTAAGGCTTTGCTATGGCTCCTTACAGGATCTTCAGAGCTGAGAGATTTGCTTTGCAAGCATATTATTTTCTAGGAAAAGCTGTTTACTAGGGTTTTGCCCATTCTAGACAAATAAGCATGCATTGTTCAGTTAGAGCATAAAGGTCACACAACATTCTTAGTGGATCAGATGCATTTTTACATGACCAAATGTATCGGAGAATCTTCTGTTTTTTCTTATCATCATGAATTTGCAAGGTGTTTCATAAAGTCTTTATGTCCTGTTAACTTCTTGGGTGCATGAAGGCACCCTACATACACCCTGCAGGAGTTTGGCAATGGAAAAGCCTGAAACTTCTAGCCTTCATTAAAAGTAAGGTTTGTATGAAGTCACTGCAAAGTTAAAGTCTATAATCTAGTTTTTGTGGTGTGCAGAGATTTGTATAGACCTAAATTAAGATGAAATTCTTAAACCCTTAGGAGTTTTGCATTTTTCTATTTAAGAGGCAAGTGCCTCCCTTATAATAATTTGATCAGAGACAGCAAATGAGAAATAATGACTTTTCTTGCTTGAACAATTTGCTGTGAAGCTCAGAAGAAGAGTTGATCCTCCCTAGGTTACAAAAAGAGTCTGTAGTGCTTTCTATTGACAGATAGGAAGAGTCTAGTGTTATCTCATAGCTGTCTCACAACTTGTGTTTGACTCCTAGTAAGATTTTAAAAAGCATATCTTTACTTAGAAAGTAACCCCACTTACTAAAACACCAACAATTGAGAGAAAAACGTACAGATTAATAACAATTTCAAAGGAAACTTTATTGATGCTTGTATATCTTTCTGGATTCAGCATATGTTTATAAATGTAATTTATTTCTCAGCAAGTTAATCATCTACATCCTCCAATGTATTATAACTGTTTATCAGTAGACAGTGGGCAAAAACAACCATAGCACAAAATGATTTTTATTAGTTGAGCTTATTTAATTAATGATTTTTAAAAAATCACTTCATAAAAAACTAGCTTGACTGCTTTCACATCAGTTATGTTTCTAACCTTACATCAGCAGTGAAATTATTTTATAGTTTGCAAATAAACTCCCATTTCCAATGCATATATTAACACACATATTAAATCAGAAACTAAGATGTTATGTCACCCCATTAGACCCTGAGCTATGGTATTACATTCCTGACAATGTTTTAGACACAACATCTGCCAAGGAAACAAAGCTAGAGATGCCTGACTTTAAATGGGTACCCTCTGAAATACAAAGCGGAGGTTGCCTGTACATGTGCTGAGGAGTGTGCAGGCTGGGGAGGAAAGTGTTTTAATTAGAGTGGCTCCCAGTGAGCCACTCTAATTAAAAAGCCTCATCATTGCATCTGTTAAGTCCCTGCATGTTTAAAAATGGTAACAGGATGCTTTAGCTAAACCTTATCCATTGAGGTTTAGCTAAAATGTCCTGGCAGCTATTTTAAAATGCACAGATGCTTAATTGACATGATAGGGGTGCGATGCTAGAGTGTTTTAATTGGAGCGTAGAAAAGACTCAATTAATCAAGTCTGCTCCAACACTTGCTAATTAAAACATGAACCAGCATCTGTATAGGCAGCTTGTACTATGACTACTTGGTTGCCCTGATCTTAAGTCTTTTCACACTTAACCCTAGCACCAGAACCACTTCTCATGTATTTGTGCAACAACATCTCACAAGCATTTTATTTAAATGTACGGTACTTATTTAATATCCTCTGAATGTTCCAGCAAAATTTTAGTTCATCCTATTTATACTCTTTCCAGCAATACTGTTTAAATTATAACCCCGATGGCAATAAATACAAACTATCCCAAGCTATGTGAAATGAAAAAGAAACACATATTCATTATATACACACAATCACTTAATTTCTTGAATGAAATATATAAAGACATGCATTAATAGAGGTAGTTTAATTATTTAAATAAAGAATGCAGAGACTTGTGATCAGTGGCAGCAAGCCAGAACCCTAAAATGATACCCATTTAATAAAGTAATGACATTTCCATAAATAATACATGTAGAGTTCAAACATGTAAGGTGTTTATACTAAACAGTGAGAATAGCTGAAAAGTGCTGTCTACCCTTTTAATTCAAAGAAAAGTCTGACTAAATCAAATGGTGGTTTAGGAAGGTCATTGGTACATATGCTGTAAACAAATGGAAGACTACAACCTGTCCAATATCTGTGATCCAGTATGTCCATGACCAGCTAATTGACATGCTTAAGTGAACAGAACTTAAATGTCTACTTGAAAGCTCTGCCATGCTCAGGAACACTGAAGACCATTGTGAGCTTGCTGGATTCTTATATTAATGGGCTGAACATTTGAATAAAATTACTGTAGGTTTTCTGGGAAGGGAAAAAAACATAGCTGTTACTTTGATTCCTCAGTGCTAAACAGATGGATGTTGAAGAGATGAAAGGCAGAGAGAAAGGAACCCAGGAGAAATTTTTCACTGTATTATAACAATTTAAAGGAGCCCTGTCAGGTCAAATATGGCCCACAATTTCAGTCTTGTAAAAATAAACCCCTTCCAGAACCCAAATGAAATCATATCATTGCGTGTTTTTTGTCTCAAGTTCCACTCAGTGCTGCTTAAAAAAACTCATTACCATTCTCCTAAAGTATATGGGTTGCAAACAGGGCAGCATTCATTAGTACTTGGAATCTGAAAGTAAAATGGAATGGATACTACTTGGAAAGAAAAATAAAGCTGACTAGTGCAAAAGAAGCTTTAGTAGTACAATAATAAAGAAATCTTGATTTTTTTTTTAAATCTGAGGCGGTTATATACACTGTCAGCTTAAATATGTATGTTCAAAATCATCTTTTTATAACGTTAGTTCAAAATTGGATCTAAACTAATGCATGTTAAACAAATACCACTGAAATTTGACACTAAAGGCAGTCAAGTGATTACCAATGGGTTCTCATCAATACAAAAATGTGCTTACAGATCTAAAGCAGGTGCTATATTTTCAGATATGCATTACACATTTTAATAGTACCTAGCTGAAGGTGGATCTTTATTTAATTTCAGCCAAAGGATTTTCCTTATTTACTCTTCTCTTCAAAGAGGAATTCCAACTTTAACTTCTTTATTTTCATGGATGGAATTATCATAACTATACTAACAATTATTTGAAAACGTTTTTTCCATTAACAAGCTCAATAAATTAAGACAATTGCATTTAAAAACTGCCCAGACAATCAAAGTAGCATCTATTTTGAGTTAGATTTATCTGTATAGTTTGAACAATGGCTTCACAATATTTGGGCAAAGCATATTGTTCTTGTAGGTCAAAGTTTGCAGTTGTTTAAAATTAGATTGAGAAAAACAAAACAAAACACATAAGAATACCACTTCTTCTGAAGTATAGACAGTCATGAAAGTTTGTTTAGTCTGCTTTTATATCATTCTATTTCAGAAATAATATTTGAAAATGCCTGAACTTCCAGCTGGAAAGAATCACTTCAATTTAATAAAGACAGAGCCTGTGGAAATTAAGAAGGCAAATCTGATCCTGGGAAGCAAAGAATTCTCTGAAGTGATGAACATCTTCAATGGTCTCTTATTGAAATGAAAATTTACAAGATTAGGCCCAATGCTTTTGTGGGATTGACAGGATGGAAAAGGGCAACGCTACAAAAATGCAGCATCGTGTGATTTGAAATTGGACTCTTTACAGCTCTGTTTCATAAAAAGAGAGTAACAGACTTATGTTTCCACCACACTCCAAAAAAGCTAGGGGGCTCTTCTGTGTAGTTTCATCAGTTGTAGCAAAGTAGCATGGCTTCTGCTAAGCCGTTCAGAGAGAGTGTTTTTCCTTACACTTCTCATTTCTTGTGCCATAGTCAATTACTATGAGAAAAATGTCTTTTCATTGGTGATGAAACAAATTAACAATGGAGCTTGCTAGGTTGTCTGAGTCTTCTTACATCCTTACAGCAATGGCTAAAAAAAATACCAGTGTTTAGCCTAATATAGGGCTTCACAGTGCAGGACAAATGTCAGCCAATTCAATTAAAAAAATTCCTGTTTGAGAATGTGCTGAGGGGGGCATAACGTTCAGATGGAAAACATTCATCAAGTGAGAAATGCTCTATGCATTAAAGGCAGATACCCAAACACAGATTTCCCATCAAAGTTAAAATACACACTTTGGCTTTTTCCTTACTGTCTTGCTTTTTAAAAAGTGATTTTCTCAGACACATAAATATGCTGTCAAGATTTGTGTTTTAGAGAACAAAATGGAGAGTGCAGAGGGCCCCTGTGAAGCGTATGTAACAACACCTGGCATATACAGCTCGTGGGTGCAGAGTCCTTCCATAGAAGCCATGGCAACCAAGACCCTGTCCCTTGCCTTCTACCATGCAGTAGGAAAATCAGGGTGGTTCCCTCTTTTAGAGCTTTGGCAGGTGGGTCTCAAAACCGTTCTTTGCCCTTTCTGTTCCCCATCCTTGAAAAATTAATTGAGAAAGGGAATCAACATTTTAAAAAAAAAATGCTACTTTTCTCTCTGGGCTTTGACAACACTGAGCAGTCTGCCTGATCACTTAGCTCATGTTTAGGTTGCAGTATTCTGTGCTATTGTCCCCAGCATCCAATGACAAAGGTTCAATGTCGATCAGGATAAGAAAGTAGTCTCAGAGGAAGGAAGGCTTTCCTATCTGAAAAGAGAAGTTTTGTTTGCACATGCTGTTGCTTATATTTCTAATTCTAAACAAAGTGCACAATACACTGGGGTGGATCAGCAGTGTCTGACTTGCACATGGTTGCATACATTGGATATCAGCCTTAGATGACCAAGAAATGTACTTAATAAAAAAAAAAATTAAAAGTTGATGTTATTGTTCAATTTGAGCTGCTAACAATACAGTATGCTTAATGGTTACAATTTGTCTTTCAGCTGATCCTTTGGAAATCATTCATTTGACAGGACATACTGAACATTATACCACCTTCTCTGGACACAAACCTTCAAGTCAGCCTGCAGATGAGCTGGAGAATTTCCCCCAAATCTATGCAACAGAATTGGTTTGGACATTCTAATTAAAGAGCATTTATATGTACTTATATATCTATTTGGATATATAAAGAAACTTAAAACTGATGGCAAATATAATTGTTATCTACAGAGACAGTTTTATTTTGTCACTACTATGGATTTAGGGGGCATGCAGTACAGCACCTAATTATTTACCAGTAAGGACACTCAGGCACTTGACAACATGGTGGATGTAAAGATCTGCTGCATGATCTGTGGGATCTGCTTGGTATCCATGGCAATAAAAGACCGGCCTGCTGGTAGTGTCCTCTGCAGCCTGTGGATCAGAATGGGGAAGAAAGAATTACCATTGCAAATGATGTTCCCTACAGCAAAGCAGAGTTCCTTAAGAAAGGATGTTTTTACTTCTGAATACCTTGCTGGTACATTGCCTTTCAAGCTGCTGTCACTGTGCTATTAAAGTCTTGGGAAAGCAACAGTGGGAGGAAACATTGAAAACAGTTATATGTCACAGGGGTCTTTTCACCAAGTCATTCAGCCTGTTTCTATTGATCCACATTCATTTATTTTTGTCAGTTTCTGGTGCGTGAAAAATCTCTGTTTAGATTAAGGTACCAGTGACCCAACGAGACTTTAGCAGAGTTGATTGTCTCTAGGGGTAACCAAAAGTCACTCTGTGTGTGTGTGTGTGGGGGGGGGGGGTTATTTTATTCAAAATTATTATTATACCAACCATATCTCTCCCACCACAAAGACTTCACATATGATTGGTAGTTTTACATACTGACTATAAAGGTGATAACATTTCAACTTTCAATCTATAACAACTTAAATTAATATCATTCTACAAGTAACAGCCCAAAGGTCAAGATGTCTAGCCTCCTGCATTTTTTCAAAGCTTTTTAAAAAATACAAGATCTCTCACACAATCCACATTGCTAATGTCCATTCAGTAGTTTCACTGCATATTGTTTCACTGCTTTCAAAACAAGTTAGATCTCTGATAAGATGAAAAATGTGATCCCCATAGAAGGTAAAACTAATAAAAACAATTCTCTCACATATTTAACTATACACCCACTCATATATACAGTGCATTGAAGTGAGATTTTCCTGGGTAATTTTTATACTCAGTAAACCAGATAATTTTAGAATAGAGGCCATAAAATTAACTGTGAAAACTGGGAAATCTGTATGAGGAACACAGGCAATAGATAGAGGGAACCTGTAGAAATCAAATGAACACCACTGGCTGTATAGCTGCACATTCAAAACCTTTTACAATTTAAATTACACTTTGTGACCCATGTCCCTCAGTGTTGGATCCTAGTCCCATTTTAGTCAATGACTTCAACAGAAGCAAATCTGGTACTTTAACTTCATCTGTAACTGCTGCATGTTTGCAGGGGAAATAATAGCTTTGCTTTGTATGCAAATTGCTAGTGGAACACTTAGGCTATTAGGCTTAGGCTTCTAATGCACAAAGCTAAGACAAAGACAAAAGCCTTAGAAATTCTACTAGGAAACATAAAGTTAAGTCTAGATCCTCCAAATAATTTTGGTGGCCAGTTCCTATTGAGGTTCTTCTGATTCATCATGAAAGCAAACTAAATTATATTTTGAGACTCAGCAGGAATACTTACCTGTCTGCTTGGTCTCCTAAGGATCCTATGAATATAGCAAAGGCATTCACTTGTGGGTTGAGTGTCAAGGCCTGGGCAAACCTTGCTGGTGGGATACCATATCGCTCCAAGTTTGCATCGCTTAAGACTATGACAAAGTACTCATCAGCATCTTCTTTGGCAATTTCACAAACAGCATGCTCTGTCCCTTCCAGCGTATGGTCTCCACTTATACAGAATTGAGCATGTGCATGAATTATCTGTGGGCAGAACAAATTCAGATGGAGACAGGTGAGAATTCTCTTACATAAGCATCCATCCTAATTAGCACAAAAGGGAGCAAACATCCTTAAGCGAAGTGTGTTTAGAAATGTGTTTGGTGCTCCAGGCTTTAGAGCACTTTATGAATCAGTTAAAGTACATGTAATTTTTATTACAAACACTAATCCTTGAAATCCAAATTGCAGTGTCAACTGAACAGAACATACTTTTCTGTTGGTAATGGGATAAGGAGGGTAAAATACTGTGGTGGGCTTCAGACTGGGTGTCTACATTCCTGCCTATCTGAAGGAGGAAAATGGAGCTTAGTTCCCTAAGGCCAGGACAAATCGTACCTGTTGCATGTTGGACTAATAGACAACATCCAGGTGACTGCTATTACCAAATATTGGTTAATAAAATGTACTTATCCATATCTGTACTGGCTTGTATGAAACAACAGTAAAAGAGGGTGGGGGAAAGGAATGCATTACTTTTTCATTCAGGACAATGTGGATTATAAATAATTTTTTTAGAAAGGGGTGAGAGAGCTCAGTCATTAGACTACCTAATACTTCCTATATTATAAAACTGTCAAATTCATAAAAAATGCTCTCTGATGAGTAAGTTTCTTAGTAGTACTCAGTGTACTTACCCACTTTGCAGTTGTATGTCCTCGTACTACTAAAGCATTTTTTATTTCAGAAAGTCAAGCAATTCTTCAGGATCACTTTGTGGTTTGCTTCAGCCCCTAGTTACATCTTAAGACCACTACCACTTATTATTAACATACAGCTTTACATATCTTCATACAAATGAGGGACACTGCCATATTCCATACAATAACAGCTTTTTAAAAAGTCTCTAAAATAACTTTTTCTAGTTTTTCATTTACCTCACAGACTCCCCATCCTCTCCCTTCCAGCTGCCTCCCTCCCTTTACATTTGTATGTCACCTACAGAAACTTTTATCCGCTGGGCATTTAATCCATAATTATCAGGAGTTATTTATCAACAGGATTTACCTTCAGAATCTCTAATCTTTGCTTATTGTTTTTAGGAACTTTGTCACTCCCAACCAATGCAATGTTGAAGCCATCGCCTGAATGTCCAACGATATCGTACTGCAAAAAGAGAATTAAATAGTAATATATTAGACTTGCAGGTGACTTGGCTTAGAACCCCATGAAATGTAATCAAATTTGCTTTTAACAAAAAGATAAATCCTGACAGCTGCTTATGTTTCTGACTGGTTTAAAAGACCAATCCTCAATTTCTCACTATCATTAAGCTGCCCTTGGCAGATAAAAATGTTCACCATAACAAAAATAAAGAGCAGTTCCTTATTTTAGGGTCTGACTATTACCTCACTACATCCATTTTAAAGCTTGAGACTTGAATCAACGCTTCACTCTGCCCACTTTATTTCAGAGCTAAAATTTTTCACACTGCCCACATGTTTTTTACAATTTTTCTCTCCCTGCCATCTGGCAAACAAGGAGTAGATTGTTAAAGTGCAGCTCTGATGTTTGATAAGTTGCTTGTATGACCTTGTTCTGATCTGACAAGTGAAGTGTTACAAGCCATCCTGCCACCTTAACTTTTCTTAGACTTGCATAAAAGATCAAAACCTATGGCCAGCAGTACACAGAGGGATGAATTCCAAGAGCCCCCTTGCATTTTCTGAGACAGGCCATGCATGTATCATTTTGCTTGAAAGTCAATAGCAGGTAGAACATAAGCTGTACTGAAATACAAAGATTTCCACTGCAATGAGGACATGCAGAATGTAATGCAAACATTGTGTTGAACAAACAGCTCAACATTTAAAAGCTTTTGCTTTATTTGAGATGTTAATCACCACGGCACAAATGCCAAGACAGGCCAAGTTCTAGCTCTGATAATTGTCCATGTTGCCCGCCCTCTGTGCTGGGGGTAGGTGTCTGACGTACAGAATTAACAGGCATGGCAAAATGGACTTAATGGACTGGAGAATCCAACACAGGTTTTTTCCCCCCTTTTTTTCATTACAGTAGTACTAAGGTGTTCTTGTTAGGATCAGGGCCCACTTGCTAGATTCTGCATGGTATAACTACCATAGCAGGAACAACCCTTAAGAACTCTCCTGCCCTCTTCCTTCTCTTAGGACCTCTGCACTTGGCAGAAACTAGGCAGTGAAGAAAAACGTGGTTTCCTCCCACTCTGGGTCAAATACATTTCACTTTTCTTTATGCAGGGACCAAATATTTGTTCCCATACCTCCTATCTTCAACTGCAAACAAAGCAGAAGGTGCAGTAAATAGGTGCAGCAACTGGAACAGCAGACTCCTGTTTTGAAATGGGAAGCTTCCTTCTCCGTGCTGTGTGCTAAGGAGTCAGACTTTAAAGGGTGTTGCTGAGGATCAGGCCACTTTCTAACAGCCTCATACAATTCCCCCTGCTTTACCTACCCTCACACGCTTTCATTTCACACTGCTCTCTTCCCTTCCTCCCTCTCTGATGCTGCTCCCTAATGCTTGAACATTTCATCCTTCCTCCTCTCTTCCAGTTCTGTTTCTTCCAAGTAAAGAATCTCTCTTATCTTTCCCTTGCTTGGTAAGGCTCTCCCATCCTCCCTTTCAAGATGAGTATTTATTTATTGCTTTTGTTTTCCTTAGACAGTTAATTTGCCTTCAAGGTATTTTACCGGGGAATGTGCTTTACTTGTTTGCAAAGGATCATGTACACTCGGTAGCAACAAAACATACGTGATTTTTAAAAAATAATTTACTAGGATTTGCTCTAGCTGCAAAGCTGTGGAGTAATAGAGCGCTCAGAGCATTAATGATCAAATTTTTTTGGTATAGATCTCAGCATTCAACATAATATATCTTTCAATACAATACAGGTTACTCACATCAGCAGATAAAGGTTTAGTAATGGATTACAGCTCTGGAAATAGACAGAGACAATCTAGGTCCTATTAAAATGATCAATATTCATAGCTATTCACTTAATTCCAGAATTATGCACTTGTTACATTTAGCCAATTCTTTCTTCACTTACTGGGCCACTACTGGTACTTCTCTCATCTTTACTTGATTTGACATATTTTAATCAAAACCCCCATCTACAAATGTTTTTCCGTTATCTGAGGTGCAATGATGTACAATGTATAAGAAAGTGAAACTCCCTCCTCACATGCTACTTTTGGAGATCTACAGCTTCTGACTTCTTCTCCAAATGTTTGTTCTGATGCTGACACTAATATACCAAACTTATGAGATTATTCCATATTTAGCAGCTTGGGAACACTGCAGTAATGGTTCAGCCTTTCACCTCAAAGTTCCTGTGTTCAATCCAGTCTTAGATGATTTATGAAAACAGGCTCTTTCACACATCACGAAACCATCCTACAGTTTAATAGACTTTTCCCTCTTGTATCAGGGAGGTTTCATAATTGGATTGCTGGGTAATTACAGGGGAAAGCTTAAAGGCATTGGCGAAGTTACTGCGTGTTTGGGCATTTGAGCTCTGGGTAGAACTATGACTCACTGAATGTGTGTTCTTACTCTCACATTTCAGAACAAGTAACCTAACCAAAATGACAGCTTACCAAATAAGAACAATTTTACATTAAAAAGTCAAATATGGAATGCCTTCACACTGAGTTTTAAATGTTTAGCAATACGTGTAGAACTCAGACAGTAGGGTGATGAGCTTCATGTAAGAACCAACACAGGCTAGAACAGCAACCAAAAGCACTTTTTTTTCATCAATTCAGCTGGGAGAAAAGGCTCTAAGGGTGGTTCTAGTATGGCAGCTTTTTTTTTTGGACATTGCAACTTAGATTTGCAAATTTCATTACTACCCTCTGAGCAGGATGGTTCAGCCAGTTTTCTATCTACCTTATAGTCCATTCATCCAGCCTGTACTTCCTTAGCTTGCTTGTGACAATGTTGTAGGAGACTGTATCAGAAGCCTTGCTAAAATCTTGATATATCACATCCATTGTGATGTCTCTCCACATCCACAGAGCCATCCATCTGATCAAAGAAGGCAATCAGGTTGGTCAGCCATGACTTGCCCTTGCTGAATCCATGCTGACTGTTCTTAATCACCTTCTTTTCCTTCAGGTACTCAGAAATGGATTCTTTGAGGATCTGCTCCATGATTTTTCCAGGGACTGAGGTGAGGCTGGCTGCTCTGTAGTTCCCTTAAATATGAGCACTATGTTTGCCCTTTTCCAGTCATCTAGGACCTCATCCAGTTGCCATGAGTTTTCAAAGATGATGGCCAGTGGCTCTGAAATCACATCAGCCAACTCCCTTAGCACCCTACTGTCAGAGCTGAATGGTTAAACAGGTGCCTCGGCACAGCTGTGTTAGGTTAAACTGTGAGTCCCAGGTGCAGAGATTTTCCCTGCAAGGCGGGAAAAGTCCTTGGTGCAAGATCAGAGCCTGCCAAAAGTTTGCAGCTACACCAGTGAGTGCATGCTCGTGATTGGCTTAGACAGAATTATGCACACTTGGCGGTCAGCAATTGGCTTGCTGGCCGCATAAAAGGCTTGGGCGATGCCTGCCCAAATTGGAGGAGTGCTTGAACACGTGTAGGGAGAGATCCCCATGTGTACTTTGGAGCCACGGAGAAGGCCTGATCACCCACCATTGATGCCCCGTCGCGGTTTTCCACGATGTATCCCGTCCCTGTGTGAGTGCGAGCAACCATGTGCCTGTCTGCTGTCTATGAATTGTGCCTACACTGTATGCATCGACGAGAGTGTGTACTACAACTTGTAAGTAAAGTTTTTTTGTTCCATTCACTGCTGCCTCTTGTCCAATCAGTTCTGCTCTATAGGCGGCCCCATTCCACCGGTGTTTCTTGGCCCCCACACCTACGACGTATAGCCCACCTGGCCCCATGGACTTGTGTATGTCCAGCTTTTCTAAATAGTCCATAACTTGTTTTTTCAGCGCTGTTGGCTGCTCTCCTTCTCCCCAAACTGTAATTTAGGAGCTGACCTTGCCTGTGGAGACTAAGGTGGAAAAGGCATTGGGTACTTCAGCCTCTTTTGCATCCTCTGTCACTAAATTGCCTCCCACATTCAGTAAAGGACCCACATTTTCCCTAATCTTCCTCTTGTTACTGACATACTTGTAGAAACCCTTTTTGTTACCCTTCATGTTCTGTGCTACTTGCAGCTCCAATCGTGCTTTGGCCTTCCTGACTTTATCCCTGTATGCCTGAGGAATATTCTTATATTCATCTCTACCTGTTTGCTTTAGGTTACTGAAGAGTTACCTGCTAAGCCAAGCTGGTCTTCTGCCATACTTGCTAGTCTTCATGCACATCAGGATGGTTTGTTTCTCCACACTAAGGAAGGCTTCTTTAAAGTATGGCCAACTCTCTTGGACTCTTCTTCCTCTCAGACTGGCTTCCCAGGGGATCTTGCCCAGGACTTTCCTGTGCAAGTTGAAGTCTGCTTTTCTGAAGTCCAAGGTCTTTACTCTGCTGTTTTCCATCCTTCCTTTCTTCAGGATCCAGAATTCAATTATCATATGGTTGCTGCTACCTAAGTTGCCATCTACTAGTACATTCCCCACCAATTCTTTCCTGTTTGTGAGCAGCAGTTCAAGAAAAGCATGGACCCTAGCTGGCCACTCCAGCACTTGCACCAGGAAGTTGTCCCCAACATTCTCCAAAAACTTCTTGGATTAGCTTCACATTGCTGTATTGCTCTCCCAGCAGATGTCAGGATGATTGAAGTCTCGCATGAGAATGAGGGCCTGTGATCGGGAAACTTCTGTTAGCTGTTTGAAGTATGCCTCATCCACCACCTCTTCCTGATTTGGTAGTCTATAGCAGACCTGCACCACAACATCACCCTTGTTGCTCTTTCCTCTAACCCTAACCCAGAGACTTTCAACAGGCCTATCTCCAGCTTCATACTGGAGCTCTAAGCAATAGTATGGCTCTTTTACATAAAGTGCAACCCCTCCTCCTCATCTCCGCTGCCTGCTCTTCCTGTACCCATCCATGACAGTGCTCCAATCATGCAAGCTATCCCACCAAGTCTCTGTTATTCCAATCATGTCAAAATTCTGTGACTGTACAAGGACTTCCCATTCTTCCTGCTTGTTTCCCAGGCTTTGTGCATTCATGTACAGGCATCTGAGGTAACCAAGTTGATTGCCCTGATTTCTCAGGAAGCATGAGAAGACCTCCCCTCCTGCCTGCTCTTCTGCCAGGTCACCCACTTCCACACTTACCTCAGAACTTTGGTCTCCATCCCCTGGCAAACCTAGTTTCAAGCCCTCCTTACTATGTTAGCAAGCCTGTCTGCAAAGATACTCTTCTCTCCCTTTGTCAGGTGGATCCCATCTCTTCCCAGCAGTTCTTCTTCTTGGAACATTGTTCTGTAGTCAAAGAAGCCAAAGCCCTGCTGGCAACACCACCTGTGTAGCCAGGCATTGATTTGCAGGACACATCTGCTCTTTCCTGGGCCCTTCCCCTTGACTGGAAGCATCAAAGAGAACACTACCTGAGCCCCAGTCCCCTTCACCTTGCACCCAGAGCTTTGTAGTCACTTTTGATCTGCTCAGGGCCTCCCCTGGCAGTATAATTGGTGCCCACATGGATGAGAAGCATAGGGCCGGAAGAGTCTCAATAATCCCTCCATGACATCTCGGACCTGGGCTCCAGGCAAGCAGCAGACTTTCTGAGACAACAGGTCAGGTTGGCAGATGGATCCCTCTGTCCCACACAGAAGGGAGTCTCAAGTCACCACCATCTGTTGCTTCTTGGTGGTGCCGGTCTTGTTCCTTTCAACCGTGGGGTGGCCTGGTCTGTCCTCTACCAACAACCAGGTTGGGGTCTGAAATGTCAGTCTGGAATATAATGGAGATGGAGCCATATAGTGAAGCCATCTGTGCAGCATAAGACATGGTGCAGGGGTGCTATAGAGCCGTGTATTACATCATTGGTATCAGGCATTACACAGGCAGTCTCCTACCTATAAACAACTATCTAATTCCAAACAAGGTGTGACAGAAGATTCAGGTGGGCAGACTGCCCTAGATAGGTGGGTGGGCCAGTGTTTGGACTGGCCTCAAGACGGTCTCCTGTCACAATGCCCTTCTTCCAAGCACACCTGCCCTAGCAAACTCACCTGGAAGCTGGCCTGTTTACTGCTCTTTGGCCCCAAACAGTTCCTTTTTCCCCTGCTTCCTGACACCAAGCTGAAAGGCTCTCCCCTCCAGAGGGGTTGAGCTCTTTGTACACAAACTGACCTGTAAACTGACCTGCAAACTGCTTGCTGTCCCTGTGTTGGATCAGGCTGGATCAGTGTGCAGAGCTGGACCTGGCACATGGCCCTGGACCCATTGCGAGGGACTGGACATGGCTCACAGTGCAGGAACGAGCACACAGGGTTGCAGATCTAGTGTGCAAGGGCTGGTTTGTGACCAGACTCAGCGTGCAGTCATGGACCTGGCGCATAACCCTAGACCCAGCACATGTAGTTGACTAATCCAGCTGTCAGACTGGCTGTACTCCACTCATCCAGTCCATGTGCCAAAAAGGTTGAGCAGCACTGGTCTAAGACATGCCCAAAATGTGCAAAACAAGTCTTTGAATTCTGCTGCTGCCCTTATTCTTCTCCCTTAGCCACTGATTTACTCAAAACAATATGGAAAAACAAAAAACATGAAGGATAAATACAAAATGGAATATGAATCCTCTTCCACTCTCCCCTTCATTAATGCATTTAGAATTAAATCAGCCTCTCAAGCATGGTTGCCTGTATTTTCTAAAAAAAAAGGCAATGCTTCCATTCAATATAGCTACAAATAATAATAAAAAAACCCTTTATGAGTTTCTTAACAATTATATATAATGCAGCTCATTGGACCATTTAAAGACTTATTTAAAACTTGCATGCACTAATGAGCATGCCCCCAAAGTCTCCCTACGTACATAAAAAAGATATTTACTAATGTTGTACCAGAGTGGTTTGTATCATATTTATATGACATTGGATGTTAGTATTGTATTTTAGGCATTCTATGAGATTTCATTTTTTCAAATAAATTTCCCATGTGAGATGGGATTTACAAAAGATGCATTCATTTTAATCTTGAAAAATAACTGACTTACTATGACGTACACAATGGAATTTTCACCTTTTAAAAAAAGGGCAAATGCCTGTGTAGCAATACATTTCCCTTCATGATTTAGGAGGAGCTGTTGAAAATACGACCCCCTAGAGTGCAATGGAGCAATAGTAACAGCATTTGTTAAAAACTAACAAAGTGCTCAGGCAGGGTAGTTCAGTGCCTAGCAAGTCAGAGGGGAAAAGAAAATGAGCTGAGCCAGGTGGAGGACAATCACACCCAGAATGATGAATTATCCCTTTTGAAAGTTTGGAATCTGAGTAGTCAGACAACACATTGGCAGACTCAGTGGCATGGGCAGCCCTAGAACGTCTTGCTCTTCACTCCCATTCTTGAATATGATGGATTAGAGGTTGCATACTTCCGATAAGCTGAAGAGTTGAGTTTGAAGGAGGAATCTAAAAAGCCAGCATTTAATTTAAACAGGCTTCCTGACTACAGAAACACTTATCCTTGACAAGGAATGGTGCACCCTCTGACTAAGACTGTGCCTTTGGGAACTGGAAACAAATAACCACCTTGGCTATAAAGGTATAACAGACTGAAAGAAATGCATGCTGTCACATTTCTAGCCTCAAAGGGATCAGTATATTATCTGCCTGATATTATCCACATGCTCTACAACTGTTTCCTCTATACAAGTAAAATAGCAGAAGCAAAATGAGTCTACTCCAGTCATCATGTAATCTATAAATATAGTTACAATTCCTAAAGATGTCTGAAACCGAAGACATTTTTGTTTCCTACAACAGAGATGTATGAATAGTACATATGAGCAAAATACAGGTGGGAAGGGAAAAAAGACAATAGATTCAGACACAATCCTTTTCTCAGCACAGAACTTACTGAAGCACCAGAACAAAAATGATTATTGGGATAGGCTGGTAAAGGGTTTTGGGTTGCCAAAACTGAAATGTAAATAACAGGGGAACAGGTAATTCATTATGCCATCACTTTCAATGTTACTAATAGAGATCCAGGATGCTTCCTTAGCGATTCCCAAGAATTTGTACTAAAAACTACCTAAAATTGTCTGAACTGTGGCTGCTCTTCTCAGGAAAAGGTAACAGCAAGTATCTCTGAAGGTCAACCTGGTTACATCAAACCAACCTGTGAGGTTAGCAGAGAGGAGCAAAAGAGTGCTAAGTAGAAGACCCCCTTCACTGAATACACTCTCAACCTTTCTACCTGAGGTTTTATTGTGAGACTGACTTCCAGAGTAGAATTCCAGCTAAACCAACTGTACAAGACAGAACAGAGCTATGTATGAACTGTAGAAAATTCCATATACATGTATTCAGCTTCTTTTTGATTGACTGAAAGATTATTTCCTTTACAAGGCTTACAAATATTTGATATTTTACATACATGTGCAGCAGCTTTTTTTACTTTGCAATAGGCTGGGAAATACTAGCTGCACTAGGACCTGTTTTGGGGTGTAGAAAGGGATTCTTTATAAAATTGGAATGCCTGGGATTTAAAATGAATTAACCTTTCTCTAGCTCAGATCATTATCCATGAAAAAAAACGAAGAATCTGTTTATGTTCTGGTTACCAACCATATTCAGACAGATACAATATTCTATAGACAGGTAAATAAGAAACCATATTTTCTTACATATTATGTACACCTTTAAAAAAACAGATGTGGAAATTGGAGTGTGGATTATAAATGAGGAAACATGGTAACAGCAGTTTCTGTTGCTTAAGCTTTGGCTGGGAAAAAGCAAAAGTAATGTCTGCACATGTTTCACAGGGAGCAGAACAATGTGCAGGCTTGGCTCCCTAGCTGCTGCTACTCAGTTACTACAAGGAAAGATATTCTTTGTTCATTCTGCCTATCAAAATCAAGGTATGTATCCTATTTTCGGGCATGTTGTAGTGAGAAAATATGGTACACAAACTCCCTATCTTATAGCCAAAGATTTTAGAAAACCAGTCAACTTATTTTATCCAAAAGAGAACTTAATCACAGACTACAGTGGAGAAGAGCTATTTGGTGGTGGATGGTGTCTAATGGGCACAACAAGCCATAAAGCGATTCAGCGGTTTACACAGGCAGATTAATTTGTAATTCAGAACACACTAAAACTGGTTTATGCTGCAATTAACTGGTATGGGCTAAGGCAGATAGAGAATATGAAGTGTTTAACAAGTTAAGTACAGGGTTATCATCTTCACTTCCATAGTGTCTCTTACTAGCACAATCGTTGGGCCCAAGCTTGTGCCTTTTCAGTCACAGTCCATGCTGAAGACAACTTGCAAACATGCTGCTTGAACACGAGCTCTGTATACACAGCATCTTCATAAGGCCAGGTCTTTGGGGACAATTTTGCTGGTGAGGGCAACATAAGGCTATGCTCCTATCCTTTGCCAACTTTGAGGAGGCTAGTGCTAATGCCTTCACTAGCCTTGTGGAGTCATGTTTGGATCTCAACAATTCCCAATAAAGCACCAAAAAGAGATGTGGACAAGAGCTAATTTAACTCACGCTGTGGCTGATTAGTGCAGAAGTGGAAGAATGTAACTGGCTCCCTGAAGGTGCCTGTAATTTCACCTCCTGGAAAGGGCTCTGACATGACAGAGCTGAGCCAAGGGCCAATTCAAGCGTAACAGACATAACAGAAGAGGAGAATAAATCTGCATTGGCCTGTCACAAAACTTTCCAAGCTGATATCCACCTGATATATTATTTTAAGTAGAACATAAGCATTACAGTTCTCTTGACTCAGGCAAATAATAGCAGTAATACTGCTACTCAAGTCCTAAAACAGTCCATCGGTGGCAATTTTCACACCTAATAATTACTAATTATCTAATTTCTAATTATCTAATTACTAATTATCTAATTTCTGTACGAATGTTTTTATAACCTTTAAATGGTTGTTAAAGCATGTAGGTGATATATTACATGTAGCTACATTTCCATTTATTTATATGGCCAAATGCATGGTTTAGTCTGTGTATTAGGTAAAAGAGCAAGACAACTGAAAATATTTCTGAATACAGTAGGATCATTAGTAACCCACCCAGACAGATTTGAGTGATTCATACATTTTGCAACCAGAAAGGACCTTTATGATCATCAAGTCAGACCTCTTTTATAACACATACCATTAAATTTCTTGCAGAAATTACTGGGTAAAACCCCATAATCTATTTTTGACTTTAGCCTATTCAATAAGAGGGACATCTAGTATTGAGTTACAGACTCAGTGATGGAGAATCTACCTTTGAAAAATTGCTAAAATGGCTAATTATACTCACTTAAACAAGTGTGCCTTAGTTCTAGTCTGAATTTGTCTACTCTAGCAGAAAAAGAAGGCAGGGCAGCGTAGCACCTTAAAGTCTGTCTGGTTCAGAGAGGCATAGGCTTTTGTAGGCAACAGCATGCTTTGTCAGATGATAACAAAGCTAACTGCTTTTCTGTAGTAGTTAAAAGGTATAGCGAGATGCAGTGGTTATAAGGTGAAACTCAAGAGTTACTTCTATGTTGGAGGTCTTTTCCTCATCTATATACTGCAATAGAGATGCCTCTTAAACTTCTCTTGAATAAACAAGATGGAACTTCTAAAATCTCTCACTCTATGGCAAGCTTGCCTGACCTGGATTATTCTTCTACCTCTTTTAAAAAAAAAATTCTAACTTTCTTATCCTTTATCATTTTTCATCATTATTTTTTAAATGTGAACACAGTATGCCAGTATCTCTCCCACATGCCATAAACAAAGGCATGTGAGAGACTTACTTGTTCCTAGCTGATATGTTCAGCTGTTCTTGTGTTCAGCGATGGTGTTTGCCTTCTAAGCTACATCATTTACACTGAGAACTCCTGTTCAGTTGGTTACCTACAATTTGTATACTTTTCAGCATCACTTAATTCCTGGATATAGCTTCCTCATCATGTAAGAAGGAACAAAATACAACATTCCTGTGTATATGACCTTGATTTGGGCTGTATTAATATGCATGCTACTCAAATGAACTATCCTTACCAGGCAAGTTAGATTTCTTCATATAACTAGCTTATCCTTATCACTATTTATCACACCAGAACTTTTGTGTTGTCTACAAACTTCATCAACAGTCAACATGTATTTTTCATCTAAGTGAGTGCCTTTAAGATTTTTTTGGAAATGAATAGCTTTGAAAAATGTAGGTGAGATGGCCAAAAATCAGAGAATCTAGAACAAATGATCTTTATACTGGTGTTTGCCAGGCAAGTTTTAACGTGATCAGCAGGGATCCTGGTTTTCTCTGATAAAAAATATCCCAAATTTTTGGATATAAAAAAATAACCCTAAATCAATATTTTTCCATGGTTAAAATTAAATGCCACTAATATATATATTAATCATGTACAAATGTGGATTTAGGGTTATTTTTTTATACCGGAAAATTTGGCATATTTTTTTTTATCAGAGAAAAGCAGGATCCCTGCTGGTCACTTTACACCTTGTCTTGCAAAATCCAAAAATTTGGGATTTTTTTTTTCACAGAAAACCAGGATCCCTGGTGATCAGCAAAGGAAAAAAAATAGGCTGTATCTTTTGAAACTTTTGACTATGATTAACGAAGTATGAAAGTTTGGGTTTTTTCTGGCAGAAATTCAGATCTTGTCACCCTGGTTTTTCTCCCAAAGATTGCATGGAAGAATGTAACATGTAGGATTATGTTACCAGACAAATGCAGTGAATAAAACTTAACTGATCAAGGTAGGTGCAAGCCTTTGTTAATTCTCTTTAAAATTTTCTATATTTTATTTTAATATCTTAAGTCATATTAGAAAAGCTTAAAAAAAGGTTTTCACTAAAGACTTGATAACCTTGCTCCTACAATTTCACACAAGGGTTTGTCAAGAATGAACTCTAACAAAACTGGAAAGCTCGACTTAATGCTCTCTTTGTGTCCCAAGCAAGGTGCTAAGGTACTCTGTGGTGCCTTGAGATCCTTTTAAGGGTGCCCTGGGGAGCTGCACAATGTTAGCACTGTTAAGTGTGCAAAAATGATTCAGAAGGTACACCCGGAGATTTCAAATAAGAATCCATGGTGTCAAAAATATTCTGACCTGTTTTGGGCTTCCTGATTTCTTTGCAACACTAGAATTTCTCTATTATTTTCCTATAAAGAGTGAAAGATAGGAACTGCCATTTTCTGAGGGGTATCTTGAGTCTAAAAAGGTTGAGAACCAACCACTGATTTAAGGTTATAAAAGACTCCCAGGCCTTGTTTTATCCATCATAATAAAGTAGAGAAGGCTGACACACATTTTTTTTTAAATTTAATTTGGAGGTTACTTTTAAGTGACGTGGGACTGCGGACTTTTCATCAGAACTTGGGGCAATGCAACAGGGGAAGAAGTAGAATCCTCTCCCATCCCAAAGTGCTGGTGTCTGTGGGCATATTCGTGTGTATACTGAGTTCCTTGGCTTAAACAGCTCTCCTTCAAAAATACACAAAAAACCCCAAATAAAAATCCAAATGAAAACAAAACAAAAAGCAAAACAACCAACATATTTTATAACCTAATTCTCAAAATAAATCAGAATTTCTTCTCCTGCAGTGTTCAATGAGTCCTAAGAACTGTCTAGCATAATTTTTTCAGGTTGCTAGCAACAGATTAAACCCTATGTTTCCTTCCATGGATGAATAATATTCCTTGGCTAGACAGAGTGATGAAATACTTTTTTCCACTGCTGGGGACAGCCTGTGCAAATACTCATTACCACTAAACTCCTGGCACAGTTATAATTACCTTAAACTTGTGCTCATAATTCTCAAAGGCTTCCATGACCATGCAGACAGCCTCCATGGAGCGCTCCAGTCGACCATCAACCCCATTAAAGCGGTACATGCTGCCAGAAACATCTACTACCAGGCGTAAACGTTTAGGCTTCTGCTGGGGGCTCCCAGGCTAATACAGGCAAACAATACAAAGAGAACCTTGTGAATGAGAAAGTTGCAGTTCCCTTAAGAACAGAGCATTTAAAAAAAAAGAAATTATGTACTTTTCAAAAACAGTAGGCATCAAAATCTCTCTTCCTGTATGAAACCATAAGTATCTAGCAAGTTTGGCTATTAAAAAAAATCCTTTCTACTTCTTTCAATTTTTTTGATTACTTGTTCAGAAACAATTACTATATTTACTTGAATACACGCTCAGGTTCCCCCCTCATAGCATCGCAAAAAAAGACTCTTGTCTTATATTTGCATACAAGAGAACCTCATTAAATATACTGACCATCATTTAAATGCTTGCCAAAAGCAGCAGTAATAGACATGAAGTATGAAATTGATTAAAAGCAGCCAAACCTGAGTGTGACTATAACACACATGGACCATGTTGGGCAAACATGAAGATTTATTTACATTTTTTAAAGACATTTTTCAGGTCCAAGCCAAATTAAGTCCAAATCCATGAACTAGTCCAGAACCATATGTGGCCCTACAACTAGCAAACATTCTCTACTCCCACTAGGGGCTTCAGATGTTTCCAGTGTCTTTTGGTTGGTATGGTATCCTACGTTCAGACCCAAGCCCAGAAGCTTGGGGTTTGGATGCCCCCAAGTTTTGCCTGCCCTCAGCCATATGACTGAAGGAGCAAGCTACAGAGGAACCTCCCATTTCCATAAAATGGGATTTAAACCCCAACACCTCAACGGGTACTAAACCATGCCAGAAAAACAACATGCAGATGGAAATCTATCCCAAGAACAGGTTAGTGCAGCCCATCTGATTAAAACATATGCTAGTGCCCATTGAATGCAGTCTCTCTCAGAGTTCTTTTTCAAGTCTTGGTGAGCCACTACACTGCATATATTTTGACTTATCAACTCCCACGGCTGAGCTGTGTCTTTCTTTCCTATTTCTAATGACTCCTGTTTTTCCAACAGCCTTAAATGTCTGGCGAATATCACTAAACAAGGCCCCAAACAGTTCACCCAGAATATCTCTGTTGCTCCCTCCCTCATCCTGTTGCATATGATCAGTGTGGCCCTGCTCTCCACGAGGTGGAGCCAGACCAGATTGCTCTGTGCCTTCTCTGCATATACAGTTTAGGAGAATCCCAGGACTCATAGCAAGAACATCCAGTTCCAGTTTTGAGTGAGGAGCTAATTAGCACATGGATCCTTTGTGGGGGGTGGTGTGGAGTACACTCACATATTGAGCGGTGTTGAGCTGTGGGCTTGAAATGCTGTTAACTTTGCTGGGGCCCAGTCCAGTGACCTATACAGTAAATCATGAGCCTTTTGGCTTTGGACTAATATGATACATCGTTTGTACTATATATAAATAGGTACAAAAGTGCTGCTGAAAAGTGTTTATGGAGTATTTGTGCTAAAACTTGCACCAGGTTCAAAAAAGGTAAAATGTATCTATTCTAGAGAAACTAAGTTTATGAGTTCTATACACAAATTACAAGTATGTTTATTTCCAGGTCTGTGTTTTCAAATTCACACTTCACTTCCAAGGAGCTACAATGTTCTCAGTGGTGGTAGATGACAGAACAAGGAGCAATGGTCTTAACCTGCAGCAAGGAAAGTTTAGGTTAGATATTAGGAAAAACCTCTCTCACTAGGAGGGCAGCAAGGCACTGGAATAAGCTACCCATGGAGGCTGTGGAATCTCCATCCTTGGAGGTTTTTAAGACCCAACTAGACAAAGCTTTGGCTGGAAAGATCTAGTTGAGGCTTTGAGCAGGGGTTGGATTAGATGGCCTCCTGAGATCCCTTTCAACCTTCATTTTCTATGATTCTATGTGTTCAGGGAGAGAAAGGTCTGATAGTAAGGAGAAGAGAAAGGAGCTGCAGTGGGAAGAAGTGGAAGAGGAGGTAGAGGCCAAGATGGCTACCTTACCCCCCCAGATTAATTTTTCCTGCTGTAGCAGTGAGAGGGAGACAACTTCAAGGCAAACCTCCAGTAGTTAGATTCTGTACCTAAAAACTTATAACAAATGTAAAAATGTTCCAAATATAAAATCTAATTATTGGGGGTCGTCTTAAATTCAGGGTCATCTTATATTTGAGTAAACACAGTATTTCAGATAGCTGAATTCAGCCTCTCTCTTTTTTCCCCTTTGTTTTATTTACTGTGACTGAAAACAGAATACCAGGAAAGATTCCACACATACTTGTAGGAAAAATGATGGATTATTAACATTTTACTTCAATAGAACGACTCTAAAATTGGTACTTGCTGCCAAGAGCCATGAGGGAAATGTTTTCCCTTGACTTATGGCTCTGAAGAGGAGTCTCATAAAACTGCAAAGCTTGTTTGCTAAAGTTAATACTTTCTAAAAATGTCTGAAACTAGCTTTGAGTAGCTTCTCAAATTTGTTCTTTCTGACCATACAACTAATAGCCTTCTGTTAAAAAGATTCACATCTGTTTCAATAATTTCTAGCACATTAGTTTCTGAAATGATATTTCCATACCAGATGCAATGAGACAAATCTGAATCTAAATACAAGGCCAAAAGAAAATGGTCTGGCAAAAAAAAATTAAAAACAAATACTTAAAATAGTTATTTTATCTGTAAGTGATTTCCAAATATTTCCCTTTCACTCAATGCCTGTTCTTCTTGGTTTAGTTCGTTTTTTTAAATTATTAATGCAATCGATTGCATAAACTCTCTTCTACCAAAACCCACATATCATTAACTTAAAATTAATTATATTAAAACTTGATGTTACTTCTTAAATACTTTTCACTACTGGACAAACTATTTTACAGTGCCCTGAAATATATAAATATAGTATTTTGAAAAGTTTTGATAATTAGGATATAACATCTTTTCCCTTACTCATCTATGAAGTGGGATGCCTAGGCTCCATATACTTTTCAAATCAATAAAAAAGGAGGGCCATATAGTAGGAAAAATAATACTAGAGAGTTTTTAAATCTCTACTTAGTTGGTGTGAGAGAGCAGCTGTTCTAAATGCTCATCTGAAAGAAAAAATCCTTAGTGACATTAATAATAACAATCTGCCATAGTAAATGTTACTATTAAAATACATGAATGATTTAGGTAAGCAGCTGTAAATCAGGTGTCACCTTCTTCTGTTAAATCAATTCATACAAAGATAAATCAGAAAAAAAATTGATTACGAGTTGACACAGATTTTAGGCTTTAATTATTCTCTCATCCTTTTTCTCATTAGCTTTTTCTTTTTTGAATTTGCAAATCTAGATTTCCAACGGAGATTTTTCATATCATGAGAAAGGAGAAGAGGTCTGTCACAGCCATTTAAGCATATTTAAACATGCCATTTGTTTATCAGGCTGGCATACTGAGAGTTACATTAATGTAGCAGACAGTCCCTGAAAAGCGCTTTGCTCTTTCTAGCAGCCTGTTTCAATAGAGCTTGCTCACAGGCATGTGCATATGAAACCAGGGTGGTCAACCCACAGCATGTGTGCCACAAGTGGCATAGGCAGCCTCTGTGTGGGGCACATGGTAGATTAGGGAAGGGACAAGAAGTGCAGGGCAGATAGGGCAGGAAGCATGGGAAGACAGTAGAAAGCAAAGCAGCAGATTGGGCAGAGGAAGGAGTTCAGAGTGACACTCAGGGAGGACCAGGGGCTTAATTTATGGCTTGTCTTCCATAAAGGTTGCTCTCTGTTATACACAGGCACACAAGGAAGCAATAAACTTGCTGTTTAGTAGATATTATCTCACCTGTGGCTCAAGTTCTCCCCTTCGTTTATAAATGGCCTTTTCTCCGGTCAGTCCATCAATTATTTTGGCATCATCTAGCTCTCCAACAGCTTGGTGTTTCAGCCATTGCCTTTCTTTACCTTTGGCCTATAAAATAAAAACATCTGTGATACATTCCCTGATAGTGGTACAGTTTACATCAGGGGCTGGCAACTTACAGCCTGTGTACTGGGTCTGGCCCGTGAAGAGACTGAATCTGGCCTATGGCAATTCAAGGAATGGGCAGCAGGCTCCAGCCACAGTAGCAGAGGCAGTGTCCCCAAGGTCCCCAGCAGCATAATGCTTGTGATGTTCAATTTATTGTCTCTGCTGCAGCAGAGGCAGTATCTCCTGGGTCCCATCGCTGGCCTTCTTTTTAGTTTATTCCCTTTCCAGCATCTGTTGGTTGTTGAGGATGTATGGGGGTGCAGCCTATGGTGGGGACTGTCACAAGCAGTGGCCTGTGGTGGCAAAAGGTTACCAACCCCTATGTTACATGACTTAAAAAATATTTAGACCATGACATACAGGCAGGTTTACCTTGAACTTATGTAATGACTCAGTAAAATCTGAATGCATTTTTATAAGCATCCTGGTCTCTCTAGTTGAGAGAGAAATTATTACTGATAAAGAATATTCCTGACTCTGCTTCAATTTCTGTCTCCTTTAAGCCTTTTCACATAATGGGATTCTAAATTTGGACCATGAAATGCTAGCAGTTTTAATACAAGTGTACTGGAAAGTGGTGCACAAATGAATCAATGCAGAAATGCACAGAACAAGAGTTATGCAACAGTGAAATGTTTGTTATGAGTTTCCCATCCAAGAAAATGTAAAAAGATAACTAAAACTGGGAGATTAAACTTAACAGGAACAAGAAAGATATAAGGGTTGGCAACTTATACCCTGTGGGGCAGATTTAGCCATGGAGCCATTTTATGTGGCTGTTGGAGGTGGGGCAGAGGGGAGTTCTGCGGAGTTTCAGTGGTGAGGAGAAGTGGTGACTATGGCTTTGGCTCCGGCTCTTATGGTGGTGGCACAAGCTGAAGTGGAGGCATCCTACACTCAGATCCATGATCTGTGAAAGTGGCCCCTCACTGCAAAACACTCCCAACCCCTGAACAGCAATATCAATGCTGCTGGAGAACTCTGTTACAGCCTGTGAGGTGGATCCCTATAGAGCAGCATTCATAATCATCTCTGTGCAAGCAGCAGCAATCAAAGTGCATTAAATGCACATTTTACAACCTTGACTATCCGCAATTTCAGATACAGATGTTCCATCCATTAGAGATCAATCCAACAATTCACAGGCTGGCAAAACTCCCACTGAAGTAAACTCAAAAGACTGAGGTACTTAAATTACAAATGACATATTTAACAATTTCAAAAGGATAGTTTCACTATCATTGAAGTCCTCAAGAAGGTAGCACAGTCTATGTGCTGAATAAGTGGGAATTTCATGTTTGACTTAATTTATGGTTGGGTTCACAGCTTTAAGCAGTTGGACCTGGCAGCAAGGCTGAGATTTTCATGTGAAGGAAGAGATTTACTGATACGTGTGTGTGGCATCTCCAATTCATCACAGGTCAGAAACTAGCAGGAAATTAGACACCTGGAAGAAATGGATTTAGAATAGGCATTATGGGCCTCTATGCCTAGTATTCTAATGATTATGAGGATGACAGTATTTGTATCTTTTTAGTGGTCTCTCACTGCTTTCCTAGACAGTGACTCACCCTTTCAAATGATGGAAACCTCTGCTTGTCTTCTTTTGAAATTACCTCTTAGCATAGGTTTTCTGAAGCAGCAACCAATTTGTTGTCAATCCCAGACAGATTTAAGCTGCTGGCCTGGAGTTTGAGAGGATGGCTTCTTGGAACTATATGCACTCTGCACATCTAGTTGATGGGCTACAGTCCAAACTGTTCTGCCTCTTAACTCCCTAGGTGCATCTGGTCAAAACACTACTATGCTCAGTTTGAAATTAGATCAATCAAAAATCTGCCTTTGTATCCTAATTCATAGATTAATTAAAGGCACAGACCTTGGAATCAATGGCTATTAATTCACTGTTTTTTCTTCTCTGTCAAAGTAGATTTATTTCTGAAAGAAGAATTACTGAATTAAATGCCTTTATTTATTTTTTCATGATAGTGGCAAATTAGATCTTCTACCCAAAGTTCTTTTTCCTGAACTTTTAATGAGGATGGATATATATTATTGCCTAGACAAGTAAATCATCGATCCAGAATGCATGCGTGTATGTGTAGCATATCATTCTTGCACCCAAGGGCTATTATCTTGCCGAGTGATTCAATTCAACTTGGACAGATCTGCAAATAAATTATTTAGGCTTCTCTCCTTACATTTTACAGCCTCAGGATCTGCAGTTGCTCATCATGCCCTGATTTGCTTATTGTCCTACTCTCTCATCTGAATTTCTAAGTCAGCGTGGGAAAAATGGCAGATTTGGCCAGCAGCCAGACTCCATTTCCCAGCAGCCCCAGCTGGCATGGCTTGGACTCCAGATGCAGCTGCACTGTGATAGTGCAAGGCTGGGGTTGCCATGGAGACCAGCCCCAGTCACGCTGGTAGGGCGCACAGCAGGGGGCTGGTCCAGAGCTGCTGGGATCTTGCAGTGGGGGCAGTTCAGTCAGGGTCAGGGCCAGGGCAGAGCTGCGATCTGCAAGCCTGCATACTCCAGGCAGGGGTGTGCAGGCAATGGCTTGCACCTCTTCCCTGGCTTGGGACTATGCTGTCACTGCTGCAAGGAGCTGGGGCAGAGCCACAATCCACTGCCTGCAGCACACCCCTGGCTGGAGTATGCAGGCTGCAGATTGCAGCTCTGCCCTGGCCCCGACCAGGCTGCCCCCACCACAAGATCCCAGGAGCTCCAGAGCAGCCTCCTGCCCTGCTCAGCCCTGCCCCGTGCCCTGCCATGGGCCAGGCTCCATGGCAACCCCAGCCTTGCTCTATAACAGTGCAGCTGTGGCTGGGGTCTCCATGGAGACTAGTCCCAGGCATGTGGGCAGGCGCTGCTGGGAAATAGAGTCCATTGCCAGCTGGATAGGGCTTGTGGGTTAGACTTTATCCACCCCTGTTCTACATGGCTTTCCAATTCCCAGGAATTGTTCTAGACTGATGGCTTACTTGTCTAGTCAATAAGGATTCAAGACTACAAGAAAACTGTTTTGGTAAATTCATTCTAAGATACCTAGCTACAATATTTCAAGATAGTTGCACCCTGAGATATTATATGGCAGGGGTGGGCAAAATACAGCCCGCAGTCCGGATCTGGCCTGTGAGGTCATTCTATCCAGCCCACAGGGCCCCTAAAAAAAATTGGAAAATTAATATTTCTCTGCCCTTGGTTCCTGTCAAAAATGACAGGAACCAAGGGCAGTAGGACCCAGGGGGAAGCCCCGTGGGCGCCAACAGCAGTTGGAAGTTGGCCCGCCCCCCAGCTGGAAGCACGGGGCTGCCCTGGTGCAGGAAGCTCAGGTATGCGGGGAGGAACCTGCGCAGGGAAGGAGCATGGGGGAAAATGGCCCCTTCCCCACCCACGCCCAGTACCCTGTGCTGTAGCTGCTTGCAGCCAACATGGGGCTGCCTGTACCTGCTCTGGACAACCCCATGCGGGCTGCGAACGCCTGCAGCGCAGGACACCAGGCATGGGGCAGGGGAGGGGGTGCTTCCCCCCTGCACTCAGCTTTTCCCTGGGCTCCTTCCCTGCATGGAGAAGAGTTGCCCAATGCGTGCTGTGAGCTCCTGCAACGTGGGGTGCCAGCCATGGATCAAGTGAGGGGCCCCTTTCCCTCACGCTCAGCACCAGCTTCTTGCCTGCTGCAAAGCAGGGGATCGGGGCTGTGCACTGCCCCCAGCCTGTACCATGGGGCTGGGGGGCACTGGGAGTGAGTGGGCGGGGAGCCAGTGGGAGCACAGGGCCCACACTGGTGTCCTGGGGCCAGTGACAGTGGGGCCCAGAACAGGATGGCGGAGCACGGGGTCCCAGCTGGCAGCTCTATGGAGCTGGGCCAGCTCCCTGCTCCCTGCTGGTGCAGCCCAGCCCAGGTCCATGGACCCCTGCCAGCTTGCGCCCTGCTTTGGGCCCCACTGGTGCTGGCCCTGGGACATTGGGACATTGGTCCCAAGATGGTGACCAGGTGGTGGGGCACCTGTCAAGGGCCAGAGCTACCCCTGCAGCCCTCAGCCTGCCAAAACTGGGTAAGCAGCCCTCCACTCAAAATAATTGCCCACCTCTGTTATATGGCATCAAGACTTTTATAAGTGTCTGTTGACAGTGTACTACGGCACCTAAGAACTTTGGATTCTTTTGCATCATAAGTCAGAAATGAAAAATATCTATTAGGCTCCTGGCAGGAGTTAAGTTAATTGCATAATATGGAGGTGTGGTGCCAGGAACTGGTCCCTGATGCTGTGCTTCTTATGATGCCCTGTAAACCTTCTGGCATGCAGGGAGACCATAAGAAGACTTAGAACTGAGGTGCAGCCCTACATTGGGCTGCAATGAGTGATTTCCATTCCATGCAGGGCTGCACCATGCCCCTGTTAGGCTGTTGACAAGTGTGGAGCCCATCAGATGACTGGCTCCCTGGGCCCTGGCATGGAAAGCTTCCCCTATTGCCAGCTGCTAGCATTGTGGATCAGAGGTGAAGATAGCTGGGGGATGGGCATTTTCCATGGCACTCCACCTCAGCTGGTAAACATAAAGCTCTGCTGTGTACCTCGTACTGATGTGACAAAAAGAGAAAGTGAGACACATATAACATGGAATATTTTTGTGGATAGTGTCTCATTTTGTCATGTCATTCAGTACCTGAACGTGTGGCAGGCATACTATTCATGGTGTCATTAACATGTTAATCATGTTGTAAGTATAATGCCTGCCATGGGCATTTTGTTTTCATCTCATTCTATTTTTCTTAACACAGGATTGGTCTTTGTGGTACATTTTTGTTGTTCCCAATCCAATTTTAGTCCCCAGACTATGGGGCTTCTAGCATTTTGCTTGGAAGCATTCCTTGACAGGAAATTTTTCTTGGCATCAAGCTCTGTAGTTTCCATTAAAGTATCCTTCCTGTTATGCATGCCATATTATCTTCAGTTTCTATACCCTGGTGTTTAAACTCTTTGGCTATTTTCAGACTATATTAGGTATTTGGATGAAAGCAAAATCTCTTATATGAAGCATCATGATTAAAACAGAGTAGTAAAGAAAAGTAAAAAAAACCCCACAGCTTCAGCTAATTAACTATATAACCCATCAAGATATCATAGGTTACAACAGGTTCACTTTGTTTTACATACTGAACAATGTTTGTTAAAGACACAGTATGTAGGTTTTCAAAGAGCAGCCTTTCTAGGTAAAATCTGAATAGCAATTCAATCAGTCACTTAAAAAAATGTTTACTGGGGCAACCTCCTGTAGAGTAAGCATGACCTATCCAAAGGGAAGAGAACTCCTAGAATGAGGGGGCTGAAATAATGCTTAACCCCCACAGCTTTAACTAGAAGTATTTGAGTCTTTCATATACATCATGCTTGGACAGTCACTGCTCTTTCAAGTGTTCATGATGTGCTTCCTCTTGGTAGACAGGAGTAAAACTGCAGACAGCAATAAAGTTTCAGCTTCAGTGAGCATATTCTCAACTAATTTAATTATTGTTTGCATTGACAAAGCTTTAGTTTTCAGATTACTTACTTTTAGAGGAAAAGAAGTATGGGAAGAAAATTGCAATTAAAAGCTTTAACTATGAGCATAGATCATACCAGTATAATCATTTTAAGGGTTTTGTTTTATGCTTATTGAAACTCATGCTATTCCAGTTATGAAATAAATAAAGTATATGACTTGAATATGTATGTGGGAAATTCAAAATCAACCTTCTCCTCAAACAGAAAAAAAATACTGCTAATACCTTGACCCCCAGAATAATACAAAATATTTTAGGATATTTAATGGTTATCTCTTCCATTTAGAATTTCAATAATTCCCTTTTTACATCAATCAACTGACCAAACTCTTAGAAGCATTTTTCTACACATGATGTTGAATGCATACATTTTATATTGCACATGCTTGTTCCGCAAATAACAAGAGAATATTGTGCAAGACAGTTTTCAAACATGATTTTTTTATTAATACAATGATGATATGATAGCACTACATTCAGAAAGTAATGCACTGCCAGTCCTTTCCATCCAAACGTATCAAAGCAGTTTGCAAACATGAATAAAGTAACCCTCAAAACACACCTGTGGCATGCATAAATAATGCTATAAAAAGTGGCACACTCAATAGTTAAATGTCATTACCACAGCAGAAACAGGAAGACAGCTGTGTTATTACCAGGGATGCTGGTTTTCTCTGATAAAAAAAATCCCTAATTTTTGGATTAAAAAAAGTAACCCCAAATCCAAATTTTTCTTGATTAAAATGAAACAATATATAGGCATATATAATGGTTTTTCATTTTAATCATGGAAAAATGTGGATTTGGGGTTATTTTTATTTAACCAAAAATTGGGGATTTTTTTTAAGCAGAGAAAAGCAGGATCCTTGGTCATTACCACATGTCTGCGGTACTCAACCTTTTAGCCCCATGGGCCAGATGAGTGGTGCAGGTCCAGTTCACAGGCTGGATGGAGGTATATACGCCAGGATCAGGTTCTGTGGCCCAGCACCAGCCCTGCCTGGCCCTGCATGCTAAGATCACGTGCCTGATCCAGCATACAGGGCCCTGAGTCTCCCCATGGGTCTGGAAATTTGGTAGTGAGGGAGTGTTAATATTTTTCCTATATTTCTGGATCTATGGAGAGCCCCATGGGTCAGATGACACAGTGCCATAGGCTAGATCTGGCCTGGGGGCCAGGGGCTGAGCACCCCTGCAAAAGGTTCTTCTTGCATCTCAGCATGTATGCTGGACTTTTATGTGATATCTTCCATTGCTATAATTCCCAAGAATACAGTGCTAATGGAGACATAACACTGATGTTTTTATAATGTTATCTGATTGAGTCTTCTCTAGTATAGTACCACTATTGATACTTCCACTGCTGTGATGTTACCAGTTGTAATGATTAGAGATTTTCCACAGGAGCCTAGTGCAGATGAAACCCTAGTTGTCACATGGGTTTAAAGACTCAGAGGTCAGGAAAACAGTCCTTATGATGAGAGGCTGAGAGCCATGGGACTCTTCAGTGTGGAAAAGTGCAAGCTCAGGGGTGATCTGGTGGCCACCTATAAGTTTATTAGGGGTGCTCACCGGGATCTGGGTAAACATCTGTTCACCAGAGCACCCCAAGGCATTACAAGATCGAACGGTCACAAACTCCTCCATGACTGTTTCAGGTAGGACATCAGGAAGAACTTCTTTACTGTCCAAGCCCCTAAGGTTTGGAATAAACTGCCACTGGAGGTGGTTCAAGCACCTACTTTGAATGCCTTCAAGCGACATTTAGATGTTTATCTTACTGTGATCTGATGACCCCTGCTGACTTCCTGTGCCTGGGGCAAGGGGCTGGACTCGATCTTCCGAGGTCCCTTCCAGCCCTGATGTTTATGAAATCTATGACTCAGTTCTTTAGTACGCAAGCAGATAACACAAGGGAAAAAAATGTTACTGCAATGTCTTGTAAGCAGAAGGGTTCTTTTAAAAGGCTTCTGCAAGCAACCTCCAGACAACCTGGCACCTGGCGGGGGCTGGCTATTGCACTTTTTGACTGACAGCCCAGAGATCTGAATGCACTTGGGGTGGAAGTAAGATATGCAAGCTTTGTACAGCAGTTCAGATTACTTTGTGAGAGAGGGGCAAGCTGAAAGAGTTTATTTACTGGTATTCTGAAGGTTTGCTATTTCTGTGTGATCCCAGCTACAATTTGTAATGCCTTGTCAATTTTGTTGAGATCATTAATAGAAATTAGGTGAACAGTGTAAATAAAAAACAGCCCAAGAATTCTGTTTTCTAAACTATTCCCAGTCATTTCTCTCCATTGTATTCCAGCAGCCCAGGTACTTCTTACCAGGGTTAATTTGATACAACTAAAACAGTGGTTTCAAACTTCCTAAGGTCATAGAAGTCATTCATATCACTTGTCCCACCACAGAGTCCCTACCTCTATCCTGTGAGCTGACACACACTCAGGCCACCCTGGTGCATCATCTCCCAGCCCACTCTGCCATTACCCCCAGTCTCTTTGTAGAATCCCTAACAACCCATAAGAGAACTCTAGGATTCTGTCCAGAGTTTGAAAACTGCTGAATACAGTTTAAAAACTGCTGAATTAAATGAATATGCAAGCAGGACTTGAGGCTTTTCTTGGTAGAACACCGGTATTACAGTAAACTTTTTGACTGTTTGGTAGCCAGGATGGTATTTCCCTTCTTTTTAAAGATGAGGCACAGAGAGACTGTTTTACAAAAAAAGTATAAAGAGATGGGAACACAACTTAGATTTTCTGAGGCCTGGCCATGTACTCTAAGGACAAAGGCCATCTTAAATTAACAACCATCCATTCAGGAAAGCAAACAAAACAGAAAAAAAAGAGCAAATAATAGAGTCTGAATAAACAAACAAAAAAATCACATAAAACTTTTATGTTTTCATAACGTATAATTTAAACATAACCTTTCTAATACTAAGTTGAAGTTGATGAATTTATTTAGAAGGTGATCTGGAATATTTAAGAAATTACTATTTCAAAACCATAATTACAAAGTGAAATCTGACTTCTGAAATACACCACAACTGATTATGTCAGTGACTTAGTATTTCTGGAATAAAGAATGTCTGATTGATAACACAGAAAAAACTCCATATTTCTGCTGTTTATTAGTTGAGCTGCAACTGTGTGCTTGGTGCTATGTAGAACTAAGTGAAGCCAGGGCCAGGGGCCTTACACAGAAGTGGGTCAGTCTGGCAAATCCCTGAAGAACTTCAGTAAGAGTATTTAAAAGCTAAAATTAAACATGATTTGGTTCAGTGCAAAAGTTGGAAAAATTCCCAAGTAAGATCAAGCATTTGTAAACTAAATAATTCAAACTACCATGAATATAGCTTTTCTAGGAATTATATGTTAAATATTTATAAAAGCCTGATTTGATCTGTGTGTTAAGAGTCTATCCAATATAAAAATGACCAATCAAAAAAGTAGCCTGAGTAAAAGAGATTTATGATGCTATCATTTTGATCTCAATATTGCTGAAGTTTTTGTGGTCTACCTTAAGAGATTTTTTTTTTAAGTTAAGTTAGTTTATTTTTATATTATGTGCTGCATAAAATGCATTCCTTACCCTGTCTCCTTGGTCAGACAGTCCTGTTATATTACATACATGTCAGGAAGAGAGCACAGTCTCAGGAAACAGGGGGGCAGACAGTACTTTTCCTTAATCTTAAAGGTAACCTTTTTTAGCATCAAGTAACAGGATATGCTTCCTTTATTTAAAACATGGTGCTCCATTATGTTAAAACTATGTTTAATTTGATTTCTGAATGCAGGAATTTCAACACTAAAAACACGAAGTAAAATAGGCTAAGAAAAAATTTTGAGTAGAAGATTCAGTTAAGATGTTGAGAGAACCTTATAATGGAATACCTGCATGTGATGGGCATAATTACCAAAATTTGGGGAAGTGAGGATTTAGATCTCCTCCTTAAAAAGCAAAAGGCTCAACCCAGCAGTTCAGATTTAAAAACAATTAAATGTGGTACCAAGGCCTGTGGCAAATGTTCATTTAAAAGTGCCATGGAATCTGAGCCTTGATTCCAACAATTGCAGTTTTTGTCATGCCACACATGCATGGCAAGAGGCACAATTTTGGGATCAGGAATCAGATCCCAATCATGCCCTTTCTGCTTGCCATATGATCCTGGGCTCTCCCTGCACCAGCAAGTTAAAAGCAAGTGGCCTACAGCTCAGCATGACTTGGTATGGTCTTGGGGCCAACAATCAGCTGATTGTTCATAGATGTAGGGTCAGAGGGGACCTGAGCAGATCATCAAGTCTGACCTGCTGCCCTGGGCTCATATGACCCCTAGTAAGTTTAAGCTCATGTGACCCCAGCTAGGTACTTATCAAGCCTCCTTTTAAAGACCCCTAAGGTAGGAGCCAACACCACTTCCCTTGGAAGGTGGTTCCAGATCCTGGCCACCCTGACTGTGAAGTAGCACCTCCTGATGTCTAGCCTGAACCTACTCTCAACTTGTGGCTGTTATTCTTTGTTACTCTTGGAGGTGCTCAGGGGAACAGAGTCTCACGCAATCCCCTCTGGTCCCCCCTGGTAAGTTTATAGATGGCCACTAGATCCCCTCTCAGCCTTCTCTTGTGAAAGCTGAACAGGTCCTGTAGCCTCTCCTCATAGGGCCTGCCCTGCTGCCCCCTAGCCAATTTGTGATACATCTGACTGTAGGCATCGATGCCACAGTCACCTAGCTTTTTAATGAGAACGGACGGGAGACAATGTCAAAGGCTTTCCTGAAGTCCAGAAAGACTACATGAAGCGCGACACCTGCATCCAATGATTTTGTGATCTGATTGTAGAAGGCAATCAGGTTGGTCTGACAGGACCTGCCTCTAATGAACCCATCCTGGTTGCCCTTGTGCATCCTCCCCCCTGCTGGTCCCTCACAGATGTGCTCCTGGATAATTTTCTCAAAGAGCTTCCCCAGGACCAAAGTAGACTAATGGGCCTATAGTTGCCTGGGTCCTCCCTCCTCCCTTTTTTGAAAATGGGGACCATAATGGCTTTCTTCCAGTCATCTGGCACCTGGCCAGAGCACCACGAGTGCCCCATGATGACCTCTGCCAATTCCCTCAGCACCCTAGGGTGGAGAGCATCTGGATCTGCTGATTTTAACATGTCCATCCCCTGCAGAAGTTCCCTAATTTAGTCCTCCCTGACCCTAGGTCTGGCGGAGTCACTCCTGAGTCTGCCCTGAATCCCGATGGGGGAGAAGCCCTTGTCCCTGCTCAGAAAAATGGAGGCAAAGAATTTGTTAAAAAGGCTTGCTTTTTTTTGTTGTTGACCCCAGCCCTGGGAGAGCCCCAAACATGCCACACATTCAATTTCAGGCACCATATAAACCAGCCATAAAAATGCTCTACATTGTGTGTGAAACAGTTTTATGGCTTGCTTGCCATTTTTTTGGCACCTTAAATGGGTACATGGGGTCATCATGGGGGACCTGAACTTCCCAGACATCTGCTGGGAAGAGCAGTCAGCCAAGTCTGATCGCTCACGTCGGTTCTTAGCCAAAGTACAGGACCT
>JAGPOW010003316.1:143764459-143775677 GCA_030014935.1 Caiman crocodilus
TCATCTGACCCCAGTGCTCTTTCCTGCCAAGGCAGGGGGTCGGACTAGATGATCTGCCCAGGTCCCTTCCGACTCTAGATACTATGAAACTATGAAACTATGTGTAGTACCTTTGCCATTTATGCCACAATTAACATAGTTATTGTGGCATAAATATAATGTGTAGAGCTTTGTATCTTAGGCCTATGTGAACGGATACATTTATGAACGTGATCAAATGATGTGGTTACTTATGACAAAATATGATTGGACTCTATCATCCAGGCCTCCCCTTCTTATTTTATGTAGAAGTCTCCTTTCCTAATCCAGCAGCAAAAAAAATGACAAGCAAGGAACTAGAACACAAGGAGATTGTTCAAACACTAGTGGAGAAGTTAGAGAGAATGGTTATTTTTATTTTTAATTCTATGCATGTTTTAAAAAATAAAAACCTGACCATATTTGAGCATCATGCTACACAGTCACATACCTGCAAAACTGTGAATATGAGAGATTGAGAGATACCCTCTCAATGTCCAAAACATTAGCCTTTTTGAGCCAAGGAGACACTGTAAGACAGAGGCTGGGAACAAGGACCGGGATCCATGCAATCCCACTGATACTCTAAGGTACTCTCTCCTATAGGATTAAATAATGCTCCTGATTAAATAAGATCTAGGGGCAGCTGTGTGGGAATATTGCAACAAGCATCTTTTGAGTTGACTAGAATATAAGGCTGCTTTAATGCTGCTTTTGAAGCAGTAAAGCATGCCTGTGTTTAACCTAAGTATACATAAGAACCTGATTTGTTCTATTGACTTTCAAAGATATTCTCCATCCAACAGATGTAAAATGATAAAGAATGGCTGGTAACATTTAGGACCTAATCTAGTGATATGATAGCTTCCGTTTGACAACGAATAAAGCATTACCTGCAGATTATCTAGAATGATTCGGAGTGACTGAACTTGCCGTCGGACCGCTCCAGAGAACCTTTCATAAGTAGATGCATCATATTCACTCATCTTGATCTCCTTTAATCTTAAGTAAGAAACAGGACAAGTTGTTAAGACCAAATCAGGTGAAAAAGCACATCTTATGCTAACAACAGGGTGAGTAAACTTGTTTGTTGATAATGTTTCAACTCAAAATGGCAAAGTCTAGACTTTGAGACAACTCAGAAAAGCAGTAGCTGCTTTGATTAAACTTGGAAAAGTCATGTAATTACCTGTGTTCATAAAGGCCGCACCTTTAGCAGTCTCAGATACTATTGTTTTAGGGACTGGGTTGTAAACCATATGCTTTGAAAGCTGTGCTAAAATTACAAACAGCTTTATTAGTTCAGTTGTTGCTTCATGTATTTAAAAAAAGTACACTTGTTTGTTTTGATCTTGTTAGCAATGCATTTTAAACAACCTGGGTAACCTTGCTTTAACACAGAGGCAAAGTAATGTGCTTGGAAATTCTCTCCTATGATTGACTAGTTTGTTTTAAAGGCTATCTTTATCCTTCATGAAGAAAATGAAGAAACCTCAGAACAAAGGGAAAGTCTTGAACAAATATGTAAGCCTACCCTCTACACGCACATTGTTAATTGTGCAATTACCTTAAGACCAGCCCCATTAGAGGGGGCCTAAGTTACAAAAATTCTGATATACCATTCAGTGAATGTCTTATCTACAGACAGGTTTTGTAATGCTTTTATCTATATCTGTTTATAAAGCAAATAAAGTTCTAGTAGTGTAACTGATAGTGTGAAAGCAGTGAAACAAATAGCTTACTTTACCCTATACTTTTATATTAGTTTATAGCTGATTTTAAATACAAGCACTTTTATACAATTGTGTCCACACTATGTTAAATATCTGGTTTATAAAGATACAGTTAAAGTGGTACCAAAACCAGTAGGTGTAGATTACCTGAAATGTAGCTTAATACCCTATCACAAGTTACTTTCTTGGAGCAGAAATATGACAGCTGTTAGGACTGGATCCAACTCTATGCAAAAGCAATAGAAAGACTCTCATTGTGGGAGCTAAGCATGAGATCCCACCCTTGTCTTCTCCACAGCTATCATGTTTTTTACATTGAATTATGCACAGGTACCATAATAGAATAATATCAAAGTAACCTATTTAGGAAGCAGCAAATTTTACTACTGTGTACTGGCATCCACCAGGTGATTCCAGGTATCTAAATTTAATACCTTGATACCACATAGAAAATAACTTCTTAACTCTTAAACTAAAAATCATAAATGCAGTTTTATTACAGCAGCCATGGGTTGAGGTGGCATGGGCACTAAGGTGCACAGTTGACAGCCCAAGAGGCTGTAAGATTGAGGCCATAGCAGATTGAGGCCATAGGCACCATGGCCTGTCAGATAATAATGAAATCTGTAAATTCTGCTCCATAGTTTGTCACAAGGACATGAAAAGGAAGGACTACAGGAGCCTGTATCCACTATGAAAGTTACCGAAGAAGGATTTTGATTTAAAAAACAAACAAACATAGTATCTATCAGGAATAACATTAACATTTAACACTATTAGAACAGAATAGTGTTAACATTTTAACACTATTCTGGTTAACTCACAGGTCACTACACATATTTGCTAAAGATTGTCTCAAATGCCAAAGTGAATGCCATCTATATTAAAAATGATATAATCAGCAGACAGCTGTCTTAGTTTGATGTCTGCAGAGAGAACAGCTGTACAAATGATGTTTTTGCTACAGAAAAAGTCCCTAAATTGCATAGCAATATTGATAAGAAAAACACAAATTTCAGCCCTGAATATAAAAAAAAAAAATGAATACAAAATCTAAAGAATAACAGAGGTACTGTACAAGTTGCTTAGTCTTTGATGAAAGCTTAAAATATTTTGCTTACAGGTATGCATGATGACACCACATAACATGGACCATGTTTTATTTTAATTAGGATGAAATCTGGAAATAATACACTAGATTGTTTCAGATTCAGAAAAAAAATCTCTGACAAGGTGTCATGCTGTCAAAGGAATCTGCAGGCTAGAATCTGAGACATGAAATAGAAGAATAAGTAGAGGAAACTTCTATGCTATTGATAATGCAAGTAACTGCAAATGTTCTCCACAACCAGTAATATCCAGCCCAGAAAGTTATAATTTTAAATCCTACCCTCCCACTCAGAACTGCCAAGAAAACTACACTATAATTAAGTAGTCCATGCAAATAATTACATATAAGCAGATGATATATTCTGCAATTTACTTCACTTTCTCCTAAAAGTATAGAGCATGTTCCTTTCAGAGGACACAGGGAGATTGCACAATAACTGAGAGAAGTGGCGAAAAACTGGTAGCATTGGGGAAAGTGGTGACAAGGGAACTGGCAGCAGTGGGGGGAATCAGCAGAAATTGGCAGGTGAAGTGTATGTGGGGGGCACGAGAGTGCTTGTGAGTGGCAATGAGGTACAAACTAGGAGTGTGCGAAACAGGCCATATCTGATTTGGATTCAGCCTGAATCATGGACAGTGATTCAATTAGTTGATTTGGATCACTGTTCCCGATTCAATTTAGCTGGATCTGAATCTGAAGATTCAATACTGATTTGGAGAACTAGCAGTTCGGACATAGACACAGCTTTAAATGTTTTGGGGGGTTTTTTTCGTTTTTTTTTATATACCTCGAGGTACCAGGCGCGACTTGTGAATGCTGCAATGGTGGGGAGAATGGAGCATCCCACAGGAGCACAGGGTCCCCCCGCATGCTTGGAGGCAAACCCAGAAGTGGACTTCCAGTCCACTTCCGGGTCCACTGCCAAGTGTGCAGGGGGACCCCAGGTGCTCCCCCAGCCCCAGGAGGCACCAGTCACCAAGCCAGAAGGGCATGGGGGGCTGTGCTCCCCAGTGGACCCGGAAGTGGACCACATGTGCTTCTAGTCCACTTCTGGGCCTGCTGCCTAGCATGCTGCAGACCCCTCTGCACTCCTCTATTGCACTTCATTTGCCCCACCATCACAACATTCACAAGCCGCCTGGTACCTTGAGGTACGTGGAAAAAACATTTAAAGCTTTGTCTATGTCCTAATCATCAAATCTTTCTGAATCTCTCCAAATCAATTTGGAGAGTTCCAATTTGATTCAGAGAGATTAAAGGGTCTCCTGATTCAATTCAGAGATTCGGCCACTGAATCGGGCAGCCCTAGTATAAACCCTGAAAGCTGGGGAAATTTCTCATGTAAGACCTTCAGTTCTGATGTAAGACCTTTTCTTGGGCTGTGCAGGAGATCCCAACTTTTCCCTATTAGTTCCTATTGAGTCCCAGTGCGCAACAAAACAATGTTTGGGATAAATATGGCTTCTTAGGTCCAAAATAAGCTATATTATCCCTGGCATGTGTAGGTGCAAATCCAGTTTAGAAACGTATAAATTGTTGAGAAGAGGTCACGTATGCTGATGTTCAGATTCCATAGCATACAGGTGGCACACTCCTACACAGAATTGTAGATCCATAGAAAATAAAGGTTGGAAAGGACCTCAGGAGGTCATCTAGTCCAGTCCCCCGCTCAAAGTAGGACTACCCCAAACTAGGTCATCCCAGCCAAGGCTTTGTTTAGCCAGCTCTTAAAAATCTCCAAGGGTGGAGATTCCACAACCTCTCTGGGTAAACTGTTTCAGTGATTTACTACCATCTTAGTGATATTCCTAATATCTAACCTAAACTTCCCTTGCTGCAATTTGAAACCATTGTTCCTTGTTTTGTCATCTGCTACCACTGAAAACAGTCTAGCTCCATTCTTTTTGGAACTACCCTTCAGGTAGTTGAAGGCTGCTATTAAATCCCGGTCCCCAGTCTTTTCTCCAGATGAAATAAACCCAGTTCTTTCAGCGTCTTCTTATAAGTCATGTGCCCCAGCCCCCTAACCATTTTTCTTGCTCTCTGCTGGACTCTCTCCAATTTGTCTACACTCCTTCCGTACTGGGGTGCTCAAAACTGAATATGGTACTCTAGATGTGGCCTCACCAGTACCAAACAGAAGGGAATAATCACTTCCTTCGATGTGTTGGCAACATTCCTACTAATACAGCCCAGTATATTGTTAGCCTTCTTGGCAACAAGGGCACACTGTTGGCTCATATTCAGCTTATTGTTCACTGTAACCCCCAGGTAATTTTCTGCAGAACTGCTGCTTGGCCAGTCAGCCCCCCGCCTTCTCAGCTACGTGGAATCGTTTCATCCTAAATACAGGACTTCGTACTTGTCCTTATTGAACCTCATGAAATTTCTTTTGATCCAATCCTCCAATTTGTCTAGGTCTCTCTGAATCCTAGCCCTACTTTCTAGAATATCTACTACTCTCCCCAGCTTGTTATCGTCTGTAAACTTGCTGGGGCACTCCACTTGATACTGGCTGCCAACTAGACAGCCATTGATTACTGCCCTCTGAACAGTTTTCTATCTACCTGACAATCCATTCATCCACCATGTACTTCCTTAGCTTGCCTTCAAGAATGCTGTGGGAGACTCTATCAAAAGACTTGCTAAAATCAAGGTATACCACGTCCACTGGTCTCCCCACATCCACAGAACCAGCCATCTGATCATAGAAGGCATTCAGGCTGACTTGCCTCTGGTGAATCCATGCTGACTGTTCCTAATCACCTGCTTCTTCAATGCTTAGAAATGGATTCCTTGAGGACCTGCTCCATGATTTTTCCAGGGACTGTGGTAAGGTCTATAGTTTGCCCTTTTCCAATCGTGTGAGACCTCTCCGAGACTCCCACGAGTTTTCAAAGATGATAGCTTGTGGCTCTGTAATCACATTGGTTGACTCCCTCAGCACCTTCAGGTGCACTGTATCCAGCCCCATAGACTTATACCTGACCAGCTTTCCTAAATACTCTCTAAACTGTTCTTTTGCTACTGTTGGCAGCTCAGCTCTTCCCAAAACGGTGATGCTAAGTGCAGTAGTCTGGGAACTGAGCATGCCTGTTAAGACTGAGGTAAAAAAAGAATTGAGTACTTCAGGCTTTTTTACATTGCCTGTCAATAGATTGCCTTCTCCCATCAGTAAGGGACCCACACTTTCACTGATCTTCCCCTTGTTGCTCACATACTTGTAGAAAACTTTCTCGTTACCTTTCATGTTCCTTGCTAACTGCAACTCCAATTGTGCTTTGATCTTCCTGATTTCATCCCTGCATGCCCAAGCAATACTCTTCTACTTGTCCCTAATTGTTTGTCCAAGTTTTCACTTGTAAGCTCTCTTTTTGTGTTTTAGCTCACTGAAAGTTGCTTGCTAAGCCAAGCTGGTCTGCTGCCACAGTTGCTAGTCTTCCTGAGCACTGGGATGGTTCGTTTCTGAGCCCTCAGTAAGATTTATTTGAAATACAACCAGGACTCCTGGACTCCTTTCTCCCTCAGACTGGATTCCCAGGATCCTTACTTTGCTGCTCTCCTTCTTCCTTTCCTCAGGATCCTGAACTCAACCATGTCATAGTCACTGCTGCCCAAGTTAACATCCACTTCTAACATTCCCTGATAATTCTTCCCTGTTTGTGAGAAGCAGATCAAGAAAAGCAAAGCCCCTAATTGACCTCTTCAACACTTGCATCAGAAAGTTGTACTTTCCACTCTCCAAAAAACCTCCTGGTTTGCCTGTGCACTGCTGTAACGCCCTCCTAGCAGACGTCAGGGTGACTGAAGTCCCCCATTAGAAACAAGGCCTGTGTTTGGCCTATTACCGCTGCCTGTTGGAAGAACAGCCTCATCTTCTTGGACTGGTGGTCTATAGCAAACACCTACTATGCCACCTTTGTTGCTCTCCCCTCTGATCCTAACCCAGAGCTTTCAGCAGGCCTATCTCCAGTTTCATACTGGAGCAATCATATAATTCTTTTAGATAAAGCACAACTCTTCCTCCTCTTTTCCTCTTCCTGTCCTTTCTGAACAATTTATACCCATCCATGATAGTGGTTCAGTCATGTGAGCTATCCCGCCAGGTCTCTGTTATTCCAATCATGCCATAGTTTTGTGACTGTGTGAGGATATACAATTCTTCATGCTTGTGTCCCAAGCTCCATGCATTCACGTACAGACACCTGAGGTAACTAGCTAATGGCCTTATTTTCTCAGGAAGACTGAGAAGGTAGCCTCTACTGCCCTTTTCTGATTATTTCTCCTCCAAGTCATACACTTCCCCGCTTACCTCAGGACTTTGTTCTTCATTCCCTGGTAAACCTAATTTAAAGTTCTCCTCACTTAGTTAATGAGCCTGTTTGTGAAGATACTCTTTCCTCTCTTCATCAGGTGGGTTTCACTCCTTCTGAGCAATCCTTCTTGGCACAACGTCCTGTTGTCAAAGAAGCCAAAGTCCTGTTGGCAACACCACCTGTGCAGCCATGCATTCATCTGCAGGATGCATCTGCTCCTGTCTGGGCACTTCCTCTTGACTGGAAGGATGAAGGAAAACATCTGAGCCCCTGTCACAAGCTTCCACTTTCCTGGGAATCCATGTCTTCTTCCTTCTGGTAGTCCTTCCTCTGCAGTCCTAGAGGTGTCCTTCAGCATTGAATCGACAGTGTCCTCATGGTGGAGGATGCTTTGGACAATTGCCACCTCCTCCTGGAGCTCTCTTGCCTGCTCCCTGAGGGACACCACCAGGAGGCATCACTCACGACACAGGCACTTTCCCACATGGCTATTACAGGAAAGAACCTGCAAGCGGCAGTCTCCATAGCACCAACTAGGACCTGGGTGGAAGCCTTTCTGTTCAGTGGTCCTGCCTAGATAGACTACCTCTCAACCACAAGCTGAGGAAGAGCTGGCAGTGCCTATGGCCCTGGTACTGCGATGTCCTCCAGCCATTTCTCCGGGTCTCTTAATCTGCCACCTCTTTCTTCCTGCCCCTCTTTCCAGCAAACCTTCCCTAGAAATCTCTCTTGTAAACTGGCCTTCCATTATTTATTAGTTATTACTAGTTAGGAACCTTCCCAGAGAAGAGAAAAATACTGAAAAGTGGAGACTGTCAGAGAGGAAGGGAAAAAGAAGACATTAAAACATGCTAACAAAGCATGCATGTGTAATGTATATCCAACTATAAGTTTATAATGTATAAACTATAAGTATAAAGAATTTATTATTTCCCATCAGAATTAAATGTGCACTCTTCATACATTTAAAGAGGAATTTGAAAATAAAGTAATATAATTTTTGTTTTATAAGGTTAGGAATATTTAGACTACTATTCTGGCCAAATTCTTATGCTGGTGGCTGCACTCTGCCTACCCAAATTGTCCTGCCATTTAATAGGAGGGTTTAAATGAAATACTATATTCTGTATGTCTTGTCCTAAGTCAGTGGTTCTCAACCTATTTGCCATAGTGGGCCACACCTGCAGCTCTCAATGTGTTATATGGGCTGCACTCCACAGCTGAGGGGCCCCCAGCTACCAGGGCTATTGCACCAGGGCAAGGGCCCAGAGCCCTGTGCCTCTCCCAACCCCCTCCCCTCCTCTGCCCTGCCCCCCCCCCCAGTGCCCAAGGCCTAGCTGCTGCCTGTGGGAGGTGGCAGTTGCTGTGACTGGAGCAGAGTGCAGAGCCTGGCTCCCCAACACCCCCTGAGTGGGTGGCATAGCTGGAGTGGAGTCTGTGGTAGGGATATGGGCTGCCCGCTGCAGGCTCAGAGCTCCCTCCCTGATTGCTCTTCCCCCGGGGCTTTAGCTGCCCAGTGGTGGGACCCGGCACCAGCAGGTGTGAAGGCTTGGCACTGCTGCTGGGAGCACAATGCCAGCCATGCTGCTATGGCAAGGCACCCCCCGCCCCCATGGTGGTAGTGCCAGTGTGGAGTGGTGCCCCCTGCTGCTGCCAGGTGGGCAGGGGGTGCCTTGCTATGGCATTGTGGCTGTCGTGGGGCTCCCAGCAGTGGCACCAAGCCTCTCCGCCTTGTCACAGAGGCCCCTGGGGGGAAGGCAGCAGGGTGGGGAGCCCTGAGCACACAGCAGGTAGCTTGCATCCTCTCTTGTCCCATGCACAAATCTGGGGAGCAAGTGCCCCCCGCATGCCTCCCTCCCTCGGAGTGTGTACAGCAGCAGGGAGGCTGGCCCTTCTGCTGTCCCCTGGACGAGTTGCCTGTGGCCCTGTCCTTTTCCTCAGCTGGGCCCTGCAGCTGCACATGGCCCCCATGCACTGGCCCCCTGCTCTGCTCTGGCAGCGCAGCACGTCCAGCCCCAACACTATCCTGTGCCTCTCCCAACCCCCTCCCCTCCTCTGCCCTGCCCCCTGCTCCCCCCCCCAGTGCCCAAGTGCACATGGCCCCCATGCACATGGCCCCCTGCTCTGGCCCCCATGCACTGCTCTGGCAGCGCAGCACCTCCAGCCCCAACACTGTCCTGCCCTATTCTACTCTACTGTACTCCCTTCCTCTCTCACCGTGCTGGCCTCAGTCTATCCTCCCCCCAAGGCCCCATGCACAGACTTACCTGGAGGGAGCTGCGGGATCTGCTCGCCATGCTGCCTGGCTGCCATGTGTATGTGTGCATGTGCACATGAACATGGCACCCCCTGCGTCTGATCACCTTTCTCCCACTTCCCCCAGCCTCAAGCAGCCCTTGCAGGCTGGAACTCTGCAGCCTGCAAGAGGGAATCCACCATTTCCCAAGTTTTTCTCCTTGACTAACCTACTGCAGGTGGCAATCTTTACTTTTAAAAAAAAAAGAGGATGTCACATGGGTTGCAGCAGTATATTGATTGGACTACATGCATCCCATCAGTTGAGAACAACTGTCCTAAGGTGTTAATTAGTGTTGATGTACAATTGTAAACAGTGGTGAATTTTATCAGAATAACTTTACTTATTTATTGTCATAATGCTATACAACTGAACTTCTTGGGTGAGGGAAGAAAAAGAAGTCAAAACTGAATGTTAACCTCTGTTTAAAAGCCTTTTCACCCATTTCCCTTGCAGCTCTCTTCACCTCCTCTGGAACAGCATCTTTCTCAGCTTGAGATATCTGGTAAACCTTGTGACCAGCATCCAGTCGATAGGGCCCACCTTTGCCGCCCAGCCCTGCTGTGTCTCTCCCACCTGGAACAGTCAGTATAAAAATCAAAAATGCATATTTGATGATGATTATGACATAGTGTTTGTTTTCCTTTTTTAAAGCCTCTAGTGTCACCCCAGTGCATACCATTTGTAGCATAAAATATCCTCAAGTCCCACAGAAAATACTTTACATGCAAATACTTGCATGCTTTTTAAAGTGAAACACTTGCATGCTTTCTAAAATGAAGAAATGCCACAGTAAAGAAGAGTTACAGTTTTATATTTCTGATTTACACTGTTCACATCTAGGTTTTGTTTGCATCAGTGATGAAATTTACCCCTGTGGGAATGGACCTATACTTCACTTAAGTCCTACACAAATCCTCACAGCTATTAGCCCTTACAGCCATTGACTCTTGTAACTTTAAAGCAATTAGGATTTTTTTCTCCAGAGTTTGTTGGCTGACTCTGCACCTGAGATTTATACTACTATATTTTCTGAGTCCTTTCATGTCATTTAAATTAGAGAACACTGCATTACCAAAGTATTAGCAGAGAAAAAAAACCACAAATGGTTTAAAACATATATGAAATAAAGATATTTGTGTGTCCTGGCCTAGTCTTGGGCATGAGCAGGAACTTTTCATCTTGCATTGGATTTAATGCACTGGATTTAAATAGTTTCCAGTAGGAAATTAATTTCACAATCAACATAGCTTTGAAATCTTTAACTTTCAAAAAACATATTTGGGACATCTTTGAAAGATGCATGATACATCATGAAAACAAAATGAGAGCAAACCTGTTCCACCAGCCCAGGTATTCCCACCAACATGAGGCATGTTGTCTTTATCTATCTTTCCATGCTTAGGGGAGCTCACATCCAAACCACTGTCTCTCTTGATGGTTATCTGTCAAATTTAAAACAGAGAAAGCTTTAAATATCACTGGATTTTAGAGCCAGCAAGAATTCTATTGTTATTCATAGATTTCATAGACATTAGGGCTGGAAGGGACTGCGGAAGATCATCGAGTCCAGCCCCCTGCCCAAAAGGCAGGAAGTCAGCTGGGGTCATAGGATCCCAGCAAGATAAGCATCCAGTTTGCTCTCGAAGGTGTTCAATGTAGGCGCTTGAACCACCTCCGGTGGCAGGCTGTTCCAGACCTTGGGGGCTCGGACAGTAAAGAAATTCTTCCTTATGTCCAGCCT
>JAGPOW010003316.1:143775777-143829065 GCA_030014935.1 Caiman crocodilus
ATGTAGGCGCTTGAACCACCTCCGGTGGCAGGCTGTTCCAGACCTTGGGGGCTCGGACAGTAAAGAAATTCTTCCTTATGTCCAGCCTGAAACGGTCTTCATCCCTTGGGGCGCTCTGGTGAACAAATGTTCCCCCAGATACTGGTGATCACCCCTGATAAACTTATAGGTGGCCATCAGATCACCCCTGCGCCTGCACTTTTCCAGGCTAAAGAGCCCCAGGGCTCTCAATACTGATAATCTGTTGCCTTCTGTTTAGGAGCAGGGAACTCAAACTGAATCCAAGAGAGGCATTCTGACAAAACACATAAAATAGAGCCCCAAGAGAAGGATGATCAGACTTGAACCTCATCAAACAGGGAGAAGTCTTGAGGCTTGAACACACTATGAAAGAATGCATTTAAAATATAATTACTAAATTAGAGATTTAAAATTCTAATGTTATAAAAGCCTTTATCTGTCTGTCCATAACACTTTATTTGCATTCTGATTGGCTGACTGAAACAGACAATCAGAGTGCTCCAAGTGCTTGACAGGAGATCGCGCAGTGGAGAGCCACCATGATGGCAAAGCAGCGCCGAGGACCGGATAGAGCGCGGGGGAGCTGAGGCCAGCAGCTTCCTGCAAGTGGCGCCAGCACCGGACCTCAACAAAAGCCGGCTGGGATGGGGAGAGGGGTCACAATGGGGGAAAGTGGTCCAGTCCTGAAGTAGCATGGGGGGTGGGGAAGGGAGCAGGCCCAGCTCTAAACTGGGGTGCTGGCATCACAGTGCTGGCCTCACTCCCCCCTGCTAACAGATGCAAATTGAAAAAAAAAACCCAAAACACACTTTACAAGCATCAGGAAATGGAGGGACACAGCAAGGGGGCCAAGGCCAGCGGAGGATGGGGGGGTGGGGGGCACACAAATGGGGCCAAACAAGGGAGGAGGGCAGAGGCAGAGCAGCAGCAGCACAGAGGTGACAGCAATCAATTTCCCCCCCCCCTTCATTCTTTACAAGCAATTGGCTAGTATAATTATAGCATTTTAAGATCCTAATTTAGTCAGGTTAAATTGTCATCTTAAATTATAAAGTTATGGCATCCTGGTTGTTCATTGGCAGAGGTGAAGCTTGGTATGTATCTCATAGAACTACAGAGAGGTGGGGCTGAAAGGCCCTCCCTATTCCAACCACCTACCTGAGGCAGGATCATCCCTATCCAAACCACCCTATACAAAACCACTGACTAACCCATTAATAAAACTAAATAGTCAACCTTGATGCAACCATTAGAAACAACACCCTAACCTGCTACAGGAAAAGCACAGGGAGAACAGTGGCCATTGACTTGCTGCTATGAAGGTTGTTAAAATATGCTCGAGAGATCTCAGGAGATGGGCTACATGCCCCACTACAGAGGAAGGCAAAACCACTCACAGTCTGCACCAATCTGACTAAGGGGTAACATATATTAGTACTTCCTACAGCTCATTTCTCTTTTAAGAGGTGCCAGCATTGTCACAATCCTGCAGACTGAACACGTTTTTCTCACAGGACCATAAGCAATGGCAACAAACTCTTCCAGTGAACCTGAACCTTCCCATTAAGCAAACAGTTAGTTCAAGTCACATGTGTGTTTAATCCTTGGCTTCCCTGCTAACATTACCAATAAAGACAAGGATGACATTGGTGGTTTTTCTTATATGAATACCTGTCTATTGTGGCTGGACTCTGCCCATCAACTCCCTGCCCACAGAGCTCACTAAACAACTGTCACACAGTCATGACTCGAGTCACTGATGACTGGTGCTGTATTCACATACGTGACCTATTTGAGACAGAAGGACAACTCTCCTATTACCAATTCCCGGAATCACAGAATGAATCCATTTTTACTTTATGCCTTGATTTTAGGTTAATCTTCTGTAAGTTAATATTATTATTTGAAACATAACTTTATGCCATGGATGTGTAAAGAACACTGATGTAGGTTTATGAATGGTTGTTTCTCTCCTAGATGTTTACGCTACATCTATTTTCCTATTAAATATATGCATTGTTTTGAATATATTACATTTTACTGCTCATTCAGGAATAAGTTGAGTGGCACTGTCAGGGCTTCCATCAGAGCTGTGGAACAGTTTAATTCCTGATTTCACTGTGTGCCACATTTGACACTGGCATGAATTCCACACATGTTTTTTAACTGAAAACATGTGTCCTAACAACAGTGTCTTGGCAACTATTCAAAATATAATTTCTTCATTCTTATAGTGCTGATATCAGTTCATAAAGGTACAACACATCCTCTGTGAACCTTGTCATTAGTGTAAAATCAAGCTGTAATCTGATACATTACATTAAATTAATATTTGCATACTAAAAATAGATGCTTAGGAATATAACTGTGTGTTTTAGCCCTGTTAAAAAAAAACAAACACTATCCACTGAAAGAAAAGCTTCCTAGGTTAAAATACACAATCCTTTGGGAATCATTTGGTCAGTTCCCAAAGAGATCAAAGTTACTAGGTAAACAAAAATTGCTAAGTTGAGTTAAAAAAAATGAATGCAGGCCTTGCAAAATACAACACAAATAATAGTCTTTAAAAAGGAACAAAAATATGGGAAATTCTCTGTGTTTTGGTCCTTCTGGACCCATTTTTGGACCCCCCCCTCAAAAAAAAATTATGCAAAGCAAAGCTTTATAAAGGTTGTTTAGCTATAGCCAGTGACTTTCATATTCTACTTTATATTCTCCTAGGGTTTTTTTTAACTATTGAACGGTTTTTACAAAGTGAAGATTATTTGGAAAGAGCCTTTTTGAGCCTTCTATTTGGGAGAGTTTTATGAAACAAGGGAAGTGTGTGCAATTGAGTTGTTCATGATTTTGAAATTAAAATCAAGCTATGAAGTACTTTTTTTTGTCTGTAAGAGCTGCAGATCTCATAATGTGTAGTAATGCTAGTAAAAAAGATTTCCTTAACACTGATATTCCTATTGGTAATGGAATGTGGCAATAATATTGCTTTTATTTTGAAGAGCAGAGTGATTTATTGCCTTTGATATCACAGGAGGCAGAACATTATACCTAGTCTTTAAAAGACATTTTAGAAAATGATTATGAGGGAGCAAGTTGTCCTTCTTACTAAATTATCTGCATTTAATTATCAGGTGTTTTTGTTTGCATACTTGGAATACTCAAAATGCTATTATGGTATATAACAGCAACAGAGGTGCATATTTCATGCCCATGAACTTCTACTTTGTCACATATTTGCACATTTGAATAAATACCAGTGTGACAGGTACCCGTCCTGGGCCGCCCTTAATGTGGCCCACACACCTGTCCCTGGGGCAACTGCCCACCTACTCGCCTGCCATGCCTTGTTCTTAATTAATTGATCAATGTTAATCAGCAGGAGGCTGCCCTTGTACTGCCCCACTACTAAGGGGTGCTATCTGCAGCTCTGTTTCCTCCCTTACACCGCAGTCCATGCCTCGTTGATGTTGACTCAGGTCTATCCCTATCTTGGCCTCTTTCTGTTCTCTCTGAGCCTTCTCTGTGATGCTTACGCCCTCTCCTGGGGCTCACCGTGCCCCACTTGGGCTTCCCAATTATGCTGCCCCCCTAGCTGGGGCCCACCAGGCCCACACTTGGGCTTCCTAACAATGTTGCCCCCTATCTGGGGCTTGCCATGCCCAACTAGGGCTTCCTAATAATGGTGCCCCCTCTCTGGGGCTCACTGTGCCCACACTTGGGCTCCCTAATGATGCTGCCCCCTCTCTGGGGCTCACCATGCCCACACTTGGGCTCTCTAATGATGCTGCCCTCTATCTGGGGCTTGCCGTGCCCACCCTGGGGCTTCTCAAATGCTCCTCTCTGGAGCTAGGGTCTATGTACCCTGCATGCTGTGCTCTCATTGGCACTGGGGTCCTCACACTCTGCTGTGAGTCCCCTATGAGGCCTCCTCCATCCCCTAATAGCCTCACCCAAACCACTGGTATAAGCAACAGCCACACAAACTTGAGCCTTCTGGCTATAACTTAAACCTAAGCCACCTGGCTATAACAACATTGCTCAACTCCGGTCAAGCTGTACCTGCAGTTAGGCTTCTCCTCATATCATGGCTTAGGAAGCTCCTGCCTCTCTGGCTGCTGGCAGGGAACTGCCTCTGGTCTCCACTCCTGGGCTTTATAAGGGCCAGGCCCTGCCCCTTCTGGTCAGCTGACCTTCCCTGGTTGCCCTGGCAACCCACAGCTGGGTTCCTTAGTCACTGCTAAGGCTCCCTCCCCTGCAGTTTTCCCCTCTTCAGGAACAGGGCACCTCAGTGCTCTGTGACAACCAGCCATGCACAAAAAAGGAAAAAATACTGGTACTACTGAGGTGCAGCTGAACATTTTGATGAGAGACATTTTTATATACAGAGTGGAATTTTTCTTTGGTATTTATCATATATTTAGTATATGTATTAAATTGATATGTTAGTTCTCTGTGAAATAAAATAATTTGGAGTAATTAGAATTAATAAAGGTGAAATGCTCTGGGATAGATTATTTAATTTAGGTTTTATTTTGGGTAACTCAGGTCCTCTTACATTAAATTAACCCTATCAAGAACCTAATAGATTTATCCAGATTTAAAAATAGCCTGATTTCCACATATGTTACGTTCCAATGCTTAGTTTGGCTTTAGTTTAAAAATGGAGAATCTGGCTATTGTAGCCTGGTATCACTTGTAGAGCAATGACAGTTGACCTTGTAATAAAATGAGAGAGGATAGGGCTAAACTGTGGATATCTTTGAAAGTTAAAAGGGAAAAAGGGTTGTGTGGGCTGAAGTGAAGGAGTGGGGGAATAAATGAAGGGACTTACAAAGAGGGGCAAAAAAAACCCGTGCCATTTCTTTATGTGTATATAACCATATGTAAGTGAAAAGCTTTACTCATTACTGTCAGGACTGCATATAGCATGCTGTGAGTATCACAGCTAAGTAAAACAATAGATTAATTCAGTAAAGCAGTCCTGAGTTTTAGCTATGAGGTAAAGGTCAGAGGAAAATGGAAAAGAATTTGGAATTTTTCTTTTAAGACTTCCTACTAAGAGGGCTGATTTCCAGCATGACCACTAGTTCCATGATGTCTAGGACACACTATTCTTTCGTGTATTGTCTCTGTTTATAAATTGGTGACAGATTATCTACAAATGAAGTTATTTTTCCATTTTATTTCTCTTGGTTTGGGCAATACTTCTTTATGGTGTCATATACACAAAAAGTGGAATTGACATTCTCTATTATGATTCCATGTGCCTTTAGAAACAAAATCACCAATTAAAATAAGAGGCTGATGAGGGTCCTGAACCTCCATGTGTCTCTCAGTTCTAGTAGGTTTGTAGTTACGACAGTCCATTAAATAAGAGAAGCAAGGTTTTTTGGTGATTTCATTTATTGAACCAGCTGTGTACCTGGGAGAAATATTATCCAAACTTTTGGGCACAAGGTGCCCTTCTCCAGATCTGAGCTTGTCTAACATCTCTCCCTTTTTTTATTGGTCCCTTAAATGACGTCTTCAAAAAACCTTGCTTCTCACACAGTTCTAGCTTTTCAAACATTTTGTGTCCTCAAGCAGGAGCATCTCTATTAGCTTGATCACTCAGTGGGTGCCATTTAAATTATGGAGAATCCATGGATGCTCTAAAACCAGGGGATTGAGCAAAATTTGCATTATAAATGTTTGCATGAAGGACACGAGGTTTTCAGTATCAATGCTACAAGCCAGGAAGATGGTGCTAACCACACCTTGCATTTGAGAATTGTGCTGCACTGTGGAACCCAAGTAGCTGAAGAAGCTGAGAAAGAAGGAAATGAAAAGGGAAATGTAAAAGCCCCTCAGAGTGATAAAAATCCTTCAGCTTCATCCTCTGGTTCTATTACTTACATCTGTGTTACCTATAGCAAAGACTGACAGTCCTGATTTGGACTTCCAAAGCCACTCACATAGTTCACATGGTATCTGAACTGGTCTGGTGCTCACATCATCTGAGATGGATAGATGTCTTTTAGTATTACATTTGCATGACTTCTGTATCATTATGCATGAAAACAGATGTAACAGTTGAAATGTTTTGGACAGTTGAAATATGAGGCCTCAAAGAGAGAAAGGGAGAGGGACTGGAGGGTTGGAAAGGGGGAAGAGAAAACAGAAAATTGGGATTTTGCGGGGGGTCCGAGGGGGACCCCTGTAGCGCTAGATAGAACTACACAGACGTTACATATGGTATTACAAAAGCTTCCAATACAAGCAGTTATTCTTTGAAAGAGGGATGTTCTACTAGTGAATCTGCCATTTTTCTTGTGCTACAGGCAGCAAGCACTGCAGCAGTAACATCTGTCCGTTGCCTTTTTCCCATATGAAAAGTTTGTGTGTCCTCAAAATTACAGCACTTTTTTTTTAGTACAGAATTTTTCTGAGAATTTACAAGTAAATCAAATGTCAAAATTAATTTAATCAATTTTGGAACCATAAGTATTAAAACTGTTTAAATTAAAATTATGCATTTATTGCCCAGTATCACTATAATGTAAAATAAAGGTTGTTTTAGTGTATTTCCATATCTTAACATGCTTGGATTTCTCCTGAGTTTAAGCTCCGTGTACTTAGGTTTATAATGTTCAGTTTGGAATAATGATAACACGACTACATAATTTTATCTAAAATAGTTGATATATGCTCTCAACCCCGACACTTTCTTTTTAGCAGATATTTTTGTTTGGGACTACATATACCATGCTTGCCAGCTCAGATCTTTTCTTTCACTTCCCAGTTTTTAGGTAAACAATGAGGTTATTTAAAAAACTTGCAGCAACTGATTCACTGGAATGATATACATCAGATAAGTTGTTAAAAAAACTTCAAGAGTCTATTTACCTAATAGACTGTTTACCTAAAAGAAGTGTTCTGTGTCTTTTACCTATTTAAATGTACTACTAAAGTTATGAAATCACACATTTCACAGTATTTCAAGTTCTGTACAGTTATAATGTTATGAAATCAAAGCAGTTAAATTATTCTCCCTCAGATTCTGAGTTGGATAAGAAAATTATCCATGATGACTGTTATATCCATTTCTTTTTGTTACTTTGATACATAACATTCATAGCAATTTCTGCCAGAAAGAGAAAAATGTGGTGGAAGGGACTGTTAACAACTGAACTGAAGAGCAAAATAACCATTTCGTGCTCCATAATATTAACTGATCAAAAATGAAATAAAAAACAACAACAAGAAGCCTAAAATTGAAGAGTTCACAATTATTCACAAGACAGCAGTACAACCATCCTGCTGGCTGACTATATAAACACGCATACAATGCACTGTTTAGGGTATTTTTAAATATGAATAAAGATTAGCATTTGAACCCTTTAATTGTTTCTTTTTATAAAAGAACATATTTTAAGCAGTAATGATGATTGAAATGAATATCTATGAAACAACAGCATTTTTACTATAATTAAAATGTCTACATACTCTGCTCTTTCCCCTGACATAGACAGATCTCCACAAACATATTTTAAAGTCCATGATTATCTTCTAAAAGCTTACCCTTCTTGTTTTAATATATCACTGACCAAAAGAGAATCACTCACACATTACTGAATGTTTTCATTCAGAACTACCTACATCCAAATATTTTATGTTAAAGATGTAAACTGCACCTCTCCTTGTCTGAAAGGTCTCTGGCACTTATCAGCAGGGATCCTGGGTTTTGCTGATAAAAAAAATCCCCAATTTTTGGGTTTAAAAAAGTAACCCAAAATTCGAATTTTTCCATGATCAAAATGAAACACCACATCTATCTATCTATCTAGAAATCATTCTATCTATATAGATCTATTTATCTAGATATCTAGATAGATCTATATAGACAGAATGATTTCTATCTAAATAGATAGCTAGATAGCTAGATACAGAGATAGATAGAGATATAGATATGTGGCGTTTCATTTTGATCAAGGAAAATTGTGGATTTTGAGTTATTTGTTTTAAACTGAAAATTGGGGATTTTTTTATCAAAGAAAACCAGGGTCTTATAGTCTACTGCTTTCCAACAAAAAGTGGGCACAATAATTGGGATTTAACAATAGATAAAAGGACATCTTGATAGCTTGCCCAAAAAACCTTTGCTGAGACTTCTTCTATAAGATCTCCTGAGTATGAAGATACATCTAGCTCTTGGTTGGAAAAACAAATGATGACTGATTGCCTCATGATCAACGAGGACAGCTTTTAATTAAGTGTGAATACCTTTTTTTTTGTTTTGGTTACTTTTTAATGAAGACTGAGATGCATTCCTGATGTAGACTGATTTATCTATTGTAGCCATCACCTTTCTAGATGAAATATTTTTGTTCATCACAGTAAGCTGCTAGAGACAGTACATACTTCTATACAGCAGCTTAGTTTTTTTATCTGGGTAACTTCATTAAAATTGCTGAGGAGAATGAGATGTCTCCATGCCTCCCCCACCAGAAATGGCTGCCAGAGCAGCTCCTCTGCAATTCTAACATACATTAAAAGCCAATCCTTAATGAAGGATGGTAGAGGAAATGCTGGCTTCCAAAAGAGATGAATTTCCACACAGGGAAAAGGCAGACAAGGTTATTTGGGTGACTCTAACTAAAGTGGTCTAATATATATAGTCAATATATATATTTTTTTTATAGATATATCTATATATATTATAGATATATATATCTATTATATATATAACTAAATATATATATTATCTATATATAACTATATTTATATAGATATCTATATTTTATATTGGTCTAAAGAAGATACGAGATTTACCCAAAGAACCTTGTCTGCCTATGTCCTCAGACCGACATGGCTACAACCTACACCCCTACACAGGGAAATATCACCTACAAATGCACTTGCTGGGCTAATCTCTGCTCCTTCTAAAACCAAAACATTTCAAATCTCTTCCTTTTAATGTAAGTAACAGCAAAATTTTAACAAAATAATTATTCTTAAAAGAGAAGAAAAGAAAACTGACAAAAAATACTAATCTATTAAACTTTTGACTTCCAAGCACAGCTTCCAACAGGTACTAAGGAGCCTCTCTGCTTGATTCAATATATTTGCTCACTTCTGTTTCCCAAAATTATATTCCCTCCTCCTTTCTGGAGAGTTAACACAAAGACACACATTCCTCACAGGATTTCTTCAATTCACATCTCCAGAATGTAAATGTGTGAACTTCTCCCTCATTGTACATGGTGACAAATGACTGACTAAAAATTTTGTAAAGCCTTTAATCGGCACCTCTAACACTCTGAAACACCCAAGACATGCCAGGTGCAGCACATTTGCTAAAACCGCTGGAAATTACATGCCTCTCTCAACATAAAATCCACACGCACAATTGTGTTAAATGATTTCTACAAAAAAGCAAAGGCCAGAACTGCAGTAGATAGAGTTGTAGGAAAGATTTACATCTAGTGTATTACAAATGAAAAGCTGAGGTAGGCAGTTTAAATTGACTTCACCAGCACTCATTCAAGACAATTAGCGGGTAAATGCCTAACATTACTGCTGGGAAATGACAGGAGTGGGAAACTGGGGGCAGAGTAAAGCTGTTAGCTACATGTTTAACTACAGTCGTTTTTGGGCAGAACTGATGTTGAAGGTAGAGGTGATGTATGCAGTCATACCCTCCTTAAGGCTTTGACTTTCCTAACATTTGGTTTCCTATCATTGTCTTAACTATGAGATGGGAATCTTGCTAAGGTGCAAAGAGACAGCTTGCAACGCCCTTTTCTCTTTTAACAGTTGTGCAAAAGAAGGAAAGAATTAGCCTGATCATTTGACCTTCCCTTAACAAACAATATATGTAAAATGGACATAACTGTAGTAAAAAAGAATGCCTTCTATAAAAGAATACAGTATTTTAAAAAATTCAGATTTTGCTTATTAATTACAGATGTAAAGATGTATTTTCTCCTGTTCAGCCAGCACTAAAAGGTACACTACTGGTGATATATTTGCTAAGAAGACTAAAATACATAAGCTTTCTGTCCCAGTTGTGATTCAGGAGATGCTAAACTAACTATTACAATCACTATGACAACTTTTATCATGAGCATGTTTTAAAATTAGGGGCATATCTTTGGTTGCTGGGAACGATCATAGATGAAGGACTAATGTATAATATTCCATCTTATCACACTAATTATGCAAGAAGATTTTCCTGTATATTTCTATGGGAGTTAGATATTCTCCATGTGAAAGAAATAATAAACCATCGAAAACATGGAGTCTCAAAATGAAGTGTGCCTTTCAGTGTATGTGTAAACGACTATGGACTTGCCCTGAATTTATGGACAGTACATAAGACTTAACATTGGTCCTGACAAAGGTAATACTAGTGATATCTTAAGTTTCTAAAGAGAAGAGCAGTAAAGCTAGCAGGTAGCATTTGTCTAAGATCTAACTGCCTGTATTTTCAGTCAAAGTGAATTTATAGGACTATGTGCAAAGGTTCCATCAGATGACTCAATAATGTCATATCTCCTTGAATAGCATGTGGACTTTCCTCTCTCACCTTTAATAAAGTTTTCAGCATCCGCCTAAACAAACAAACAATCAACTGGTCTTAAATCCTCTTATTATCTCTGCTGGTAGATACATCTTTTAATATTCGAGTTCATCAAATTTCATCAGGGGAGAAAGAATAGGTCATATTTTCCTAGTAAGTACACAGGGTTCCTGATATAGAATCACAGGACATTAGGGTTGAAAGGGACCTCAGGACGACATCTAGCCCAATCCCTGCTCAGCTAGATCATACTAGCCAAGGCTTTGTCTAGCTGTATCTTAAAAACCTTCATGGATGGAGATCCTATGATCTCTTTGGGTAGCCTGTTCCAGTGCTTTACTATCTTTCTAGTGAGAAAGTTTTTTCCTAATATCTAACCTAAACTTCCCTTGCTGCAACTTGAGACCATTGCTCCTTGTTTTGTTGTCTGCCACCACTGAGAACAGTCTAGTTCCATCCTCTTTGTTACCATCCTTCAGGTAGTTGAAGGCTGCTATTAAATCCCCTCTCAGTCTTCCCTTCTCCAGGCTAAATAAGTCCAGTTCCCCCAGCCTCCCCTCATTAGTCATGTTCCCCAGCCCCTGAACCATTTTCATTGCCCTCCACTAGACTTTCTCCAGCCTGTCCACATCCTTTCTGTAGCAGGGGCTCAAAACTGGACCCAGTACTCCAGATATGGCCTCACCAGTGCTGAATAAAAGGGAATAATCACTTATCTGCTGGCAGTGCTCCTACTAATGAAGCCCAGTATGCCATTTACCTTCTACGCAATAAGTGCATGCATCTAAAACCTGTATTGCTTTATCACTCCTTCCTTTTTTTAGTTCTTCCATTCTCTACTCTTTCTTTTGTAGAGAGAAGATATTATTTTCCCATATCCTTATGATGCCAACAACCAAAAATATAGCAAGAAGTAAAGAATCATCAAGATACTGCATTCTGGGAGTGGGCAAGATGCCATATTTTTTGTTCATCACAGCTGGCTAGAGAGCGTACGTACGTCTATAGAACAGCTTGGTTTTTTAATTTTTGTTACCCTCATTAAAATGATTGACCTTATGTACAAAGATAGCAGTTACTTTGTGTTCCTGAAAAAAATGGCACTGCTATTATTTCTGCAAACTGCAAAATGAAATGCCAGTGTGCACTATGGTCCACATCTAACTAAGGGACTTTGGTATGGCAGTGCGGAGCATACTCATGCCTATGGTCTAGGCATCTGACTCCAGGAGTGTAATTTTCAGTCCTGAGTTGGATGTGAAGTCTGGTCTATGGTGAATGAAGAAAGTTAGGGCACCTAGAAATTGATTTCACAACCAGCAGCAGGCTGAGCAAGGGGGCAGCTAAGTTACCTAAAACAGAGGTCAGCAACCATTTTGAGACAGTGGGCTGGAATGACCCACTTTCTGTCCACGGTAGACCAATGCTAGGACTCTGCCACTGCCACAGGTACCTCTTGCTGTCTGGCTGCAGCATGGGTGAAGCCCCCTACTGCCTCACTGTGGTGTGACATGGGCTATGCCCCTTGCTACGAGAAGGCCACCAAAGCCCCCAGGTCTGTGGGCCAGATCCAATGGTTCAGTTAAAATCCCACCTCTCTGGAGCCTATCTGCCTCCTTGTTGGTCTAAATTATACACCTAAGAATGGGATTCACAGGCTGAAACCACCCGTCAGATGTAGGTACATAAATCATCTTCTTGGGTACAAACTACTGGCTCACTTCTTTTAAAACACAGTTGGGAACATCTTACACCAAACATTTGCTGGAAAAAATACTGGAGTGGTGTTGGGTGAAGGACTAGAACCCAAGAATCTCTAACATCATGGGGTTACAGTGTCAGGTTCTGTTTTGCTCGGTCTCTTTCTGGTCCCATGAATCTTGCATTCCTTTTTGCATCGTGGCACTCTTCCACAAGAGTCTGATTAGGGCACTCCGTGAGCCTGGAAATGTGAGCTTGAATCCACCTCAAGCTGAAGAAGGCCTCGAATGAGGCCTCCCACTTTGTGAGCAAGTGTTTTAACAACTATTATGTAGAGGCAAGCTTCTCCTCCTCTTTTGAAAGCAGTCATGGGTGCTGTGCTTTCTGCTATTAGTTTGTGCTAGGTATAGTCTTGACTTGATTATGGCCCTTAAGGAACTTAGATGTAAAGATACCTAGGTTGTAAATTCTAAACACTTTGCTATGACATCAGTACCAAGTGCCAACAGCACTTGGCTTGTGAAAACATAGGGGCTTACTGCCTCTCAGGCACCTCATCAGTCAGGCAGGAGTTTGTGAATCATGCTCTTCTACTCAGATACCTATTTCTTCTTATGGACCTGGGCCTAAAAAGTTTAAGGTTAAACTGCAGATAGCACTTTTCAAACATTTTCTCTAGCATGTTGCATAAAACAAAATTAATAAAAAAATATCAAGTAGCACTATAAGTCCTTCAGTTACCCTACCTTACCTCAAGCTGAATAAACTGAAACATGTAAAATATACAAGATCAACATCTTGACTTCAACATGTTCTGTGGCATGCTAACATCTGTGTAAATTCCATTTTCATCTGTCATCACTAAAGGTTTTCTACTCATTTTTTTGCTTTTGGTTGAAAGATGTGAGGTCATGACTTTCCTAATATGTTACTCATTCATGTAACAAATGACTACAGCATATTGATTCTGGCAGAAGTACTTTTCATTAGTGTAACAGAACCCTAATTAGATTATTATGGCACTTTATGTTACAACATACAAAAAAACTGATGCTGAGTTAATACAGTCTTTTTAAACGAGGGAGTGAATTTGAGTCTGGGCACACAAACTGCTGTTAAGTAAAAGGGAGAAGGTATTTCACATATGTCATCTCCTCCATAGTAACTGCCCATTGGCAAGCGCCTACCCTGTGATAAATGAAACCTAACACCTGGAAGCTTAGCCCTCTTATACTAAGGGATAAGGTAGGGAAGTGTGGCACCTTATAGACTAACTCATTCTATCTAGAGATGTACAAGCTAAGTCACTGTAGGTGGCAGCCTACTTCATCATGCTGGCTGTAGCCCATGAAAGCTCATGACTCTCTGAATGAGTTAGTGTATATAGGAGACCCTTGCCATTCACAGGGGATACATTCTCGATATCCCCGCAAATGGGGAAATCAGTGAATGCTGTACTGTGCTGTCTGCATTGAAACTTGTTTGGGCTTGTGGGGGATAATCCCATGCTGCTTCATGGTCTGCTGATGCTGATTGCCCTATCAACTTCACATTACGTAGGCTGTGCCTCTTTTTAAATTTCTCAAACCACCCCTGACTCGCGAAGCACAGTAACAAAGTGTCATCATGTTGCGCAGAGAAAGAGTGTGGGGTGGTGCAGCGCACCATGAATATTTAAAATATTATTGCGAATTGCAAATCTGCGAATAGCAAGGATTTCCTGTACCGTGACACACTGCCTTGACTTCTGCCTCACTTCAGACTAAAATGGCTAACTACCTCTCTTTGCCCACTGAAGAATAAGGTACTGTGCTTTAACTTCCATTCACTGCAGGATAAGAGCTTGCCCCCGGGTAGTTATCACGGAACAGGAAGTGTCTTGTAAATTCTGTCCCCTTTCTCCTTGCAGTAACATTTCTGCGTGCCCGTGTCCTTTGTTACACTGCAAAACTGGAATGCCCCTGACAGATGTTACACTTACCCAAATAACATGCCTGGTTTCTATCATGCCTTTAACTGAACGTGTGGCCACTACCAATCTTCTGGAGCATTGGGAGCTTTTCAAGACTCCAGTAGACTCCACAGGCTTGGAGCAGCCCCTAGGGTCCCAGTCGAAGAGTGTACACGATGTACTTCTCCCTGGGCTGGCAGCCCTGTCAGCTGATCTGAGCTCTCAGCCAGGGCAGCCAAGGGAAACAAGCTTGCTACTTGCTGGTGCAGGGGAGGCCCAGGATTGGGCTCCCCCTGCATTAGCAGCATGGCACTATGGGGTCTGATGTGGGATCCCACAGTTGTGCTTCCTGCCATGCATTTCTGGCAATTGTTGTCATCTCGGATCAGATCCCATTGTGCCTTTAGTCTAACACCTTTCAGAAGCCAAAGAAACATGGGGTGAATATTTCAAAAGCACACGAGTGATTTATGAACCTAAGTTCAATTAACTCTCTTAATACTTGTAATTCAGGCTTCAAAATCATCCATGTACTTCTGAAAATGTTACCTTCAATGGAGAGAAGCATTGTGCATATCTATCCACCTGCCAAAATACATCAATCCTCTCAGACAATATATATCTGCTATTCCAGTTCTCAGCATCTTCAGAGCGCAGACGTTAAAAGGTGATGTGAGTTTTAAAGATAAAGTTGAATGCCTGGGATCAAACAAGTACAAACTTCTTTTCTCTTGAACCTCTATCAGGATTTGAATTCAGGCTTTCAGAGGTGAAATACTCATATTATTGACCTCAGCAAGGAGAAAGGAATATTAGTTTATTTGAAAAATGAGCATCAGATGCACTACACTTTGACACCCCAGAACTCAATCACCTTTGAATTAGCCCAGATATTCATTAAATGGGGACAGAGATGAAGTGAAGGACTTCCAACAGGGATCTGAAAGAAAACTAGAGGGAGATTTTACTTGTTAAATAGGGTTTTAAAGGCATTTGATATGAAAGCAGAAAAATACATTTTTCCACAGCCCTAGGAACCAAAAACAGCTAAATGTCAAATCTTCCCTTAGAAATCACAGATATGAGGCACTAAAGATTGGTTTCGTGGAGAGGCTGAATTGCTCTTTTTATTTCACAAACAAGCCACCTCCATATAGTATTATTATGACATACTACATGAGATAACATTTTGGCTTTTTGTGTTTTTCACCGATTACAGGATGAGTTTCACAACAGCTGATTTGTTTTTGGTTTGACAGCGGTGCTATCAGCAGTGTAAGGTGGTCCAAACTTACAAGCCCACAGTATATGCTGTTGCAGACACTGTGAGCAACAGTGCTGAAGGAGAATTTGTTGAGATAATAAATTATCTCCTTTGAGAGCTATGGGCTTGCACACTGCCAAGGGAAAGAAAGAGGCACTTTGTGCTATAACTGCCCAACCTGGCGGAAAGCTGGAATTATTGTTTCTACTCCCACCCATTGTCTGTCTTCTTCACTTAGACTGGAAAATCTTCAGAGCGGGGACTGTTTTTTTTAACAGTAAGTTTGACAGTAAGTTTGTTTGCCTGCACTGACCCTGTGGTCAACTGAAAGCACTGATGACAACAACAAAAATGATGAAAACAAAAACCCCCTGTAACATAAGGAAAATGATAAAGCAATGAGGATAGCCTTGATCTGCGTCATCTAGCAGCAAACCTGGGAGACATGAACATCATTAACATCTTAGGCATATGATGAAGTGAACTGAGGCTCATGAAAACTTACTGCATCTTTGATTCAGTTAGTTAATATAAGGTGTACCCAGGATGGATTGAGAGGGGTTGCAGTGGTGTGGCCTCACTCCTCTTTTGGTTTGGAGCATACCACAGAAGCCTCTAGGGACTATTTTAAGTTCATCAAACAGGTGAAAATCCCCCCTCCCTTCCCCTTGGTGCAGAGAGGCACATCCCCTCTCCTTCTATTTCCCCTCCCCTGCCTATTATTCCTGCCTTTCTTGCTCCAGAGTTGCTTCTGCCTGCGCCAACCAGGCTGCATGGGCCCTGGTCCAAATGGGGATGGGGACAGTGGCAATAGTGTGGTAGGACAATAGTTTCCCCCTTCCTTCCTAGTCTCCTGGGAGCAGACATGGGGATGGGAAACCCTTGCCCAACCCTGCTGCTGCTGGCTGCTTGCTTTACCCAGCAGAACCCAGCCCCTGTGCAGCCTGGCTGGAGCAGGCAGAAGTGGCTCACTTCACCCCTGGGACAGAGAGGAAAGCAGCAGCAGCAGCAGGTGAGCAGAGGAAGGGAGGAGACGGGCCTCTAAGTGTGTAGGGGAAGAGAGGGGGCATTTTCACCTGCTTCAGAGTCTTCAAACAGTTCCTGGAGGCTCCCAGGGATCCTGCACCGATGGGTGGAGGGGAGAAGGCTAGACTGCTGCTCCTGCAGTTACCCGCCTTTGGAAAATCTTGGATTTACCCCTGAGTGTACCTTTACCTTGCCTTCTGCCAGATTTCAGACTATCACAGCAAAATTGCTCCTTGGGACTGCTGACTTTCTATTCTCATTTCTCCCTACACCTCAGTGACCTGTTACAGAGGAATAACACTGTCTGCTACTTTGTCACTCCATTAGAGCCAATCGTTTTGGACCAGGTCATGTCATTCATCATTTCTGGCAAAAGACTTCCCATCCCTGACAATCACTGAGGATACTGGATAGTTAGAGGTGAAGTATTATTTAGAGTTCCTGAAATTAAGAATGGCAAAGGCTGACTGTTCTGCCTCAGAACATAGGACGTGCTATACTGGGTCAGACCAATGGTCCTTCTAGCCTAGTATCGTGTCTTGGGATCTCCTAGACTATGCCAGGCAGGGATGGGCAGATTCTGCTGCACTGGCTTGGTTCATGGCGCTGCCTATGCTGCATGTGACCTGTCACTTACTCCAAGAGGTTAAGGCCACCCTGCTGGACACTGCCCTGGCCCTTTCCTGTACAAGAGCAGTCCCTGCCCCTTGGTATCCCCTACCCCCCTGGAGCTTGTCATGGGGCCCCTGACTTAGTGGGCCCCACAGTACTTCCCACCTCACCATCTTAGCAGGCTGAGGAATACCAAGTTGGTTTGTTTATGAACTGCCATTGCCACCAGCTCTACATGCTCATGGTCTGTACCCTCCACCATCCCATCCTTGCATCCCACCCAGACACCAAGTGGTAGGGTACACTCAGTGAGGATGAAGGTCTCCAGTGGACAAGTCTGTATTTCACCTTGATCCTGTGAACTATCTGAGGCCTCAGCTGTTGACTCCTCCCATGAAACTGTCACCACAGGCAAGTATCTGACATGGTTTACAGATGCCTCTGACACCTGTCCCTTCTGTGAGCAGAGGGAGACCCTAGTGCACGCTTACCTAGTGTGTCAGGCTGCAGCCCCTTCACTATCTCCTCTAACGCCTTTTGTTGAGTTTTTGGCTGCACTGTTTCCTTCACCTGTTTACTTATACACTCCCTATCCATGGTTCCAGCAAATCCTAGGACCTTCTGGTCAACCTCCTCCTAGACCTGGCTACATTAGCAATGAATCTCACTAGGAAGGAGGCTCTGGCCAGGGAGACCCCCTGGGGACTTTGGGACCATTTTCTGTCCCTGGGCCAATCCCATTTCCAGGCAGAGTTTCACTGGGCTGTGTCCACTGGCTCCTTGGACTTAAGGGCCAGCAGGCATTGTCCAGTGTGCTCTGCTTGGTGTCCCCCTTGGAGCACTAGTTATAAACCTCTGACCTTCACTCCTGTCCTTGTTATATTTTCAGTTGTCCCAAGCAATTAGCTGTTGCCTTTCTGGTAGCCTCCCTGGTTAAGGGAGGCTATTAGTTTACTTGATGGGTGCTGCACCATGATTCTTTTAAGGCAACAAACAGACCTGTCTCAGACAGTGGTAGAAATGGATGCTATACAGGGAGAGCACTGAACTGGATATCTCTAGAGTGCAATTAGGGAGTCAGTTAAGTGTCATTTAACTTACGTACTGAATAATTCTACAAGTTGCTAGTCTTTGTTTCTTTCAGTCTTTTGTCTCTCTGTGCTTTAGACTTTGGAATAAAACCTACAGGACTTTGCAGCATTGCCCACTTATTCTCTTCACTTTGTCAGTTATAAATATGTTTATTCCAAACTAATTAAAATTTATTTCATTACAGAGTATTAACACCTTCATGTAATAATGTATTTTGTGCACATGGTTTTTAATAAACAAGAGAGTGATATTAGCTCGCTGGTACCCTCATGTGGTCAGAATAAGCACTGATATTTGAAAACACAAACAGAAGTTTGTCAGGTGCAAACTAAGAAAGATGACTAGGCTAGAAGTGGGAAATGAGGGCGTTTTAGTATGTTTCCTTTTTATCAGATAGCAAGGACTGCAACCATGATCAGCTTTGACATCAGATACTACATTTAATATTCAAGTCCTGGTTCAAGTCCTCTGAAATAAGTGGGATAAAATGTACTAAGGCTTTTCATTATTGTCCAGACTATGATGGGATCAGTCATGAGGGCCATGAGTTTTTTTAAATGACTTACCCTGCTGCATAGGAAAGAGGTACAGGGATGTTCCTGATTGTCCATCTGTCTTACTCTTTTTTGGCTACATTTAGTGTGGCTGGATGTAAAGAGGATGACTTTCTTACAAACCGGGTTGAAAAGCAACCATGGACAATAGGAGGGATCTGATGGAGAGCTGCTCTTATGCCTTCACAGAGGAGCATGAAGGGGTGCAAGGCCCATATATGCTTTCTATAGATATTACTACTTCAAAGGATTCTGAGCTTGTACACAAACCTACATGCTGAAATGTCCTTTAAAACTCTATTTTTCCACTCAACCCTCTAAAAGAAAAAGGTACCTATTTGGACTGATTAATTCACTCTTGCAAATATTCATGGTACTCAGAGCACAGAAATCATTTTGAGCATCATGGGTAAGTTTTAATGATGTATTATCTGGATGAAGACTGAATTTTGCTATTCTTCCTAGAGGATCATTTAACAGCATAGAGAATATTATTTAAAATGACTGTGGATTGGTCAGACAACTTCAGTAAACTGCAAAGGCCAGTGTGGTTCTGGACAAGTATAATCTTTTTATACAACCTAAAGGCAGGGTTTGAATTACAGGGAAGCCTGTGGAGTTGTGTCATTTGGCCCATGGGTCCAGAAATTTGGCAGTGGTGGCAATTAGCACCTCCCCTGCTTCCCCGTCAAGAAATTTCCAAGCCCAGTGGGCTAGATGATATGGTGCTGCTTATGGGCCAGAGCATGATCTGGTACAGAAATAATTTTTTTCCAGTGTGTTTAAATGCACACAAATTATTTTATTTTCAAAACCCTTTTCTGCAAACTCAGTGCCTCAAAAGTCTGAACTCTGCTGAGTGAATATATAGTATAGAACAAATACTGTCTGGGTTTAAGGCTAACAGCAGATTATACCACTGGTCCTAATTATTACATACAAAGGCTGGGGAACACTTGTCTTTTTTGCCAAAACCTTTCTGTGTTTAGCCCCATAGATTACTTTATCTGAATAAAGTTCAGAGGAAGTACTTACTGGCATTTTATTTAAATACTGTTTGTTTTCCATTTGTTTGTGCACACAGACTGTTTCTCATGTCTAATGTCTGTTTGTGGAGACCAAAGTACAGTTCCTAGAAGATACTACTAATAGCATGAACTTGCTTGGAGGCATCTTTCCCACTATCAGAATGTACTTCTTTATCTAAAAAACTCAAATCCTTTTCCTTTAACATGTTTCTAATAAGGCTTATGGCCTGTTTTATAGAAAGTGCCAGAACTTTCTCATTAAATGCCTTCAAAGGAGTTTAACCACAAAATCTCAGTATAAATGGCCACATATACAACATACAACTTTCACATATGTGAATGAATAATCACATGAACCTTTGGCTGTACAGTATTTCTCAATCAATATTGATGGACATTATACAATATTTTGTTTGGCTGAATTCACAGTTCTTGTTAAGCTTATTTTTAGACAGAGCAGGGTGTAATTTAAGGGCATATTTACATATTATAACATCATTCCGTAGTTTATGTAAAAGTGACAAACAGAATAAAACTCGTATCTTTGACCAATAAAGGGCTGATTTCAAATGGGTAAGAGGCCTTCTTGACTTCCCTCACCACATGTATGGATATTATACAGCTTCACATATTGTGATTCACTGTTTTGGAAAAAAAAATGTTAAATTTTAAATTATTTATTTTTTTGCTTTATAAAGAAAATACTAATGAAAATGAATTTTTCAGACATTTGACTTGTAATCTCTCAGAATCCTTCCTTAAAAAAATTGCATAACATTGAAAAACAAGGTAATGAGTTTCTAGATCATAATACTGGGTCTTCTTTCAGCCTTATACTAGAAATGAAGTAGTATATCATTTTCTGAAGCCTCCTTACAGAAGGTATATTTCCTGCATTGACAGAATAAAGGAACAGAATTCCTAATAGATGTGTTTTTGCAACTCTAACTTCTAGACACTGATTTCTATGCCCAATTAAAAAGCACTAATGTGTCTAGTAATTAGAGAAAGATTCCAAAACAGGAGTTAGAGATTCTATTACTAATCTTGTCACCGACATAGAATCAGAGAGACATAGGGTTGGAAGGGACCTCCACAGGTCATCTAGTTCAACCCCTTGCCCGAGGCAGGATCATCCCTATCCAAGCCATCCTATTCAAATCCACTGTCTAACCTCTTTGCAGAAGTATACAGTCAATCCTGACACAACACCAGACATAACAACCTAAACTGTCACAAGTAAAGCAGGGGGACCAGGGCAGCCAACATCCTGTTTCTGTAAAGGTTGTTAATATACATTCAATAGATCACAGGTAAAGGGCCACATATCCTGCTACAGAGGATGGCAAAACCCACCATAGTCCATATCAATCTGACTATGTAGTAAAATCCCTTCCTAACGCTAAATATGGCAATCGGTCAGACCCTGAGCAAAGGGGCAAGACTCTGTAGTCAGAAACTTCTAGGTTTAAGTCTCAATAGAAGCACTGACCACAGCCAACACTCAATGCTTCTGAGCAAAGCTTTTAAGCAAAGCTTAAAAGAACCCTGACATGTAGCAGCAGGGGAGGCCAGCACTGACAGCAGTGGTGGTGAACTCCCTCCCAGCTCTGTGTGGCAACCAGTTAGGCCCAGAAGCATGGGAAACACCTGTGGCAGTGTACCTTTGGGTGCCTGCCACTTTAAGGGCTGGAGCAGGCAGTGGGCAGGTGCTTGACTAAGGTGGCCATTTTCAAACAAAGGCAAGCCAGCAGTTAGCAGCTTGTAGCTGAGGCAGCAACACCGTCCAGCTCCGCTGCTGCTCATGGATTATCCTTGGAGGTAAGGACAGGAGCTATGGGGATGGCAGGAGGTTCCTGGTCCTGGGCATGATCTGAAATTGCACCCTGCTGGGGTAGGGAGGCCTGGTGGGACTGTCTGGACAGCCCCCATGAAACACCAGGACCATTCACCTCTCTAGTGAAAGGTGGACTGAGGCAGCTTAATAACCCCAGCCTCCACAGCATTGAGTCCCACAGGGTGTAAGACCCCGAAGGAGGAGTGGGGCCAGATACAGCTATGGCCATCTGAGCTCCACAAGGGTTTAAGACCCAGAGGCCCTAGACCGGGGCAGTAGTGTCGCCCCAGAGAGGGGGCAGTAGGGCAGCCTGGACAAATAGGGTGCGTCCTTCTGAAGGTCTGTGCATTAGGAGGTGCTGAGCAGGGTTCAAGGGATGGCTTGAAGGGCAGCACTGGGAGTCATGCTGAGTAGGGCTGAGTAGACGGCTTGAAGGGCAGCATATGGGGCAGTCCCATAACAGTTGAGTGTGTGTGTATATGTGTTGTGTGTTTTGGTGTATAGAATAGCCTGGTGAGGGGCCAGGGCAAGCTTAGCCCAATGCCTGGCAAACTGGCTGGCCACTACCCAGATGAGGACTGTAGGAGAGGGCCAACAGGCTGCATGTCGCTAGACAAGGAGTGAGTCTACTAAGCCCTATGGCCTACAGGAGCCACTCCAAAATGGAACAGGGCAGAGTGAAAAGGGCACAGTATCGTGTGGCAAAAAAGAGGCCCAGTTGGGGGGGCAGTGCGAGTGTGTGTGCAAGAGGCCTGACAGAGGACTAGTTTGGCTCAGCTTTAGGCCAGGATTACAGTAACATTCTGGATTCCATCTGCAAGGCGTGGGCCATGGTGTAGGGGAAGCATGGAGCTGTGGATAGTGCCCCTGTCATCGGGGCATAAAATGGGTTGCCTCCCACATTATATCACCAGTTATGGGAACAGCAAAGTTGTGGCAGGAGAGGCTGGGTGGACTTCCCTATGTAGACAAGTGGGTGGGCTAGCTTGAGACCAAGCCCTGAGCTTGTCCCCCGTCACAATACCCATAGTAAAACACAGGCAAAACTACTACTAGATTGTCCCTGTTCTTGAACACCTCCAGTGTTGGAGAGTCCACAACTTCCCTCGGCAGTCTGTTCCACTGCCTCACTGCTCTAACAGTGAAGAAATTTTTCCTGATATCTAATCTAAACTTTTTAATCTAATCTAAATTTTTCCTGATATCAAGTATTTGCTTGAATACAAGCAAGGCTCCCCCTCCCCCACTGGTATGGTCTTATAACTGCATACAAGGAAATCTTACAGAATACGTGGTCTATCATTAAACTTCTGCCAAAAGTAGCATGTGCTCACAATGGAGACTAGCTAGGAAGTTGATTAAATGCAGCCAACACTGAGCATAACTATAAAACACATGGCCCAGATTGAGCAAACATTCTGGTGGGAACCTACCCCAAGAATAGGTTACTGTAGCTCATCTGAATAAGATGCATGGTAGTAATCATTCAATGTAGTCCACTGACTCTTTTTCATGTCATGGTGAGCCACAACATTACATACCATTTACCCAGACTTCCTTTGTTGTCCCCTCTCCCAGCCTGGTGCATATGATTAATTTCATTCCACCCTCCATGAGGTGAAGCCAGATCAGGTTGCCCTGTGCCTCAGCTGCATATACATTTTTGGAGTATCCCAGGCATTGTGACAAGAACATCAGTCTAAAGTAGAACTAATTAGCCATGTTTAATTTCAAGGTTATTGTTTTTATTTACTCCTCACTTCTGTGTGCTCAGGAAGAGCAGGGTCTGACAGTAAGGAGAGGGAAAGGGGCTCTTTTGCCAGAGGAAAAAGTTGGGGCAAAGCAGAAAGCAAAGGGCTACCTCAATTTATTTTCCATGCTGTAGCGGTAGGGAGGGGGAGACAAATTCAAGGCAAACCTCCAATAATTATATTTTATCCCTGGAAAATTACAACAAGTTAAAAATGTTCCATGTCTAAAATCCAATTACTGGGTGGGTTGTCTTCTAATCAGGGTAAGCTCCTATTTAAATAAATATGGTACTTTGCTGCCACATCAAACCACTGGCCCACATCCTGTTCTCTGCAGCAAGAGAGAAAAGGTGTTCTCCCTCTTCTTTATGGCAGCCCTTCAAATATTTGAAGATTTCTATCATGTCCCCTCTTAAACATCTTTTCCAGAAGCTGAACATGCCTAGCTGCAGATTCGCTTCATATAACTTGCTTTTCAAGCCCTTTATCATTTTGACACCCACCCCTGGACTCTAACTTCTCCATGTCCTTTATTAAAATGTGTAGCCCCAAACCACACACAATGCTCTACGTGAGGCCTAATAATTCCCAAGTATAGAGGCAATACCACCACCTTTGTCTTACACTTAGTGTTTCTACAGATGCTTCCCAAAACTGCATTTGCCTTTTGTGCAGCTGTATCACATTAGGCTCATATTGATTAAGTGACCTAAAAAAAGTTACAGAACAAACCAATTAAAGCCAGTAAACCTGATGCTGCTCCTCAAGATAATTACAATGTTTTTATTTTATTGCTGTTAAGCACATCAGAAGGCAGGATAGATATGTACCTTATCACATCAACCAAATCATGCAATACAAACGGATTCCATTTGGCCAGTAGATGGTGCTAATGCTATTATATTAGTAATGAAAAGCCTGGCATTGATAGAGCAATAGTTAACAACACAAATGTGTTACTGGAAGACTTTTCTTCTCTCATGACTCCTATGAAAGGTGTTCTTGTTCTTGAAGCTCAACAAACATGTCAATGCTTGTACAAGTCTCTATAAATGCAGCACATCTCATGAAAAGGGATTTGGGGGATAAAAAGGAGACTGAGAGAAGATGCATTCTGTCTAATAAACACCATCTTCCTGTTGGTGTAGTCCTTGTAACTATTAATGTGGATATGATTAATTTAGAAAAAGTTAAAACTACTTTGTCATTCTAAAAGTGTTGGGGAAAGTAGATAGAGATACATAAAACACCAAAGCCATTATAATTACAGCTATAATTACAGATAAAGAAAGATGTACAATCCCTATAGGAGAGAGACAGAAAGCCAGCATATTAACATGTGGTCTACTGTTAAGCAACACAGAAAAACTGGAAACAGAAATTCAAAATAATAACTGCTCTTGTCCCCCTAAGGCTATAAACAGGTGCCAGTTGCAAATTTACGGGTGAACCCAAAATTATCACATGGAGAACTACAGGACAGCTCAGAGAAGATAAGCAAGAAGGTATGAAAAATTTTCACTGGTTATAGAAAGTATTTAAAAGACAAGGGAAAATTTAAAAACCCACAAAATAAACAACAGCTATCATGACCTAAAAACATTAGGAAATCAATCAAAAGCAATATAGGACATTCTTCTAAAACCTGGTTTCCCCAGGGATATCAAAAGGTGTTTTCTATAAAGAAATTTCTATTACAGAACAGGTTTAAATATATACCTAAATGCTTTCCTGAATTGGATTTGGAATGGTTATACTCTATACATAAAATAAAGTAGGAGTTTACGGTTTGAGAACTATAGCTTTGTCCTCAATATTTAGGAATAACATACATACTAAACATATCTTCTATATAACCAGTTTTCAGCATCCCTACACTTAAAAATTTACTGTTGCATGGTTGCAGACTGAACATCTGTACTGCTCCCTCTCCCAGAATTATTTCTAACAGTGGAAATTTCTGACTGCTAGAAAGAAGTACTTGTATAAGGCCAGGAATAGCTAAAATGTGAGACCATGCCAAACCATCCCAAAGTTTGGAACTACCCTCCTCCCAAGATTTTGTCCTTTCCCAAAGCATGACAGAGCTATATTTTTCCCAACTGTTTTTGAACATTTGAAAAATATATATTTTCCTTCAAAATTAATTCCTATAAGGGGCTGAACTATGATTAGTGAAACTGATCAAAAACTTCAGGATAAGGCAGAGAGCTAACTTAGGAAATTTCAGTCCAAGTAGGCAATCATTTGAAAAAAATACAAAAACTTGAAAACAAGGGAGGTGGGATATGTTTGGCCAGTCTGGGCACTTTTACATGTGCTCCAGGGTGGTGTGGAGGTGGGATGGGACAGTGCTTTAATTAGAATGACTCCAAGAACCACTCTAATTAAGGCGTTGCAGCATCCCCTGCAACAGCGTCCCCATACTTAAAAATGGCAGTAGGGGTGCTTGAACTAAAGTTCATTTGACAATATGTTTAGTATGTATTTTATTCCCGCTGCCACTTTTAAGCATGTGGACACTGACACAAGAGATTGCTGGAGCATGGTAACTACCACGCTCCATCAGACTGAATCAATCGAGTCTGCTCTGACAAGCTGTAATTCCAGCGTGTCAGAACAGCTTCTGCACTCATGTTCAAGTACCCTCTAATACCAAATGTCACTACCAGCTATATTGTTTTAACATATCAAATGATATTTCAGCTAAAAGACCAGCTTCACTTTTCTTACTGTTCTAATTCTACTTCAGGATATTTTTTATCACCATCCTTTTTTTTGAAGCAACCTGCAATATTCTGTTAATATTTTAAGTTCCATTTTTACCTGCATGGGTCTACCATCCTCTTGTCCAAGCATATTTCTCCAGTCCTGCAGAGAGCGCTGTAGACTATCAAGTCCTGTCTCCCAAAGTCTGACACTGCCTCCCATGTCCACGGTAACCAAGCCTACTTTGCCCAGTGGTGCCAACAGAACATCTGTGTCTGAAATCTTTGACAGCCATGATGTATATAGTGAAAGAGATCCTGACCTAGAAAACAAAAAACAAGCATGGCTTACAAAAAAATAAAACTAGAAAGAGGAGAAGTATTTCTGTAGTTAAGGTAGCAATTTAAAAAACTGTTCTTGAGACCTGACAAAGGCTGCACAATGCTACATATAATAGTTCATTTGATCCACCAAAATTCAAATTGAGATGAAGACTGGCCCTGGTAAATCCATTATTTTATTTTAAACTGCCTTCATATTAAAAGTGAATAGGACACAAAGATACCTATGTAATAATGATAGATGAATAAAAGAAAGCCAGAATAGCAATAGAGAGAAATATTTAGCCTAAACAACCTCTATAACCTATCTATATTTGCAAAAGGACAAATGGGGAAGGAATACTCAGATCAAACTGGAAGTTCAAAATCGTTTTCCAGCCCATTTAGGATTGTGTTGGGGATTTTAGTACGCTTGGTGAGAGATTGGCAGGCTATTGCCTGTGAACAGATTTTTTATGGCATGCCAAATATTTTGTATAAAAATGTGCCATCTAATGGTTGCCTCCATCAACTGCTGCCTCCAGAGGACTGAACTGTGTTAATTTAACCTGGAAAACTAACCTTGTTAGTGAAAGTTTGCTTTCCCCTGCTTTTGAGCATTTTCTGGAGAAAAAAGCAACACAGAAAAATTGGAAGGGGGCATTGAACAGAAATTCAGAACAACCACTGTACTTCTCCCCTGATGGTTTATAGCCTAAAGCTATAAACAAGTGGCAGATGCAAAGTTATTGGTGAACCAAAACTTATCATACTGGGAACTACAAGGCAGCTCAGAGAAGATAAACAAAAAGGCATGAAAAATTCTACTGATTACAGAAAATATTTAAATAATAGGCAAGGGCAAATAAAAAACCATGAAATAAACAAGAGTTATCATGACTTAAAAACATAGGAAATCCTATAACAATATAGGACATTCTTCTAAAACCTGGTTTACCCAGGGATATCAAAAGGTGCTTTTATAAAGAGATTTCCATTATAGAACAGGTTTAAATATATACCTAAACACTTTCCTGAATTGGATTTGGTATAGTTATACTTTATACATAAAATAAAGTAGGATTTTATAGTTTGAGAACAACTATAGCAGTGTCCTCAATATTTAAGAATAAAACACAGACTAAACATATCCTCTATATAACTAGTTTTCATATCATTGGTACTTGAGAGATTTATTGGATCAAGAGTTACTCTAGCTTCTGTTGCAATTTATTTTGTTGTAAGAAACTAGGCTAAATTCTTGTACTAGGTTAATACTCGTGGGTACCGAGTATTTGTTTTGCAGCGCTTAGCAAAATGCCATCTGTGCACAAAAGAATGTTGGTCTCTATTCCTTCTAAATGAATTACTTGTATTTCCAAGTGATTGTATATCAGAGGTCAGCACATGAGTTACAAAAGAGAGGAAGCAGTGGGGCGTTCCAAACAAGGAAGGTTTGTTAAAAAGGGTGTTAAGGTTGAAAAAGGTTTCTGTAGAGTCCAACAAACACACAGACAAAATATTATTTTTCTTTATAGAGATTTTAAATGTTTAAAAATGTATAAAGAATGGAAATAAATGCCAGGGGACTTGGTCAGTTCCTCACTGGAATATTAATTTTCATCATTGACCACCTTTGCCCCCAATTTCCACTGGCTACCTGACCAAAAATGTGTCCATTTGGTTCATTCTGTAACTACACTGTGTTGTTAGATACATTGATTCTATGTATTGTTCATTTAATAAAAAAGTAAGATTTCAAGAGGACAGCAGGTATGGGATGCATTAAGTTGTGTCAAAATTCTTTAAGTCCAATGCACAGAGAGACAAGCATTTCATGAAAAACAAAATTGGACACACTGATCTGCTTGGCATTATGAAATGAGCTACTGATATTGTGGTGCCACAAGTTTGTAATTTCAACTATATTAACTGTATTATGTAACAACCAGGTATAGCCTAGGTATAGGTATAGAGTTTTGTAGTTAATAACAATATAGGCACCCAATGTTAAAGGCTACTGGAAGTGGCCCTTTTAAAAGGAAATGGAATTTTATAATCTCCAATTTTGACCTTTGCATACATTAACTTGGCAAAATTAATACTGAAATGAGATATACAGGTAAAATTTTATGGGAAAATATACCTTCTTGGAAGAATTTTTTAAAACAGAGTTTTACGGTGGTAAATCAGCTTCTTGTTATCAACAACACAACTGTCACTGGTCCATAACAAAACACAATATTCGTGGAGCCAAAAAATTCTTAATTTTATCCATTCATACAGACTTTGGAAGAAAGAACCAAAATGTACTGTTATGCCGTTATACCTTTGAAACTTATGTTTTGCAATGCTAGATCACCCTGACAAATTTGCTCTGTATAATGACAGGACAAAAGATTCAACTGCAGAATATGTTTGACCGAATACATTTAGACCCTTATGTTTTTTGAACCTTGAGAGACACAGATGAACAATATGTAGATGTTGTTATTCTATACTATAGTTAGAAATGTAGTTGATTCTTTGCATAAGAGACACCATGAAACGCTGTTCTAAAGAATGTTAGTGTTGCAAAAATCAATTAAGAATTCAAAAATCAGGAAAAACAATTCCACATGTGTGCTCAGGTGGAATAAAACAATACTCATTTATATCCAAAACTTATTCAACAAATACCTTTAGAAATTACATGGACTGAGAAAATGGTCTTTTTTTAAACAATTCAATATCAAAGTTCAGACATGTTTCATTCCATGGATACAGAGAATGAATAAGCTAGGAGACTTTATAAATTATAATTTAAATATAATACCTTTATAATTATGATCACTAGCAACCATTCATGAGAAAAAAATGTTTTTTTATAACTGACTATACTTGTGGAAGAAACTTATTAATGTAGGCAAGATGGCAGTATGGTGATAGAGGCCATATGAGCTCTTTTTAGGTACTTATAAGGCTAATAATTACTAATGTAGGCCTGAAACAATACCCAATATAGTAGAAATAAGGAACTCCTATTGTCCAGAAAGATAAACAAGGCCAGTTGTTTTTCCATGATTGAACAGAAGGTCTCTATTGGAGCAGGGACAGAAATTCTGAGCATCAAACCACTCCTTACTGTAGAGCAGTAATTCTCAATGTTTTTAGACTCAAGGCACTCCACAAAAAACTCTAGTTCTTAGCTTTTACTCATTTTTTACCATTGAAAATAACAGAGAAATTATTTTGTTGCAAAGAACTCAGAAAGACTGAAGCAAGGCAGAATGCCTTTAACACTAAGGACTTCCAATTTGAAATCCTCAGGTTTCTCTTGTGTATCATGTTTTTACACATAGAAGAGCAATTATTATATGACACACTGCCACACCCTTGAAAGGATCTCAAGGCGCCCACCCCAGGTCATGCAGCATCCTGGTTGAGAATCATTTCTCTGGAGAAACACTAAAAGGAAAAACAGAAGGAACAGACGGGAGAAAGGTAAAAAAAGGAGAGATTATGAAGAAAAAATGGGTGAGAAAGGGACACAGAGAAAAGGGGAAAACAGAGAGGAAACTTTAAAATCTCAGTGTTTAACTCAAATATTTTCCTGCTTAATAGCTTATACATAAATGCAAACTATAACAGAAAACATACCATAACAGACTGTGAAGAGTTCTGCATGTCAGAGTAAAAATTATTTTCACAGCATCTGTTAGGTGAAAGGACTGATGTGTCATGCCAAAAGGTAGAATAAAATATTTGCTTTTCTTAAGTGATAATGCATAATGAATAGACTGAAGCTGCTTTAATAATGAAAAGGACATACCTGGGAATAGGGATGTATTTAAGTTTTTTTGAGTTTAGGTCTGTTATTTCCATATACCCAGCTGTTGGTGGAGGAGTGACATCTGCAAATAAATAAAAATGTTAATGAAAACAATTTCATTGATGCACGATTATTACTACATTTGTATTTAGCAGATTACACATTTCATTGTACAGAATGTATCAGAAAATTATACAATTTCAAAGTAAACAGGATTATAAATTGCAAGCACTGAAGTGTATTATTGTTATCATAATAAGAAATTAGAAAGCTACAATTATAGAGGAACAATGGTTATGTAGAGGATGTCAAAACTATGCACAGAATCTGATTTTAAAAATGTTAATAATGCATTATTACAATCCCTAACTCACATCTTTTACCTGTCAATTAAGAGAATGCACACTTTATGCCTAAAAAGCAAATGTGATAAGCATTTCAAAAGAGTGCTTACAAATCCTGAAAATCACTAGGTACATTTTAAGCATGTGCCAAGTGCTGTGTTAAATCATTTTTCCTCTTAATGCCATGCCCAACCATCCAACAAAACACTTACTTTTGTATTTCCCCAGCAGCCAGCCATAAATAGATGGCTAATGAATCTACTAATAATTTTGAGATGTCACCTAATGTATTTTGTATTAAACACTTTAGTTCTTTCCTCTAAGAATTCTGTGGCTGCACAGACTTTTAATAAATGGCTGAGATAAAACTATGCTGTATTTTGTGGATATAAAACATCATTGTCATTAGTAGGACAGAACTCCAAATGTTCTGCTCCAAAGACAACACTTGAGCTTAAGTGTATCCTTATTAACTGGAGCTTTGTATTCTGTCTCTTCACTAAAGCCCAGCAGAATTGTACATGTTCAAGTAGACCTAATGTTCAAAGTGGTAGAGAGCAAAAGTATATGCAAACATATATGCTAGCTATGCCACTGCATGCTACCATACTTATAATGTATATTCTTTGTAAGATTGAAAGTTTGAGCACATAGAGGGTAGGAAAAAAAAGCACAGAATAAAACATAAAAACACAATGGGAAGATGTGTATTTGTGGATTATTCAGAGTATTGAAGGGTGGGCAACTGGGGCACGAGACCTGGACAATAAGCAAAGGGGCAGAAGTGGGGAACATGGAGAGAAAGAGCCAGAATGAAGGCAGCAGGGCCTGAGGCTCTGGCCATAGGAAGTAGAGGCAGTCTCTTCCCTGGGAGACCGTGTTGTGGTGGGAGGTGTCAACATGGTAAGCCTCCTGCCCTCTTGTACGCTACTTTTTTGACTGTCGAATTAAGGTTTTTACTTGCTCGCTTGGCATACAAATGAGTGATAGTTACCATGTTAACCTTGCAGCTGCTGGCCATGCTCATAGACACCTCTCATCATAGCAATGGCTATTCCCAGCTGAATCAGGGCATAAATCCTACCAGGTCTGCTTCTGACAACATTTCAAATAATTGTTGTTGTATTTGAAAACATGCTGTTTATCTCAGTGAGAGGAAAAAATATCAATTAGCTTATAACCTTTTTTGGATCACACTAAGGTGGGAGTGGTTGCAAACCCTAGAGAGGACAGGCTCAGAACTCAAAAATGATCTTGGTAAATTGGAAAGTTGGTTTGAAAATGCCAACAAAAAAAAATCTGTACTTAGTGAAAATAAATGCATAAAAATAAAATGGGGAATGACTAGTACGCAATCCTACAGAAAAAAAAACTGGGGGTTACAATGGGTCATACATTATATTTGGGAAGAATGCAATGCTCTTGCAAAAAAGGCAAATCCGGTATGAATGAACAGGAGTGCCATATGACGACAAAGGAGGTAATTATTCCTCTCTCTCTGCTCTGATGAAGCTTAGCTGGAGCGTTCTGTTCAGTTTTGGACACTACACTTACGAAGGATGCAGAGAAACTGGAGACAGTCCAGCTGAAATCAACAAGAATTATAACAGGTTTAGAAAACTTAAGCTAGGAGGGAAGCTTGAAAGAACTGGATTTGTTTAGTTTAAAAAAGGAACTGTGAGGGGACACAACAATAGTCTTCCAATAAGTAAAAATGTTGCTTTGTAACAACTTTGTTATGGCAGCTAATTATCCTCCTTGTCTCTGGGGAAAGGTCAAGAAAAGATCAATTTAATTTGATGCAGAGAAAAGTTAAGGTGCGTATAAGGAAACGTATTTTAATCATAAAGGTGGTGAAGCATTAGAGCAGATAACCTAACGGAGGCTTTGGAATCTTCTTCAATGGAGTTTTTTAACAGCAAGTTTGGTAAAAATCTGTCAGCGACCATGTTGATCATTATCTAACATCAGTATAGGGGTGTGGACTGCATGATCTTTTGAGGTCTCTTCTAGCTCTACACTTCCATGTTTCTATGGATATCCTACTATTTGGCACTCTTGTTGCTGTGCTTCATGCCACATTATCCAAAAATATACAACTATAAGTTATTTTACATTAATATAAAGAATGTGCTAAAAGCCAAAGTCCATATTTGCTGTTGAGTAATTTTACTAATTTATTTATCTTTGCCTTCAGAGTAAATATATGAATATATTTATTTGCTGCAATAAAACACAGACCCTTGCAAAAACATTTGGACATAAGACGTATACTAGGGGATAAGCTGCCTTTTAATCCAAAGTAAAGCAAGAAAAAATACACACCACACTGTATAATGGAGTAAGTCACTCGAATACAGAGTAAAGTTACCCCTCAGAAAGTGATGAATAATGGTATCTCATAAAAATACACAGTTCTACCAGCTGTGTCTACATTCTTCTGTTCAGCTTAATGAAAGGATATCTACTTGTTCAATACAATCTGGCTGTCCTTCCATTTAGTGGGATGGTACTATAAGAGTGCCATGGCAATTGAAAGAGTTGGTCACGTGTCTGTTCCTTACTACAAAATGAATTTACTAGAGAGTGAAATATAACGTAAATTACTGTTTACTAATGGAGTCATATGCCCATACTTCAAGTTATTCTCTTGAGACCATAGAATCCAGCTGGTACTCTTTGGAAAAACTATTTACTTTTTTTTTTCTTTTTCCTTAATATAGTTAATAAGAAAATGTATTTTAAAGGGAACCATTTCTTTTCTTCTTGTTGCTGGAACAGCTTTAACAAAATGAATTGTACTGAATTAGTATTTGGTTGAAGTATTGTTATTTATTAATAGAAACAGAAGCCTGTATGCCAAAACTGACCTGTTGCCATGGAAGATGGGAAAAGGAAATCTGCACACCAAATCTCAGTTTCCCTAATTTGGCTTGATACTTAGAGCAGCCTTTTTTATGCATTTCTTTTTATAAGAGAAAATTTCAGCACAGTGGCCTGGTATCAGCATTTTTCAGTATTTCTTTGCATAATGCCAAGATTATATTGACTCTGAATGATTGTTCTGTACAATTTTTTCAGTTTCACACAACATAATTTTGCAGAACAAATGGTATGAAAAAGGTACCTTCTGTTTCACAAACAATTTAAAGAAGGTGAATGGCAAGCATGTTATTTGCAAATTTAAAATAACCTATTCATATATTAGAGCTGGTTCAGTTGGTCACAACAAAAGTGTTTTAAACGGTTTGTAAAAAACTAGTATTCTTACAAAACTTAAGAATTAATTACAAAATATGTACAAGTATATATAGTTATCTGTTTTTATAACACGTTATATAAATACTAATCTTCTTAGTACATCCATTTGTACAATATCATAAAATGATTTTCCTGTGGGGTAGGTATTTACATATAATATCACTTTTCTTTGGGTACATGCCAATGCAAAATGGAAAAGCTTTTGAAATTAAAAAATAATTTGTGGGTCTTCTCACAGTTATAATTTACTCACTGACACATAGTTCAGCTAAGATGGATATAATTAAAATTTACTCCACCACTATTCATAAGTGTCCATAAGGTTTGGGAAGGAAAAAAAAGACACTGGCAATGATCTTAAATCAGTGTTTTTTACTTGGAAAGGTCCCCAAACTCTTAATAAACTACATATTACACTTTGCCCATTTCCTAAATGCAACTGGCTGTTCAACAGTGCATAATAGAGTATATCATTTCATGAGAGAAAATTAACAATGCCATATTCAAATTAACTGAAGGCGATCTCATAAGTGGGCAGAACATATGCCCCATGCTGGAATCTGCTTAGATCACTGGAGCCATGTTTGTTCTTCTGTTAAAAATGTCTCATGCTTTCTAATGATTATAATTATTTAGTACCATATTTACTTGCATACCACGCACTGTTGTCTTCAAAATCAGGGTGCCTCTTTTAAGTGAGAAAGTTATTTTTTTTTCATTAGAATAGAAATAGGGAGGAATAGAAGCAAGAAGACACTGTATTCTAATAACTGCCAAGATGGCCACCACTTCTCTGTGGCTCCAAAAAGCAGAAGAGGTAGAGGCAATGCAGGGCTGCAGGCAGTGCAGCCCCATGTAGCACAAGGCCAATCCAACACAGCAAGGGGGTCCACAGGGCAGGACCCAGGGCTAGATTATGGGGCTCTGTATACTTGACACTTGTAGTCTAGTGTTTGATAAAGGTTATGTTAATCCTCTCACAGCACCTAAGGAATTTGCAGTAGCTATGCCTGAGCACTGTAGCTTGTGACTGCTTGCAGCCAGTAGCTGCATCAGTCTATAGCATCATCATTAAGCTAGTGGTGTTGTAAAAACATTTTATTATTCACAAGAATTTAGATAAAAAATTCTATTTATAGTAAAGATATGCCAGTTTTGCTACTGTCCCTGAAGGGTCTGGAGCCTAGCCTTTTTGCTGTCCTGTCCAAGAAGTATGCTGCCTCATCTAGGGTGCCTCCTGGGATGCCACACTTCCTGGACACCTTATGTTTCCAGAAGGATTTACTCTATGTCATATGTAGTCATCCATAATTCCGAAAAAATCTTTTTTCCTACTTTCTGCCTACCGAAAGAAAACAGCATGTGTTATTTGAGGGTGTGTGGTATGCAAGAAAATGAGGTGTTACCCAGTACATGCATACAACAAAATCTTTTCCCCTTAAAAAAACCTTTACATGTATCCATTGTTTTAGAATTCACTTGGAAGAATATACTTGTCATTTCCCATTGCTCCCAAAATAGCAAATTGATTCAATACTGACTTAGAAAAAAGCCTCTCCTTTCTGAATTATTCTGCTATTTCTTTAGTATCTACTTTTTTTCTCAGAGGCCAGCTATACAATACTGACCCAGAATGACCCTATATAGCTTATGAAATCTGACAGAATCATATTCAGACATGGTACAGCTGCAAGCCATCTAAGCTACCACTGTGTTTTGTTTAACTTAAACATTTTGAAAGATAACTTTTTCACACTGTGAACTTTTTTTCTAGGTAATGTGATATTGCTGAACATTTTTATTCTAAAATTTCTCTGTCTATCTAGGGTATTTTATTCAGATTAAGATAACAGATAAATTTAAAACAGGATCACTACCCTGAAAAGTGGATTAAGCTCATTTGGAATAAGGCATTCTTATTCCAGGACGAGTGTCTACAAAGGGAATAGTCAGGAATTAATTAGTAGTCAGTAGTTAAAAAGGAACTTTTAGTCTGGGATAACTTCCTCTCTAGAGAGGCGCTAAGACCTGACATACCAATACCAAACGGTATTAATAATGCCTTTTGACAATGATCTGCATTAGATATCTTCAAAGGTATTCATTGCATGATTCAACTTTGACTGGCAGACTTGTGGATAGTCTCAAGAAAAAAGCCGGAGAGACTGATATACCAGTATGAGCTTCAGTGCCTACAGCCTGTATCTTCCCTATTCTGTGGATCATTCCACAGTGCTTACATTTATTTTAAACCTAGCAAAGTCTATGCAGCTCCCTTCATTTCTCTCAAATCCAGCCAGGATTTCAAGTGTTTGCCTTCTGAGTCTTTAAAGCACTTTATAAACTTTCAGCATGATCAGTCTCAAATTAAATCAAGGTCATCTCCAGCTGGTGTAGCAGAAATGTGTGAATCTCCTACCTTTTGGGTAAATCTCCTTCAAAGGCACATCTCCAGGTGCTAAAATTCTGACTACCTGATTTGAAGCCAATAAAGCCATGCAATTGATTTGTTTGGGAGCTCCAGTTTTCCTGAGTCCTCCATAGTAAAAGGGATCAGAAGGAGAAGTGTGCCTGCTGCCCAAAGAAGATCTTCTCCTCCAGCTGTACACCTCATTGGGAGACTGCAAGAGAGAGACACACAGGACTTCAGTGAGCAAAAAGACACCCCTTTAAATGAAGGTTCTCAACGAGCTCCCACTTTTCAGCTCATTTCAGATAAGACAGTGGATATTTCTCATGACACAACATCACAGACAGAAAAGTTGGCCACCATCATCAGTAACGGAGCTTCTCCTGGTAAGGAGAAAATAGCCTTGTTAAAAAGACTTCAGGTTGGTTTGACTCATTCAGACTTCATGAACAGTAGCATTTCCATTACTAAGGTGAAAATACAACACGGTATGTTTATGTCAACAGGCCATTCAAACAGGAACACAATTTAAAAAATGGGTTTAACTTAAAAAATGGGATTAATAAAAATGGTTTCCTCAGCCTTATTACTTAACAAAGGGGTAAATGAAAACAGATATTTCAGCATGAAATTTAAAACCTGAAGTCATCAGCAGCCATTAGGTGTTCATTACATGTATCTTTTTCAACATTCAAAACATAACTAACACATGCATAACATGCGTATGAAATGAAAATATCTAATTACATGGCATTTTAAATGCACATCAGATTAAACTGAAAGTACATGTATTTATTTATGAAATTTACCCACTTTAGATTTCAGAATACCAGCCTTTTCTAAAATACGTGTCAGTTAACAGTTACATTCTTTAAAGCATCTAAACATACTGTATGAAAAGGTACGTGGAATGGTTAGATCAGTGATCCATATCATCTTGTTTCCTATTACCTTGGCTAGATGCTTTAGAAGGAAAGTTAGGAATAATGCTTCTATGGGTGAAGTTTCTTTCTAATTCTTGGCAGGTAGTGATTGGTTTATGTAATCATAAGCTGCAGGTGCAACTGTAATTACAGTCTTTTCTCACATACAACACCCCCCACAAGTAAAACACACACCTTATTTTTGGAAACCACAAGTTAGACTTTTCTAGAGTCATGGCTGATTGTGTGAAATACAGCAAGTCCCCCTGGGAATACAGTGTGCAGGAAGTGTAGCATCCAGGAGACAGTACCAGCTTCCTGGTGCCAGCTGCCTCACCCAGACCGTCTCCTGGAATGCCAGATTTCCTAGACACTAGATGCTTCTCAGCATATATTGTTTATTCATGTCTCAGAAGTTTAGGCCACAGCCCCTCGCAGGGGTAGTAGCAAGACTGTTAGTTTTTTACTGTAAGTAGTTAATTATATAACTTCCTGTAAATATAGTATTGTTTCCACATTGCAAGGCTTATCAAGATACCATCTAGCTAAGGCTGTGAGAGGGCTAACAGAGGACCCTGCCTTGTTAGCTTGCTGGGGCACATGCAAGCGGCACCCATCTTGCAGCTGCATGGCATACACAGCATCTCCAGTAAAGAAAACAGCTCCCCTGCTTAATAGGCACACTCCAATTCTTGGAGGGTTAATTCTTGGGGAAATGATGTGTTGTATGCAGAAAAAAAAAAGAGTATTTATAGTAGAATCCAAACTCTCATTTCAGTCCTAGAAAGTGACGAGCAATAACAGAAAGTTCAATGGGTTAACAATGTTATATGCTATGCTAAAAAGTACCTCTAGTTTTCAATTTTCAATAGGCAGTTTAACTCTACCAGGCAGCTGAAATAGGGTATCCAAAACGAAATCCAGTTTTCATAGACAGAGACATCAACAATTCATGCAAAGGCATCATTTTCTGGTATTATTCTGTGGAATTTTTCATTATTTTTCTTAAAGCAATCTTGATCACTATTTTAATTATTGCTGTACATTAAGCAAATGTTCATATTACACTGTTCATAATGATACCTACATCATTATCGTGAGTAATTATAAAATTATTATTAAAATAGTGATCAAGATTGCTTTAAGAAAAATAATGAAACAATACTATATTTACAGGAAGTTATATAATTAACTACTTACAGTAAAGAAGGACTAACTATCATTACCTGCAACTACCATAGATTGTATTTGAGGTGTAGGCTGTAGCTGTGTTGTCTAAGGACATAGGCAGACAAGGTTCTTTGGTTGAATCTGATATCTTTTATTAGACCAACTTAAATAGTTGGGAAATTATTCACCCAAAGAACCTTGTCTGCCTATAGATTGTATTTGGCCTCCTTTGTGTTGCAATTTCCTATCGTTGCAAAGATCCTTCCAACGATCCCACTGATATTCCTTTAAACTTGATTATCTTAACTAGGGATACACGTTCTGCAAATATTACCCTTGTTCACACCTTTTTTTTTATCGATAGGTTAACAACTATTCAGCTTAACTGGCGATGAAATAAATGTTACCAGCATTATTTCTACAATCCATTAATATTGGTATTTACCATAAGATCTGGGAAGCCAACTACAATGGTAGCATAATTATGCTCATCCGAGATAATTCTGTTGGGAGAGCTGATCTTTTGTCCCACAGCCACACTTAGATTTTCTGAAGATAGCTGGTCACTTGATACTGCATGTGGCACACACAATTCTGATGCTATAAAGGGGAGATTAAATGGCAGGCATCAAATCTGGAAAAACAGTTATTACTGTTCATTGCTATTCAATTACTATTGTTGTTATTATTTGTAGTCATAATTCCATAGCAACAAAATGAGCAGCAAAAGCTTTTTTACTAGAATATATTAAATTTACATCAAGTGTTATTAAGTAGGCAAAGAACAGAAATGCTGATACAATCTGGATTCTGATCTCTTATGCATCTAAGCATTCCACATGAAAGAGTCCTGTGCTAAAGTATGGTAGTAAATGACTGTATAATTAAAGGCCAAATTTAGCATTGGACAGATAACCATAAATTTGACATTTCCTAGTTTTGACTTTTTAACTTTGCAAACTCAATCATCTTCTTGTAACAGCTTCCACATGTGCAACAGTAACAGCCTCCTACATAGTCAAGTATTACCGGCAAGATTTCAGTCTGGAACTGTCAACAGAACAGCATACACTGGTGCTTGAACTAGAGGCTTAGCTATTTTATCTGGCTGCAGAAGGAACATTTTTTACCAAAGGGGGGGACAAGTTGCTGGAGGCTTATGAAGTGCTGGGGCTCTGATTAGTGGATGCAAGGCCCATCCCGACATGTGTGACACTCAGTTTGTTCCAGGACTCCTGCACCCCCACTCTCCAAGGTAGGAGAGCTCCTGCTACAGGTATTACACCAAGAATAAGTAGCAGCTCTGGACACCCTATTTTGTTTCTGGTTGGTGATTGGAAAAGCTGGTTCAGTCTCTTTCTCCATTCCAGTTAGTTGGTTGGTAGCGGTCTGGCCTCTTCTGATACCCTTGGGGGTATCTAAATGAACAACTGAACCTATGAACTTGGAAGAAGAGGAGAGTGGGACCTCATCCCACTTCCTGATGCCCTCTCTCCTTCTGCTAAAGTTGCTTTGGCAACTGCACATCATTCTCAATGTTATTGCCGCTGCTGTTATTTTCGTGGCAGCACAAACCTATCCTCGGAATGTTCATCAGTCCTGGAAAATTATGAAAATTGTTGTTCTACAGGTGAGAAAAAGAAACTCAGTTTTAATCACTTAACATCTGAGGCAAATCTGAATGGGATTCCCTAGGACATAAAACAGCACTTTTTAGCTTTAGATCACAAAATGAACACGAGCCACCAGTGCAATGCTATATCCAGCAAAGCAAACACCACTCTGGCATGCATCAACCAATGAATCACAAGCAAGATTTAGGATGTCATCCTCCAGCTCTACTCAGCATTGATGAAGCCACAGCTGGAGTACTGCATCCAGTTCTGGGTGCTGCACTTCAAGGGGGATATAGAGAAGCTAAGAATAATCCAAAGGAGGGTCACAAGAATGATTAGAGGTCTGAAGAACAGACCATATGAGGAGAGGCTGAAGGACATTAAAGGGGGGCAGGAAGTGGGGGGACTTGGTGGCAGCCTTTAAGTATGTAAGTGGAGAACACTGGAGGCTAGAAGAACATCTGTTCACCAAGGCACCCTAAGGGAAGACTAGGAATAATGTTCATAAACTGACAGAAGATAGCTTCAGATTAGACATAAGGAAAAACTTCTTTACAGTTCATGCGTCCAAAGTATGGAACAGACTCCTCCCAAAGAGATCTAGATATCTCCTAGAGATCTTCAAAAGATGATTGGATGCACAGCTTGCTGGGGTCATCTCACCTCAGCAGTCTTTCCTGCCTTAGAATGGGGGGCGGGAAGGGGAGGGAGGCGGAACAGGACCTGATGATCTTGTGAGGTCCCTTCTAGACCCTAACTTTTACTTTTACAAGATTCCTTCTTGTAGGCCTCACTGGAGTATGGATTAATATAACAACTGATCAGTTCTTATACAAATCACACGTAGGCCCTGCTAACAGTTTAAACTGAAGTAGGCCCCAAAAGATATGAAATCAGGCATACCATAAACTTCAGAAATGCTGAAAAAGTAGCCTGTTACTTTTAAAGACAAACAGATAGACAATGAATTGATAAGACCAGAAGAGAACACCAAAACAAAGATCAGAGTGATCTGGCAAAAAGGTGTCCCTATCTGGGAGGAAAGTTGCACTGATTGGTGAAATGCAGGATGTGAATGATGCCACCTGAAGGTAGTTTAGTAATGGGTGAGAACTAGGTTTTGTATAACACAAACTCGAAGTCACTTTGATTAGTGTATAAAAAGGGGTCTGGGAACACAATACCATATTTATTCAAATCTAAGGCCCAATCAACATGGGGGAAAAAAGCTTTGTCTTAGATTTGAGTACCAAGCCAGAGATGGCAGTAGCTCAGCTCCAGCCCCCAGGCCCAGGACCAAAGCCAGGGTTGAAGAACAAGGGGTAGGCACTGCAGGAGGGCAAATGGCAGGCTGGGGGAGATATAGAAGGGGCAAGGAGTGGGGGTTTGGTCTCTTACCCCTCCTGCTTCTTTCCCCACCAAAGCAAAGGAGGGGTGGGGTATGAACCTGAAATAATCAGATTCTATACTAATGGAAAATTATAAATTTGTTGTAATTGTCCATGGATAGAATCTTATAATAGGAGAGTCATCTTAAATTCAAAGTCATCTTGGCTTTGGGTAAATGTGGTCCTTTGTGCTGGACTTAAAGGTTACAGTCTTCCTGTACCATGCCTGGAAATGACACAGCAGGCACCATCAACCGTGGTCCTAGGTTTTAGTGTCTTGGTTTATTTGTAGACAATAGGCTTGGCCAAGCTTTTTGTCACACAGAAGCAAAACCTGTGGTATCTTTCTTGAAACAATGAGGTGGTTAGGGTCAGGCCATCCAAAAAGAGGGAGCCTGACATGATTTAACCCCTGAGTAGCACTAATATAAACAAATAACAATATGAGCAAAGTCCAGCCTGGGAACACTGGTGACGCCCTGGAGTTCTACACCTCTCCTGAAGGAACCAAACAATCAAAGTTGAGACTTCAAAGAAAAGGTTTGAAGAATGGTTTGTAAGATAGTGTCAGGCATTGCTACAAGTTCCCATGTTATGTCGGACTGTCTGCCTATCTGTATAAATCTCAACATTTCTGAGATGTTTAATTCAAAATTCTATGTCTGTATTTGGAACTTGCCAGCTTTTGTAAAACAAAGTTACAAATCACATGCTACAGAAGAAAAAGCCAGGTGTGAAATTACCCAGACTACTAAAATAAAAAAGTCTTGTTTGTACAGGTGCAAACATAGATACGATTAAAAAAAAGATGCAGATTTGCATTTAGTACCTGCTGTTAAACCAAATCCTGTGTCAACTGGTTCATCACTCAACACATGAAGCTGACAAACTCCACTCTCTTCATATTCCATATGCACTTGCTTGGTTAAAAGAAATTTCCTGTAAATAATATCGACTTATAGTAATTCATTATTAAAAATGGTGCAACTGCAGATGAAAAGCTTTAGTTCCCTTTCATAAATAGTGGAACTACATTTACTTGTCTACATTATCAATGTGGCTTTGCTTAAAATTAAATAAGCCCCAGCACGCACCTGTGATTAAAGTGACAGAGGTAGATTTGCCTTTGGTTACTATTTATACACTTTTATTTACTCTGAGAGAAAATAAAATAAAAATGATAAAGCATAGTATTATTTGTTCCATTAACCTGTGAAGTCAAGCAACTTGGAAACTAGATCAATTAACCACATTTTCAAAATTGCACACACTAATATTGTAATTAAATGAATTTATGCAAATATAAACACCAGCTATATAAAACAAGTAACCCTGTGCACTCAGATACATTTAGTGTATACTTTCAGAGGCTCATTTAATGTAGGCTCATCTTACAAATTCCCAACTGTAGACACATAAGTGTTCTTTGTGTATGGGTAAATGTGCATACTTAATCACCTGGAGTTTGCAGTTAGGTACAGATATTACACTTTTACTGGTATAAGCGATCAGAAACTTGTCTATAACCATGACAGAAATTTTGCACCCAAAACGGGTCTATACTTGTAACTGAACAGAAGTTCAGTACACATAGACTGGTTTAAAAATGATGAAACCCAGTCTAAGATTTGCACCTCCCACCAAAGGATGAATGTGTGTTCTGTTTGTTACTGATCTAAGCTACACTACTTACAGAAAACTGCATAACTTTACTTGATTTTGCGTTGGGCTTTTTGAATGTCTGTACCCAGCCTGCATGTCTAACCATTCATTCAAGCCAATAAGTAATTCCTATGTGCACATTAGGCATCTGTGCCCACAAATACTAATACGAAGCTACAAATACTATTGAATATTTCCATTTGTTTTGCATTTGGACACTGTTATACCACAATGGGATCTTGGCCCATGACCAATGATGTTAGAGACTACTGTAATACAAACACTCAATGTTATTAATGGAAATAAACTATATTTAACTAACTGATCTGTATTGTTTTCCACCACAAGCCAACGATCTTCAGCCACTAGGAAAACAGATTTGAGATTGATAGGTAACAAGATGGTATGAGTCTGACCCTCCAGTACATCCAGCACAGTAAGATGGTTTCTGTGAAATATAGGTCAAGAAAATAAAAATTAGGCAGAAAATGCACATGATCAGATTTTGTTTTTAAGTAAAAACAGACAGAGTTAATTCTTACCCTCCTTCTTTGTAGAACACCAGCCAGTTTTTATGTGAAAACTCTCTGCACATTTTGTGACTACTCTGAAACAATTCAGCAAAGAACAATTACAGCTTGTCAAATCAGTCCCAATGGTTTACCTTCTACTTTAGGTTTAGTCATGCTTTTGTCTGATTAAACGGTAATATACAATACACACACCCAAGCACACTGCCATATATATAATATACAATGAAGAATACCTTATACTTGACCAACATTATCAAAAAAAGCACCTAAATCTGGAGTCTAAAAATCCATTTTTTAGCATCTAAACAAGTGGCCTGATTTTCAAGAATCCAGAACAATAAGCAGCTCCCATGACAGTAATTTCTTTTAAATATATATCTTACCCTATTAATTTTATCTTTGGGCATCTACCTACCAAGTCCAGAATCATATGTCATAGTTACATGAATCTAAAGTGAGGGTCTTTTTTCTCCATTCAACATGTGGGAAAAACCCTTTGTCTCGGATTTGAGTATAAGGGCAGGTGACTACTATAGCTGCAACTGTGACTGTGGCCCTTGCTCAGACTTGGGATTGAAGCTGCAGCTGCTGCCCCCTGCCATTTTCCGCATGCCACCTCTACCGCACACCTCTGCTATGCAGGTCCCTGTTTCACCTGCTTCTCATTACCTCCCCTTGGCACCTCTGTTCCCCTGCCTCCCCCTACTGCCTCTGCATCCTGCTGGCACTTACCCTATCTAATGGCAGGAGGCAGTGGGGGGGCAAGGAGGGTAGGTAGCAGGGGAAGCCAAGTGGGGGGAGGGCAAGCAGCTGGGGTAGCAGGTGCCAGCGGGTGTAGGCAGGAGTGGGAGCATAGACACAGCAGGCAGGAAGCTGGCAGCAGCTGTTGGGAGTGCATGCAGGGCAAGTGGTGGGGAGGACAGATGGCAGGAGGCCAAAGGCAGAGGTCAGGTTGCTTGATTTCCCTGCCACCTGTCCCCTCTATCTGCCCCCTGCAACAGTATTTAAGATGACTTTCCAATTATTAGATTCTAATTTAAAATTTTCCATATATAGAAACTAAATTTTGGGGGGTCATCTTAAATTTGAAGTTGTCCTGGATTTGGGTAGAAAAAGTAATTACTTCACTTGATCTTGGCTAAAGGGATAAATAACAGCTCACTCTATTTGTGACTCAACAGACCCCTCCAAACTTCTGTCATTTGAAACAGCCTCTTCCATCTAGATATACATCTGAAATATTTTTTGTAAAGAACTATGTATTCCTAGACAACATCCCTTATTTACTGTACTTGTATTCCATAAATATGATATATTAGGTTTGCACAAAACTAAGAATTAAAATAAAGTGATGAATGTTAGTTGGTGGGTCAAGAAAGGCTATAACAGAAAATATCCTGCTATCATGTTTTGACAGCTTTGAGCAGCATGGCAAGTTGGGCATAGTCCACAAAAAGATGCTCTTTCTCACCAGTTCTTCCTTGTTGCCCCACCAGGACATTCTCTTAGGAGCTTCTTCAGCTTCTGGTGAGAATAAAAGTCGACGAATGGTCCCATTGTTTGTATCCAGCAACAAGACTACATTACTCTGTAAACAGAAAGCAGAACTTAGTACTCAAGTCATATTATAAAAGCTTGTAGCTTTGGATCTATATGAAATGCCTCTGCCTGGAACAACTTGAACCCAATATTGAATTTAATTTAGAAAGTATGAAACGGGTTTTAATTTGCTGGTCAATTACAGATGGGACCAGCATATTGCCTGTCAAAAATGACAGGGGGGCCGGCAGGGCCAGAGCCCAAGGTCCAGCCCTGTGCCCCGTTCCTCCCATCCATGTCGGGCCCTGCCCCCTCCCCCCGCTTTGGTCCCTACACTGTTCCCCCTGGCAGTTCAGGTTTGGGTCCGGGTCTGCTCCCCAGCCTCCATCACCTCCTGCTGCGGTGGCTCCAACATAGTTTTTCCCACCACTGCTGCAGGCCCTACCCAGTCCCATCTCCTCTGCTGTGGAGGCTGACTGTTCCCCTCCCCACCCCTGGCAAGCCCAACCCCATTCCATCCCACCACCATGGTGAGTCCAACACTGTTCCTCCTCCCTCACCCCCCCACAACAGGCCTGACCCCATTCCCCCCCAGGCCACTCTCCACTGCAGAGGGTCAAAGCCCAGTCACCCCCCTCAGGCTGTCGCTGCCATTGTCTCCAAAGAACAGGCCCACGGGGTGGGGTGCTGGCCTTGCCCCCCCCAGATGCGTCCCCTCTGTCCCTGCTGTCATGGCAGTGCATTGAATGCTATTGAAGCACTCTGACTGGCTGCCAAAACAACCAATCAGAGCGCAGATAAAGGATTACAGACATTTAAAATCTGTTACAGGGAATCTAAAAAAGGTTGAGAACCACTATTCTCATTAATCAGAAAAATATTCAGAGTGCAGATAAAGCATTACAGACAGACAGACTAAGGCTTTTATATATACAGAATTGTCTTGCCACACTGCCCTCCATACAGACTAGGGTGGCCACTGATGCATCCCCAGAATATAGGACATCCCATTGGTGAGAGGTGGACCCCTTGGTCAATCAGCAGTGAAGGGTGGGACCACTTCCTCCTCAGCCAATCAGCAGCTCGGGCACCTCAGCCAATCAGGGCAGGGCCACCACAAAGAGGTTCTCCCCCTTTCTGGCCAGGAACCTTGCTCCTCCTGGCTATGCACTGCTCTACTTCTAAGCAGAGCCAATAGAATCATGAGGTCAAATGACTGACAGGTATTTCCACCAATTAACTGAAAAACAAGACTTTTTGCAGTCATTCCTCATTTAGGAATGACAAAAGGTTTTAAAAATGGTCATTTAAAAACAGGACAGTCTGGTATAAAAACAGAATGGTCTGTAATAAAAGGACTAATGGTCACCCTACTAAAGACTGAAGGAGAGCAAAAGCCCAGCTTCACTGGCAATGGTGGATGCAGGTAACTGGGAACATATTTTAAACATCCATTATATTTTATTTTATACTGAAAAAGAAACCAAAAGGGTTTAATAGTACAATGTACATTAACATTTATATTATACATTTAAGATTATAACATATATGATATAATTTACATTATACATTTAAGGCTAATGTTAGTTTACCGTGGCCTAATATGATTTATGTACAGAGGGTGTAAGCCATCTACAGCAGATATTTTCAGTTACCTGTAAGGAATAATGTTCTTCTTCTGTCTTACTAAGAGACCTGGTTGTAACTTTCATGTTTTCTAAATGTATTATTCTAGAGTGGTGGACAAACCTTCTCCAGAATATTTAAGGATATACTGAGGTTAAAAACTGGATGAATGAAAAAGAATAAGCTAACATTTGAAATTACTGCATGCACTCCTGGCAGTATTCCTTTAAAGATTTCTTTTTAAAAGGGACTAAAAAGTTGTTCATAATGCTGTAAACTTATGGACTTGAGAGAGCAATCAAGGACTTAAGAAAACAAATCACACAAACAATCTTAACTGCTCTAAATTAAATTTAAAATCTACAAAAGAACAACTTAATTAAATCTTGCATTTTGTTACTTGATGGATGTCTTGGATCAAAATCTTTGTCGTCATTCAGCAAAATGTTAGGTTCATCAAGGACATTAGGTTGTCCAAGGATACATCTGTATGTCTAACATCTGGAGTAACGAGCAATGGATGATAAGTCTTAGAACGTAAAGTCTACAAAATTCTCCTACATAAAATACTTACAAGCTCAATCTGAGTCAGAGTTTTTGCTGCTTTATACTTCAGGACTGTTATTTTAGGGGAATTAACTTTTCTTTTTCTGAGAGGCTTCTGCAGCTAAATATGGTAAAGCATTTTAAATATTACTATGAGATTTGCAGCATTTGGAAAATTCAGCTAGAGTTCAACAATTCTTCTAAAAAAAGAATTTGTAAATGCAAGTAATATTTCAACTGTGAAATTATAGAATATGGCTCAGAAACAAAATTGGAGGGTTTCTTTTAGATTCTGGTTTTCTGCCATATTCTATTTACCTATTTCTGCAACAGCATTGTTGATCTGAAGAAATACATTACCGTCCCACATGAGATAAAGAACACATATGAATCAATTACAGTCTTTCACTTAGCATTAAGTTTATGAGAGCAGTTGGCAGCATGAAAATCCTCTCTACTCCACCCCTTTTGATGTTATTGGTTTCCTTCTGTGCTAAGTGACTGATGGTATATTCTGTCTGTGTTTAATAATAGAATTTTGCATCACTTGGGGACATATCCAAATGCATTTTTGGCAATTCTTCAAGTGGGTTGGGAAAAGATGCTGGTGTGCAATTGGGTTATGTTTGTTCTTGACTGGGAGAAAAGTAACCTTTGGGTGACCTCACAACCCTGATGTCTGGAATTCCAAACTTTGGACAGATGTAATAACCAAATCTCAAGAGGTGGTGTTCATTTATTTTTAGTAAGTGCAAAGTTTCCCTTTCCTTACTGCTGTTTTCATTTCAGCTAGTATTTTCCTCTTCAAAGTCTTGAAACCGAAATAGGTCTGTGATTTCACTTTGCTGGTAGGGGAAGTTTGCTCTCATTGCTTTTGTAGATACAATGGAGAACAAGAGGAAGAGATAGAATTCAGCTTTGAGAGGGGAAAGAAACAAACATTTCAGGATTTAACAAACAAATGTTTCCTCATTTCTAATTATCCGTGTTGCCCAAAACCAAGTTTCTCCTTATTTAGCCTTTAAACCCATAGTCAGTTTTGCGTATCCCACCCACATATATAATTTTCACCAGTTTATTTTTTTTTACTTGTCATTTAGGCCTGCATCCCCTCTAAACATTATATAATCATGAATACATAAACTGTCCTCTCTGTTCAGTTCCAGTTATGCTCTTTGGCCTTTGTCGAGTTTTCTTCTCTCTAGTGTCAGCTCCAAATGCTTCCTCTCTCCCAGGCAGCCTCTTTTAGCAATTCTACATACAGATCTATTCATTAGCTGACCAGCATTTAGCAACCCTGTAATTGTATATCAGGCAGAACAAAAAGGTAGGGGTAAAAAGGTATGCGTTGCTGAATTCATTCAGGTGAAAGAATTCTGTGCGGCACATCTGTAGGTTCTGGCTTCTAACCTGGCTGACCTCCCCACTGGGGAGAAAGTGTAAAATGGATATTATGGTAATTTTCAGAATGCAGGCTTCTGGACAAAGGCTACAAAGACAAACTTAAAATTTCAATGTTTGATCTTGCAAACTTAATGCAATTTTAAAGCAGCTTTATCTTTTCTCTTTCTTTTAAGATAAAGTGTAAAGATCTTGCTACATTTCTACCTGTTAGAATAATCATTGAATTTTTATGGAGGCAAGGATTCTATGTAGATCAAACATCATCTTAAAAAAGGGACAAGTAAGATACTACAGAGAAAAAAAATAGATGTTTCCAACTCCGCTGAGCCTGATGAACTCCACCCGAGTATTTATCTTGCTTTAGTGCGTTCCTTAAGAGTCACTGATAATTATTTTTTAGAACCTGCAAAAGGGCAAACACAATGCACATCTTGAAAAAGGAGAATGCACAGAATTATGGATCTGGAAAGATACTGGTACAAATAGTCAAAACCTGTTTGTAAGCACCTAGAAGAGGTAACCAGCTGAAAGGGATTTGTTAAGAATAAACCATGTCAAGCCAAGATAATATCCTTTTATGCTGGGTTATTAGGCCTTGTGGAAAGGGGAGAACAAGTAAATGTGATATACCTTGTCTTTACTAAAGCTTTTGATACCATCTTACACAGCATCCTCTTATACAGACTAAGGAAATATGGCCACCAGGACGCTACAGTAAGGCAGGTACACACGATTCGAAAAATATACTATAAAAGTATATTGGAAGGATGTATCCTTTGCAGGGATCCTGGGTCTGGTATTATTCACATTTTTTCAGTGAGTTGGCTAATGAGACTTAGAGAACTTTTATTAAATTTGAAATGATACCAAACTGGGAAGGTTGACTCTTACTGAGAAGGGCAGGATTATAATTCAAAATGATTTTGACAAACTGGAGAGATAAACAGGATGAAATTCAACATGGACAAATAACAATAAGGATTTTTCCCCCTCATTAAGGTTTTGTTAGCTTTTTTCCTTTCCCCAGAAGCATTGGATATTGGCCATGGCTAAAACTGGGAGCTCTGACTGGAGTGCTGGTGCTCCCACTGCACTTTAAAACCTCACAGGAACCTGGTTCTTACTGTTCTGCTTATGGTTAAACTGACTGTTAAATATGGGATCAGGAAGGACTTTTCCATGCAAGTTCAAATTGGTAAAGACTGTGGGGATTTTTTCTTTCCTCTATAGCATGAAACAGAGCCCTCTTTTTAGGATTCTCTGAGAATATATATTAAGCAACTGCCTGTCTACTAAAGCAGGTAGGCATTGGTAATGCCTTCATAACTTTGGTTTTTTATATGTGATTTTCTATGGGATCTTGTTCTTTTTGGTTTTGTACCTCATAGTTGCATATAAGATTTTAACATGGATGGCTTTTAAGAATCCTTGGGTAAAGTGTTACCTGAAAATTCTGGAGACAGGATTCAATGGCCCGGGAGGCATCTTCCCAGTTCTGTGCTCCTAAGTGCAAAGTATTACACTTAGGTAGGAATAATTAAATGCACAAACATAAAACAATGAATGATTGGCTTGCTAGAAGCTCTGCAGAGAAGGACATGGGGGTTACAACTGATCAAAAATCAAACAAGTCAACAATATTATATTGTTGCAAAAAAGGCCAATACCATGCTGGAATTGAAACTCAGAGGACTGGAAAGGATCCTCAAGGGTCAGGTAGTCTAAACCCTGTATGAATTGGGAATGCTATTCCCCCTAACATCCTGTCTGTGCAAAACAGTTAAGAGATGCCTTGGCACTGCTGTGTTGAGCACATTGTGAGCAGGGATGCAGGGATTTTTCCCTGGAGCGCGGGAAAAGTTTTGGTGCATGGTCAGAGCCCGCCAAAACCTTGCAGCTGCACCAGTGAATGCATGCTTGTGATTGGCTTACGTTAATTTATGCATATGTGTCGGTCGGCAATTGGCCTGCTGACCGAATAAGAGGCTTGGGCGATGCCTGCCCAAACCAGAGGAGAGCTCAGACACGCATGAGGAGAGATCCCGCGTGCGTTTCCAAGCCACAAAGGAGGCCTGATCAACCAACAACGACTCCCCGCTGGATTCATCTGACACCCCATACTCTGCGTGAGTGTGAGCTTCTGTATGCCTGAGTTCCTGTTTAAGTTTATAACTTCAAGGAATGTGACTACAGCCTAAGGAATGTAAGTAAAGTTTTTTTGGGCTTCCAACAACCTGCGTGTCTAGTGCCTCAATTCTGCTCCATCAGCGGCCCCATTCCGCCAGCGTTTCTCAGCCCCCACACCCCCCAAACCCCAAATGCAGGAATCTATTCCAGCCCTCCTTTTCTATGATTCTAAACCACCTCTGTCAGGTATTTATCTAATCTCCGCTTCAGAACTGCCAACAAAGGAGATTTCACATCTTCTCCAGGCAGTCTGTTCCACTGCCTCAGTGTTATAATAGTAAGGAAGTTTTTTCCTGAGCTCTTATCTAAATCTGCTTTGCTGCAATTTCTAATCGTTGCTTTGTGCTGCATCCTCTGCAAAACAATTATTTTCCCTCTTCTTTATGGCAGCCTCTTAAATATTTGAAAAGTACTGTCATGTCCTCCCTTACTCTCCTTTCCTCCAAGTTAAACATACCTAGCTTAAATATACCTGTCCTCACACACCTTGTCTTCCAATCTCTTTATTATTTTTGTAACTTGCCTCTGGGCCATCTCCAAATTCTCTACATCCTTCTCAAAATGTAAAGCCAAGAACTATACACAATACTCTAACCAGCATCAAGTGGAATAGTACTGTTACATCCTGGATCTAATACCGAATACTCCTGTTCATACAGTTCAAAACTACATTTCCTTTTTCTGGTAGTGTTGAAGTGATGCTGTTCCCATGATGGTCCAGGAAATAAGTGAGAGGCAACAATTCTTGTGGGTGATGTCTTTCTTCTTTGGTTGGACTATGCAGTTGGTCCAATAAAAGATACCACCCACAAGAATTCTTTTCTCTTGCACATTTGCTTATTTTTTGCAACTACATCACATTGCTGTTGAGTCCATGACCCACCACAACCCCCAATCTTTCTCAGCCATGTTAAAACCCAGCCATGTATTTATGTATTTGGTTATGTGTAATGCTCCATAAACATCTGTGCTGAACTTCATTTTCTATCCAATCTATCAAGATCCATTTTAATTCTATCTTTATCCTCCAAGGAGTTTACAAGGCAGATGGCTAGACTAGATAACATATCAAGGTCCCTTCCATCCCTAGTTTCTATGATATTATAATTCAATAGTTTGCATTTTGGTTTATGGGAGCTGTTGCTTTAGGAATAAAAGGGGGTGCTTGGCTATATACTATGTTTTTTAGGAAACCAAAATCAGAGTGTGGGAGATTTTGCTTTTATGTCAACAGAAATGTAAGTCCTATGATCCTACACCCTCCCCTTGTATAAAATCTCAAAAGGTCAGAACATTAATGAGTTGAACTTTCAGGAGAACAAATCTCATTCTTGAAGGTGCACATTAGAACGTATAGGAGAGACTGGAAACCTCAGGGCATTGATAGTGAGCTGCAGATTACCATTTCTTGTATCAGGCCCCCAATCCAGAATTGTAAGGATCAGAAAAAGACACAGCACACCTAACAGATATTTGGTGGATGCTAACTGTGATGAATCTGGCATGCATAAGTTTCAAACAATATACCACCATATTCTATACTAATTGGCAAGCTTAGCATGAGGTAAAAAAAAAAATCACATCAGCTATAGAGTCTGAATGAGAATTTTTTTCTCTAGCTGCCTTTCAGTCAAGATTGAAATATGCTGGCCTAATAGTATAATGGAAAGCTTGCCCTGTGGTGTTCAACACAGACACTTACCTCGACCAGCAAACATATGCTTTTCACTAGTACTGAATGAACATTTTAAAAAATGAGTTTCATTGTTATATGTAAATTATCCCAAAAATACAAATTTGTTTATTAAAAAATTTGCCTACAAGTTACACACATAGCTGCACAAAATGTGATTGCTCTGTACCTATTACCATTCAGAATGGCAGCAGTATTAGGTGGAGGAAGAAGGAAAAAAAAGAACCAAGCAGTCTTAAAGGGACAGGTGTTTCCTAAGGGTGGAAATAAATGTCACCTTCTGTCACCATAAAAATTGTTATGGGGACACAAAGGCCAAAAAACAGATGCCCATACCTCTTGTTACTCCAAAAATGTCCAAAATTTGAGGCCATGAAAATCTGTGCTGCCATTTGGCAGTGCACATTTGCTTGCTTTATGACATGAGAGCATGGACAGCCTAGAGCTGCCTGCACTTTCTAACCACCTCAGGTAGCTGCTCTGGGGGCTTGAGGAGCCCAATCCTGCACACTTTAGGAATACCATAGTATCATAGTATCTAGGGTCAGAAGGGGCCTAAAGCAGGCCATCTAGTCTGACCCCCGCCAGTGGCAGGAACGAGTGCCAGGGTCACAGGACCCCAGCCAAGTACCTATCTAATCTATTCTTGAAGATGCCCAAGGTAGGAGCAAGAACAACTTTCCTAGGAAGCTGGTTCCACATCCTAGCCACCCTAACTGTGAAGTAGTGCCTCCTAATGTCCAACCTA
>JAGPOW010003316.1:143829165-143858587 GCA_030014935.1 Caiman crocodilus
TAATAGCCCTCCTGCACTCCTGAGCACAAGAGGAGTACTCCTCTTTGGAGACTGCTCCTCTCTTCCAAAGATTGTATGCCTCCCGCTTAGCCCTCAGGGACCCCCCGAATATCCCTATTAAGCCATGGGGGCTTCCGGGCACTTTTGCCGATCTTGCATCGGGCAGGAACGGTCACCCTTTGGGCTCTGAGGATAGTCTCCTTAAGGAACATCCACCCTTCGTGGACGCCCATGTCCTCAACCCTATAGTCCCCTGGGAGCACTGCCTGACTTTTCCCTGTTACAGACACACTCCCTGGCCTATCTCAGGGTGTGTGTTCCATAAGCAAGGAAAATTGGGGTTCTCACACTTACAGAGACATGTCCCCAGATCTCCCAGGGTGCACAGGACCAGGCCCTTTAATCCCCAGGAGGACATGTCACCTGCTGTCCACCAGCATCAACAAGCAGGACAACGAGTGACATATGCTTCAGTCATTGAAATGGATAAGCTAACTTGCTTCATTTGGTAATGTCTATTTCTACCATGAGACTTAAATGCAGTGGCCGGAAGCACTATCATGAACTCACTTACCTATACAGCTGAAGTCCTGTGCTCGGTACTCTGCAATCCTTCTCCATGCGTAAACCACTACAAACCTACCATTGATATTCAGGTGGAAACTGTAAAGCACCTCACAGGCTTCTAGTGAAGGAGTTAAGACTGCAAGGAGTATAAAAAAGCAGAAGGGGGTGGAACATACCCACCATTCAACCCAGAGGCCATTCAGAAGAATGGGACTCTTCCTTCTCTTTTCACAGGAAATATGTGGGTGACTTAAAATTTGGTAAATCCCTGTGATTATAGAGTGAAGTTAAAACCCCCCAAAAGGATATTTTATAATAATTTTATCTAAGAGAGGAAGAAACTAAGACCTTTTATCTTATTTTACTGCAAGTTTCTTTATGTAGTTCAGATGGATATTATATGAGAAATAATAAAAAGCAGCAGCTTCCTCATCTTTACCAATACAGTTATATATTTAAAGCTTTTAAAAATATAACTTATAAACATTTAGCTCAAAAAACCTTTAATAAAACAGTGATTTGTCTAATTACCAGAAAGTCTGGCATTAAAAACAGCAAATGGCCAGCAAAAGCTTAATTTTTTGTAGTGGATTTTGAGTTATATAAGGATTTTGCAAACCTTCTGGCTCTTTATTCAAAAACTCAGTTGAAACCTCTGACAGACTGGAGGCTGGGTTTACATACCTGTGATTGGTATTCATTATAGCATTTTCCATTTTTAAATCATGAGTGCTTACAACATCTCAGAGATCTCATCTCAACATCAGTAGAGATGTTATCACTGTCTGCACTGATATGTGGAAAATGCAAAATACAGAAGTTAAGGTACCTGTCCATGGACACAGGCAGTCAGTGGTAAAGCTGAGATTAAGACTCAAATTACACGTCCTGTACTCAGTTCACTTTGTTTTCCCTTCTCTGGTGCTCATCACTGTAGTAAATGATTACTAATTATTAATTAATTTAGCTTGTGTACAAATACACAGACACCAAATGATTTTCCCAGTGCCACACAGCACAGCAGAGCTGCAATTAAAACCTAGATATTGTGATTTTTAGTAATCTTCAGTGATGTTTGAATTATCCAAAATTCTTGCTTCTATTAAATTAATTTGAACTGATTTTCCAATGCCACACAGAACAGCAGAGCCGAGACTAAAGCCCAGATTTTGTGCTTTTTAATCATGATCTTCAGCAATGCTTGAAATATCTAAGATTTTTGCTTCTCTAAAATTAACTGGCTTCCTGAAAACCTTCTGAACAACTGGCTTGTGATTGGGATGAGAAATACTTCATGATCTGATTGAGTCTCACAATAGCGTTACATTGGTATCTCTGGATTCAGCAGGAACCAGAAGCATAAGGATCCAAAAGAGTGGGGGGAAAAATTAAAAAGTACTTGCTCTTGAAATTGAAATAAATATAATTCATGTCAGGTTAAAATACAAATTGGATCAAAGTACAAGCTGGTTCTTATGTTGCCTGAACCAAGTGACCCAGTTTCAATAACCAGGGGATTTGTTAAATCTGATGGCTTTTTGGGGCCTACCTGCCAGTCCTTAATGCCTGGAGCTGGTAATACTGACTTTCCAAATCTTGCATCAAAAGCTAGATGAAGAAATTGCCACCACAAGGATTTTCTTCAATGTCATGGAAGTAACAAATTTATTCTTGGTCTGCCTGATGTAAAAACAAGGCCAGTTCAAACCCTAAACTAAGGGAGAGGCTAAGTCAGGGGTGGGCAACATTTTTGAGAGTGCCAAAACACCCACAATATGGACTTTACAGATGTTGGCGTGCCACAGGTGGATGGCAGGGGAGCCATGAGGGGCCTGATCCTTGTGGCAGTGTAGTCCTGGCCTCTTCCTGGCCATGCTCCCTGAGGCGCACATGTAGCTGCTGCTAGAAATGAGCCTGGCCAGGGCTCTAGGCCCCTGCCTGCTGCCATGGAGCCCAGACTGCTCACAGCAGGCAACTGTGAGCCTGCAAGTGGCTGCACCAGGTTCTCGAGTCCTGGCCTAGCTCACTGCCAGCAGCAGCTGCATATACCTCAGGGCGCACGGCAGGGAAGAGACTGGGGGAGCGCAACCAATCTCAGCTTCCATCTACTAAGCCCTTGCCCTCTGCAGCCTGATGCTCCATGGTACTGCTTCACTGAACCAGGCATACTTCCCAGGTCGCACACATGGCAAGGACAAGCCCTGAGGCACAGAGGTGGCACAGTCCTAAGCACCCCCAAGTGGGCTGTTGAGGATGGCTGGTATTTCTGCTAGAGCCGCAGCTGCCAGGAGGCAGCAGCCACAGCTGCCCCTCCTTCTGTGTCAAGGATGCCAGGCTGCACTACTCCCGTCTCATCCCTCCACCAGCCCCAACTTAATGATGTGGTACATCCAGCTCTGTGTCACATGCCGAAGGTAATGCAGCTGAACACACTGCACACCTTGCGGATGCCCAGCTCCAACAGCTCCATGCTGCCCGCCCACCTGCGCATGTGCCGCTGCTCAGTCCATTCGTGGCTGTGTGCCCCAAGGTGCACATGCAGTTGCCACTGCCAGGAAGCCTAGCTGGGGTTTTGGAGCCCAGTGCAGCTACTGTCTTGCATGGAGCTTGCATGCAGCAGGACTTGTAGCCTCCCAGCCACCTGCTGCAAGTGGCTTGGGCTCTGTGGTTGGTGGCAGCTGTCCAGAGCCCAGGCCAGCTGTAGTATTATAAGCAAAATGGTCTCATGTGCCATGCTCTGGTACGTGTGCTGGGGGATTGGGGGGGTTGCCGACCCCTGGGCTATATTAATGCTCTAAGTCACAAAGCAATGGGGTTCAAGGCTTGGTCAGATTCCTGTACATCAGTGCTTGGCATTTGCTATTGAGACATGTACTAAGCAAAGTGGCACTATTATCAACAAATACAATGTCCACAAGGGGATCATATTCTGTATTGTTTCTGTGTAAGAAACCACCATTACAGGACTCAAGTTATTTTTAACAGGGCCTTAAATATATGCTGACATTTTATAACCAAATTATTAGTTTAATCAAGTATATTTTAAGAATTGATGAGAAAGATCTATTTTAGCATTAACTTGATAGAAGAAATTCCAATATATTACAAAACCTTCAGTAATATTACTGTTAGTATATTATTTTCCAGCACTGTAATTAGGTTTATTTTTAGAACATCTTTGTCCAACTGTGGCACTCACTAAGAAAGGCAAGGCTGAAGCTGCCAGTATTCAAAATTAAGGTCAAAGGAAGAAAAAAGAAGGTTATGGCTGAACTCAAGTCACCACAAATGGGGCACTGAACCATAACAGCCTTCCCACAGTGCAGCCTTTATTTCTGATTTTAATCCAGACTGTAATTGAAAAATGTATTTCAGGAGGACAGGCAAAACCAGTCACTAAGTTAACTGCTTGATATTTCAGACGAGCCTTTGATAAAAGTACCCCTCCTTTCACTGAAATTGAATACTACTGTGATTTGGTTAAAAATAAGACTAATACAACAATTATTTTCATTTTAGGAATTCCAGAAGTTTAAAAATACAAGAAAAGAATATTACTTGTCTTTGTATTCAGAAAATGCCCAGCATTCTAAACATTCTCAGACACTCAGGACACAGGGTTAAGGGCCATCTCTTTTACAATTTACAAACTTATGTGCTTCCTAAATTTGTTCAAAATGGCATTTTTTTTAAGCTGCTTGACACAATATGGCAATCAAAAATGGCAACTAGGAAATGGGATTCTAGAAGTTCGAGTCAAAACTAATACAGACAGATGAAGTCAATAGAGTAGTACTTGCTTATACAGACATTGAATTTGGCCATAAACTTTAGATCAAAAAAATGTGCTCCTATTTTGTATATAACAATGTGCATTGTCTTCTTGGAAGCTAAGTGCATGAGAAATACTTGATGCCTCATTAGCTGAGCTGTTGCTGGAAATTTCTAATTCTCTATTCACTGCAGGAAAGAACGTTTTGAGTTAGCAGTGACTACAAATTAAGAAGGGGACAGACCTATTAGAAGAAGGAAGAAAAATTAAAAAAAAAAAAGAAAAACGAGAAAAGAAATAGGACAAATTATGACCAAGAATTCACAGAAAATTAGGGCTGTAAGGGACTTTAGGAGGTTGACTAGTCCAATCTGCTGCTCAGAGCGGGACCATCTCTAACTAACTGGGTCTAAAAAATCTCCAGTCATAACTACCAAACAATTGTGATAGTTTGAAATGTCCCAAAGTCTCAGACTGAATTATTAATATAATTTCATTTTTATTTTATGTAATATTTCCTCTTTAGTATGTTAACATAGTTGACTGATTTTTTTTCACTTCCTCTTTCCTTGCCCAAAAGATGTTCAACTGAAAATGTTCTAATCAATTTCTAGAATTGATTAGAACAGGGAGAAATTTATTGCTACAGTATTAAAGAGATGGGCTCAAACAAAACCAAGACTAAAGAAGTTAAAATCCTGATCTAGATCTTGCAGCTCTGACACCTCTCTCCACCGTGGTTTATAGTGCCTTCTTATCAAGACTCCTTATTTCACCATCTGTCATAGTCTCAATTGTGTAAGCTTAGAGAACACATATTAAGGAAAGAAAATATCACAGTATTTAACACAAGCAAGCAAAAAATAGTTGCATGAAAAAAACTGAAGTAACATATCTTTTGTAACTCAGAAGACATTCCTCTTCTGACTCAAAGTTCAAAACTAGAAAAGCTGAGGGTAGATTTGGATTCATTACCTAAAAAAGCTTAACTTACACTTTCCAAAATTACCAGTATTGTGCTTATTGAAGACTCTAAACCCCAAATTATAATATCCTTTTCTTCCTCAAATACTTCATAGTCTACTTTTACCACTTAGAGGAACTGGATAAATAGGCAGAGCTAAGCATTAATAATGCACAAGGGCATAATAGGATAGAGCCAACCAGCTGAAAGAATGCAAGAAAAAAAACACATGAAAAGTAGAGCTGAAAGAATGCTAAAGGTTCAGAATGCAGTTAAGCTAACCATCCAGAAGTGTGCATATTTGTCTCAAAGCATGAGGCACTCCAGGCATCCTACCCCATGCAGTACTACTTTCCTCGTAAGCATGAAATAACTGCCTCTTGTTTACCTGCTGTTCATGTAGAATCACTTGACTTTTCAGTGGATTTCCCAGTGGGGCCACAGTCACAAAGGGCTGCCACATACTTCCAACTGTCCTTGGGAAGAGGTCATAAAAATCTACAAAGTATCCATTTTTACTGGAAACATTCATAAAATATAAAGAAATTGGATTGCATGTAGCCACATAAAGAATATTGTCAGCCTCTTCTTCTGAAATAAAATAAGACAAAATTAATGAAAGTATCCAAAATCATATTACCAGTCAACCATATTATGATGTTTGTGTACACTAAAATAATCTTAAAAAATTACTTTATAACAGGACATAATATCAAAAAATGTAAACACAGAATGGTGTGTAGTGCTCTCAAACTACAGCAAAATGATGTTAAAGGCAGGTTTATACAAATATCGCGGATGAGCTACAGCTTGTATAAAGTAACTAAACTTTTAAAAGACAGATTCTGTTACTAGTCTTACAGTGAGCATCAGTTCCCTTCACAAGAAGTCTAATACACTTTTGTGCAGAAGACAAAGATATGATGATTCCATCTAAATCAACTGTTAAAGATCCCAACATGCACAGCATACACAATTTTACTTATAAAAGAAAGGATGTTAAGGAACACAAGAGGTTTTGGATCTAATTTTTTTTTAAGTGCATCCTTCCTACTGGAATCAAAACATCAATGCATTATTTAATAATTCAAAATAAGAACAAAGGAAATTGTATAGGGCAAGAGTTTTTTTTTTTATCTACAACACTTTGATTCACTCGAGACATTTCTTAGGAACAAACTGAAATTGTAATTTCAATTTCAATGTCATTCAAAGTTTGTGAGCATTTCAGTTAGTGGAACCACAAGCAGAGAAAGACAGCATTGCCTTCTTTTATAATGAGCAATATTCAATAAATTACAAAGGTCCCTAGAAAGGCATGCTGCGTCTCACCATAAGTACACGTTCTAGGTTTTTTATTGTAAAGTATAAACAGATTAATCAGCTCTAATCAGATATTGCTCTCCAATAATTGAATAAGGGACTACAAACAATACATGTATAATACAATGTATAATATATTGTATGCTGTGGGACATCTATGTTATTTGTCCAGTTTGTCCTTATATATTTTACATGATATAACAGTACGTTAATTATAAAAGTTAGGAATATTTTCCCATACCTTGTGCTACAGCGATGTCACAGACTAAGTTCACTTCATTCAAAGGCAGGGTCCAAAAAGCAAGTTCTTCTGTGAAACTGAGGGACCTAGCTTCATGCCGTTCCAATGGAAATTCCTGAATGTTTAAATATACTGGGCCCTAAAAAAAAGTGCAAATAATGACAACTAGATATTATAATAAATAATATCATACTAACAGTTTCCCCCTCACTGCATAATAATTACTAAAGTTGACCATAGGAACAGGGGCTCTACAAGTCCCCAGATCATGTTCGGGGTTAGGCTGGAAGCTCAGATTGACATTTGAAGGAGCCAAAAAATCTTAGAATTCAGAAGCATGTGAAATAAAACTGAAAACCAGATTCCTTCCAGTTTTCCATGTCATCCCAGGCTGAACAGTGGGATGGGTTCAGATCTGGGGAACGAAACTGGACATATTTCAAACACTTACAAGGATTCCAGGCTTCCTTAAAAATGGCATTGTCTCAAAAAGACTACTTTAAATAGAGTTCTGAATTTAATCCTAAAAAGTCCTCCCACCCCACCAGACTCTTGCAACTTAATACATTTTCTACATATGTAACGTACACAAAACTGTCTATTTTTAAGTCTGTTATGCTACTGGATATACTTAATATGGTTCCATTATTTCATTCTTCTACAAAGATTAAAGATTGTAGATTTTTAAAGGAAATACATATCACATCATGTAGTTTTAAATCCTGATCAGATTTGCATTATACTGCAGTGAAGAACTGAAGACTATAGTCAGTATTTTTCATCATTAAAAAAAAGACACAAACCTTTACATTTACATGCTGAGTTTCTGTTGGGCACAGCAGTTTTTGCTGTGCATTTCCTGACTGACCAACTCTCCAGTAGCCCATAAATTTATGATCTGGCAATGGTAGCCTGTCAAAAAACACATGAACAAAAAACTTAAGACCCTTTGGAAAGGAGTAAGTTTAACAACAGATTTCTTTTTTTAACAGGCCATTTTGAAATTCTCATGTTGAAAACACTACTTTATGTACAACTCTTTATGTACTTCTTTTTACATTTGATAGCAAAAATGTAAGTACTCTCAGGATCTAAATGACATCATAAAAGAAGGAAACTTTCATAGAATATGGTCTTAAAAGTCTGAATTGCTGAGGCTATATAGTGAAATATATTAAGTGGTCTTTAGATTTTATATTCAGTTTGGGCCAGGATGAAGGTGAGTTCTTCTCAGTGATATGTACATATTTTCTAAAGGAACAAGAGCAGTAAATGTATCAAATTATTGGTACAAGCAGCTACATTCATTCCCTGACAGAGTTGGATGGGACACATAGGACATGTGAGGTTAGACAGTAATGATATACCAATGGCCTGACTGGTACTGGGAGAGGAAGGAAAGTCGGGACAGGAGGTGAGTTTCCTTCTCACCCTTAGGCAGTACCCAAAACTCATGACAATCTTGTTCCCCATTGTTATGCTACTGCTCATCAGTCTACTTTTCTACTACTTTTTTCCCCCCTGCAGAAAGGGTAAGGCAACTTGCATGAAATTTTGATGATTTTCTTGGCCTAATTCTCACACCCCCTTCCCCCATGTTTGTATTAATGAAAGGTTACTGTGAAAATGTATTTATATCATAATTGAGTACACTGGTGTGTTATAATATTGTTTCACAGAAAATAATAATCACACATGCACACAATTTTGTCTTCCTCTACTGCCTCTCAAGTTACTTGCAGCAGCCAGTAAAATGCTTTAACATTGTTCATTACAAGAACTAAATTAAAAGTAATGAACTGATACTCTGTTACAGGATCAAAAAGTTTCCCTTTGATCTCTTCTAGGAGTAGATGCATCTAGTAGGTCTGCTACCTGATTTGCATTTTGTACAAGAAAGCAATAGTGTAGCAGTGCTGTGAGACTCTTAGATATTTAACCCCTTCTTGTATACCTACAGAACTTGGCATGAGAATAGAAGACATCCCTTCACCCACCTTCTAAAAATGTCTCTCTCAAGTATGTTTTAAGAAAGGTCTTGTAGACTGTTTGTTAAAAGTCTGTGCTTGGTCTCTTTCACTGTCTGTGTCTGTTTCTACTGTTAAAATTATTTTACAATAATAGCCCCTGAAGTAAGAAGAGACTCAATTCTTCTTGCTATTTTGCTCAGGGTCAGAAGGAAACCCAAACCAAAAGAATAGGTCTGAATGCACCTAAAACTCTCACTCTTCATTCAGAGAGTAGGAGAAAAGGTCAGGAATGAACAAATTATGTTCTGTGCTCCTTCTGAATAATTCAAGAAAAATAAATTAGTAATTAGAGATTGTTCATTTATCAGTGATCAATGATCAGTGGCTAGGCAATGCACCTTGGTCAACCTGGGAGGGCCTCTGCATAGGGGAGAAAGTAGTACAGTCTTCATGCCCATGTTGGAAGGGACCTGAGCAGATCATCAAGTTCGACCCCCTGCCCTGGCAGGAAAGAGCACTGGGGTCAAATGACCCTGTCAAGGTGTTCATCCAGCCTCCTCTTGAAGACCCCCAGGGTAGGAGCCAGCACCACTTCTCTCAGAAGTTGGTTCCAGATCCTAGCTGCCCTGACAGTGAAGTAGCGCCTCCTGATGCCTCGTCTGAATCTACCCTCTGCCAGCTTGTGACTGTTATTTCTAGTCACTCCTGGTAGTGCTGGGACTCCCTTAGTGCCTGCTGGTCCCTTCTGACTAGTTTGTAAACAGCTACTAGATCCCCCCTCAGCCTTCTTCTGTGGTCCCTTAGCGTCTCCTCGTAGGGCCTGCCCTGCTGCCCCTTGATCATGCGGGTGGCCCTCCTCTGGACCCTCTCCCTGTTGCCCACATCCCTTCTGAAGTACGGTGCCCAGAACTGGACGCAGTACTCCAACTGCGCCTGACCAGTGTCGCATAGAGGGGGAGGATCACCTCCTTGGACCTGCTTGAGATGCATCTGTGGATGCATGACAAGGTATGGTTGGCCTTTCTGACCGCATCCCCACACTGTCGGCCCACGTTCATTTTGGTATCAATAATGACTCCAAGATCTTTCTCTGCCTCTGCACCGATGAGAAGGGAGTTCCCAGCATGTAGGTATGCTGCTGGTTCTTCCTCCCCAAGTGCAGTACCTTGCACCTGTCAGTGTTGAAACCCATCCTCTTCTCATCTGCCCACCCTTGCAACCTGTCCAGGTCTGATTGCAGCCTATTCCTCCCTTCTAGCATGCCCACTTTCCCCACATCTTAGTGTCGTCTAACAGGGTGCTTTTTACACCCCCGTCCAAGTTGCTGATGAAGATGTGGAACAGACTGAGTCCTGAAGAACCCCACTGCCCACATCCCTCCAGGTCAAATAATACCCATCCACCACCACTCTCTGGGTACAGCCCTCCAGCCAGTAAGTGACCCACTGGACTGTGTAGGCATTGACACCACAGTCCCCTAGTTTTTTAATGAGACTGGGGTGAGAGACAGTGTCGAAGGCCTTCCTAAAGTCCAGAAAGACTACGTCCACTGCTACACCTGCGTCTACGGCTTTTGTGACTTGGTCATAGAAGGCCCTCAGTTGGTCTGACAGTACCTGCCTCTAATGAACTATGTTGGTTGCCCCTAAGCATAATCTCCCCTGCTGGCCCCTTGCAGAGAAATGCCAGGATAAGTCTCAAAAAGCTTACCCAGGACTGAGGTAAGATAACGGGGCTATAGTTTCCTGGGTCCTCCTTCCTCCCTTTTTTGAAAATGGGAACCACATTGACCCTTTTCCAGTCCTCTGGCACCATGCCAGAGCACCATGAGTGCTCGTAAAGCTGTGCCAGGGGTCCTGCAATTACCTCTGTTAATTCCCTCAGCACTCTGGGGTGGAGGTCGTCAGGACCAGCTGATTTAAATATGTCCAGTCCCTCCAGATGTTTCCTGACTCACTGACCCTAGGTCTGGGTGTGCCTCCCCTGGGGCCTATGGGGGCCCCAGTGGTGGGGATGACCCGGTCCCTGCTCAGAAAAATGGAGGCAAAAAAATTGTTAAATAGGTTAGCTTTGTCATCTGGAGTGACGACCAGATTTCCTAGCATGCCTTGCAGAGGCCCCACATTATCCAGTAGTATTATCCTTAGCCCATTTGCTGAAACAAGCAGGAATTTGCCAAAGATACACATTTTGTTATTTTCAATGAAAAAATGGATTGACATCATTAAATCATTTTACATAAGTCAACATTCAGCCAGCAATGGTAATGACTTTAGCTCACAGAATCAGGGCTGAATTCAAAGTAGGTTGAAATTATTTCATTACCTCAAATTCTTCACTAAATCAGCAGATGCAGCTTTTATGATCTTTACCTACTAATAAATACAACTGATTTCAGGGTTTAAGACTTTTAATCCTTTTAAAAGTTCCTTTCCTAATTTTCTTATTCAATTCTTTCCAAATAACCATTCTACCCAGTTCCTTCCCAAATAACATAAGGGAGTTAAGCCAGAGTGAAAAACAACACAATCAAGAAAATATCTTCAGGCTATGACGTTCGAAAGCACATGTATTTCTGTGATTACATATTTCTGAACAGAGAGGAGTGTAAGTCAGCTAACTGAATATTTTGGTTTATTCATGAATATGAATTCCATAAAAGGAATTTTAATAGGAATTAAACATAACTAACAGAATTATTGGCCATTTTTGAGGATTATGTGTAGTTTTGTTTCATGTTTTGTTATAAAGAAAATATGGAAAATACTTAAGTTTTTCTATGGGTACTATGAACTTGTTAAGTTCTAACATACCTGAAGTGAACAATGACTTAAATTAATTCCTGCCAGCACAATGTAAGATCCATTTCCACAAGGATATAGACTTTAGTTTTGAATTCATTACACATTATTCCCAACTGCAGTGCCCTAAAGATCAACAGCCACACAAATAATCATACATATTTTAAAAATTAAAGAAATAATAGATTTCTCCATCTGATGGAACAGCTAAATGACCCTTTCCACACACGGGTCTTTGGCTCATAAATTATGAGCCAAAGACCCATATGAATCTGGTTTATATCCTGTACGAAACATTGAAGATTAGAGCCCTTACTTTGGATGTGCTACTTTGACCCTACACAAAAATATCAGGAGTGCATAAATTCTTTGTTCACATACTTCCTTAGAATGAATTAAATGAATGAGAATCTATTAAGATCATTCCACAGCTAAATTCAAGATTAATTCCTCCTAAATACCTTTTATTCGTAGACTGAAAGTCTACTAGCTTTAAAGTAAACTAGCTTTAGGCAAAACTTCACAACCACCAGTCCTCTGCACATTTATCTCTATATCTGTAAGAACAACAACTCAGACCCATCTCCAAGGCTCTTTTCTTACAGACATAATAAACAGAAACAATGACATAAATTTAGAATATCACATCTGTCACTGAATTTTTTTTTATTGCAGTTCTTGAGCGCTCAAAATTAGGGCTGGCACCTTGCTCAAAAACCGACTTTTGCTTGAGAAATACAAAGTCTAAATAGGCATATGACTAGTAAATGTCATATAGAGACATTTACAGGCAGGGAAAAACAAGGAAAAGAATAACATCATCATATGATTACACAGCAACACATATGTATGTTGTGATAGTTTCATGAAGCATCTGTGGCCACATCCAGATGTGTGTGGCCATGCAGTATGTGGCACTGCAGACAAGTCTGCAGTGCCACATACCACACGTTCTGTTGTTCTCCGCAATGCAATGGAGCAGCACAGAGGGATTTTTGAGCCCTGGATATCCAGGCTCAAAAAAACCTGCAGAAAAAAAAACAGTGTCACATGCGGCAGCAGCATGCGCTGCCCAAAGCCAGAACTTGGCCAGCTGGAGCTGTGCTTTGCTGTTGGCCAGGTTTTGCATGGCAGGATTGCTGCTGCTTTAGTCCCAGGAGTACCCCAAGTAAGACTTCTGGTCCCAGCCATCCTTACCCCACCCAGGGTAACTTGCCATGTGCCACAGCACACGTGGCACAGTTGTTCCCTCCCTGGGGACAACTAGCAATGGCACAAGGTGTGCTGCCTCTAGCTGTCCCTGGGGAACCAAATGTCCACACACTTCTGGATGCAGCCTGTGTATCTAAGGGAAGTTATTTTCCTGTCTTAGACTTCTGACAGGCAAAGAATAAGTTTTAAGATTTTATTCAATGAAGTGAGACAGGAGGGCTAAGCAAATAGGTGTAGGCAGGCATTCCTGCCATTTTGGAGCAAAATGAAGAAACAGAAACTTTTATAAGAAGGGGAGACAGCAAAATATTGAGTATGTGGACAGAGAGATGATTACATCACCTCAAAGTGTGTGAGTGTGCTGCCTGTGAGCATGCATCAGCTGTAACAACTGTTTACCTATCCTGCAGTAGTGAAATGAAACTATGATTATTCACCTTTTACAGTGGCTAATTAGTTTTTGCACCATACAATGCAGAAGACAGAAGAAACAGCTGCAGTGGGTTCAGCTGAGCCACAGTGTATACCATCCCTCTATTTTCAATTAGTAATAACTGTTACTGGTAAAAGCGTGAAAGAACATGAGACTTGGTCAGCTTAGTGATATAGACATAGCCTGGGTGAAAGCCTTACTTTAGCATCCTCATCCTATAATTTGCAGTAGCAACCTAGAACTCTCATTCATGCCCTTCATTAAAAAGCTAAAACTTACTTGTGTCTATGTCCCCACAGACCTCCTATACTATAATAAGATTGTAAGAAGGGCCAAGACTTAACAACCATAAATCCCACTGAATGATTGCCTATTCAGGGTTTTGATTGTGGATCCATCTGTCATGCTCTGTAGATTAAGAGCACTTAAATATTTTGTTCCAACTGTTGCTTTCCTTCTATTTCACCCTGGATTTACCACAGGACATGAAACTGTTATGTAAATAATGATTTTGTGCGGTGAAGGGGATGGTCCCAAGACCTACAGTTGACATGGCAACTCTATATAAAAGTTATTTAGTTTGACTTCCTTCGTGTAGCATATTCTAAAAGGAGACAGTCTATCAGTAGACAATTCTTAAGGGGCATATGTTGGTGAGAAGGTTTTTAATGACATCTGCAATATGTAGTTTGTTTTGACTCATTCCTTTTTTAATTTGAAAAAAAATTAGGTAGCTTTATATATTTTGGCACCTAATTTAGAAAAAAATACATATGGGAAGAATAGTATTGCTATATTGAGAGTTGTTTTCAATTCCAATTTAATGTTTTGTTGAATTGTGGTGAATATTACAAATGGAATTCTTGAAACCACCAGGATGATAAGCCTAAATTGATAAGAATAAAGTTATTTGATATGCAATTTGTGTTGTCTGAAGCTAGTTAACATAACTGGCATAGACTCAGGCAGGAGTTATGAAAAGTGACTAGTGTATTGAGAAAAACTCATCCTGGTGAATCAAAGTAATGCTTTATTTATGGACTTGAATTACAGTTGTCGTCCGTTTGACAAAGAAACTTTCATCCCATTCCACTAAAAATATGATTTGGATCTATGAATTCTCTTTGATAATCTTATCTCTGCTCTTCATCCAAAAACTGTCTGATTGAAGTATTAATAGAGGGAGGGCATATGGATTGTAGAAGTAGTAATTGAAGTATTAATAGCGGGAGAGCATAGGGTTGTACTCCCCCATGCCTTTACCTGACAAGCAATGCAGAAAACCCTCCCTTCAGCTCAAGTGGTTCATAGGAGCCATGCCTCAGTCCTAATCCATTATAGGGCACTGACAGAAGCAGAAAACAAAAAACAAATTCTTTACCAGAAGAGGAATCGCATCAGTTTGACTTGGCTCCCCAGCATCTGTATAGTTTGCATGCTCCAGCAGCACTTTTGGCACGTTTATGTAATAGCTGATTGAATCTATTTTTATCAAATAGCTGACTGAATCAGCTATTAGATAAAAGCACCAAAAAGCCCTGCTGAAGTGCGTGAGCTGTACAGACACTGGGTGAGCTGGGTCAAACTGACACAATGCCTCTTCTGGGCATGCACAGTGTTGTGAGCGCACCAGAAAGCACTGCTTCCCCCCTCCCATCTGTAAGCAGCCTATTGTTTTTACCCTTCAGGAGACATAATTTAGCAGTCATACTTCCATGAAAAAAGCAAAATAATCTTTGCTGTGGAAACACAACTAATTATAATGAAAATCACCACAACAAACATCTGTGGACTGGGGGGACATGGGCAGCTGGGTGGTTGAAGAAGGAGCAACAATATTACTGACAACATAGCAAATAAGATATTCTTCATCTTAGTCAAATTACAGTTGAATGAATGCAAAATTTGGTGCTCCAAAAGGACCTAATATATAGGACAATTCCACAGATCAATGGCTGATTAAATCAGCAAACACAAGGTAACATGCTGACAGGTAGGTATCATTTAACTGAACAGGTTTTGAATTATTCTGATATATTTACTTGTATCATCATAGTCTCTAGGCAAAAATTGGCCAGGACAGTGAAGCCAAAGGCTTGAATCAGAGTAATTGTCAAAAGGCAAATAAAATGTTAGGCTGCTTTTAAAAAGGAGATATTAAACAATACATTCCATACTTTGAATAGTGGTCATACTATCTGAGAAAAAGACAAGGGAATTGAAAAATGATTAAAGTGGGAAAATCAAGATGATTAAAGTGGGAAAGCATTACTTAATTGAGAAAACAGGAAATTGGGATAAGATATAATTAAGTAAATGGGCAACACAGCAATAGTGTGGTACTATTTCTTTTTCCAAACATGCTAAATGCAACTAAAGAGACCAGCCAAATTTAAAAAAAGAAAAATAATTTTGCAAAGCAACAGGTGATTATTGGTACTCACTGACACTACTATATGATATTGTATTGCCTTTATGCAAGACCTTTGAAGCAACGAAAACTATTCATTCAATGGCTGCATGAGAACAAATTAAAAAAGAAAAATTGCCAAAAGATGTTTCTCTGAACACGTACTCAATTTCTCTGAGGTCTCTTGATTCCTTCAGCTTGAAAACCTGCCTCAAAATTTCACAGCAAATCTGACAATAAGGTAGGGGGATGGAGAAAGTGGAGAGGAGAAACAAAATGTTTACAATTCATTTAATTATATTGATAAAAGGAGTAAGATTCTATAAAGCTATGCTGATAACTTCTCTCAAATGCCGCTGTTATAGGATTTATTTTATTGACTGCAAGGGCCTTCCTAACTTTTTTATGAGCATGAATATATTTAATTCCAGAGTCCAAGATACAATTCCAGTATGGGTAACACTGGAGTGATGTTGTAGCCACGATGGTCCAGGAATTATAAGAGGGAAGGATTTTTTAGGTGCTACCTTTTATTGGACCAACTACATATTCAGCATAAAGTTAGACAAGCTTTTGAATGCAAGACAATCTTCAACCAGATCTGAGAATGGAAGCATGCACAGTGATGATTAATATCAGTACTCAGAGCTGTGAAACTGTAGGGGAGAAATTTACATGGGGATTTAATAGAACAGGCTTGATTACTAGGAGATCAAGACCTATGACAATTGAGGAGTTTCATAATAACCCACAGTGTGCAAGAATTTGGAGAATTGAGTAGATTAGTGTGCCATACCTTTACAGGTAACCTCACTATGCTTACTTAAAATTGCTCCTATCCTTTCAATTGGATACAACAGTCAGCATTTCTTGTCCTAAACTTCTGTCTAGTATTCCTATGTGCTGCTCATAAGCCTCAAATATTTTGGTTTCCCTAAATGATAAATAACAGCCATCACATTCCACTGGTGGGTGAGATAATTCTTATTTGTATATATCCTTTGTGTGATGTTGGAGGTCTTATAGCTAGTGCCACCTGTCAGTTAGGTAGCCCCACCCCTTGTCCCGCCTGCCACGACTTTGCTGGTATATTATTGTGAGAGGGTTTCAGTGGAGTTCTTATCAAAGGGGTTCCCTGACACGGGTGTACTCACAGCTGTTGCCTATGGTGTTCCGCGGAGCTCCACCACCCCTACACCCCATCCACTCACCAACCGATCACGTGCTGGTGGGATGGTGACCTTTGGTCCTCTATGGGCTTTCCCACCTTTGGCTTCAGCAATGCAGTGACTCGGACTTAGCTGTACAGCTCTGCCAGCCTGTCCTCTTGTCTCTCTGACTCTCCTGATATCACTTCGCATCCTTTCTTCCTAACTTCCCTAGAAGTAATATTTTCTTTTGGAAGGGCTGCTCCCAGAGCTGCCTTCTCTTACCCAGTGGATTCCATGGGATTCTGCACCTGTCCCCACCTGTACTTCTCCTAGGGGCAGTGCTGGCAAACGCAGGGTGCCCTGTCATTCCCCTTGCTTTCCTCCTCTCAAGGGGAATACTGGCCTCTCCCTGCTCTCTATCTGTTGCAAGGTATGAAGTTTCCCCTTGCTCACGGTTTAGAGGCTTCTTTCTCTTGCCTCTTGTGCTGGTGCGGCATAGCCTATCTGGTGCCTTTCCCCAACAGGAGCCTCAGAACGCCAGACATGCTCTCTGCTCTCTCTCTCCTCGGGTGCTGCTGGGGATTTTAAACTTTCCCGCAGCAGCCGTATCAGCCATCGTGACTGGTCCAGCTGTTTCCCTTACTGGGAACAGCTGGTTAAATAGCCAGCGTAATGCTGGCTCGCGCGGCCGCACCTGCCACTGTGGTCTCGGCTCCAGCACAGCTGGGTCTCCCAGAGGTAAGTTACCCCCTCCAGGGTTCTGTTCCTGGGTTTTGTCTGCCTCGCAGCCCTTCCTCACCTCTCCTTGTGCCCATGATGGCAGCATACCGCCGTCACACTTTGGCTTGAAGGATTTAGGTTAGATACAAAAAATTAACCTATGCTAAACACAAACAACTTAGCATATTAAAACAAACAGCCAAATTATGCTACCCAGTATACATATGTTAATGCACACAGCAGAAGTCTCATACAGCTTAGATGGTATATTAAGTTTCACCTGTCAACCAACTAGATTTTAATAGTTTATAGAGTCTAACTGTTCATAATTACAGCAAAAATTGTTTCCTAATTTGCCAGGATTGTCAGACTCTTGAATATCAAATGGCTAGGACATGCATGAAAAGAAATTCAGTGGTCTCATCCTTGCCTCTACCTGCTTATTTCACAAACCATACTGCAATTTAATCATATTTACCAGTAGTCTTTCACATCAGGCCTGAGGTACACCTGCAAAGCTGTGTGGACATATTGCCTTATTACCTAGACGTATTTAGCCTGACTCTAACAAACATCATTCATTCTTTCTTAATTTCCTGTACACTTTAAAAACAGAGGATGGGCCAAACCTAAACTCTAGACATGACAGTTGCAAGCTCTGTGGAAGAAGAGCATAGGACAAGATCTGAATGGGTAGTCAGATCTTTTTATCCATTGTGGGCTGAAAACCTGTATCCAATCACTGCATATAATCCATATATGAACATTTGTGGCTAATCTCAAAGCCCACAAGAACAAACCAGGCATGTCTACACATGCACATATACTGTGCAGTAACCAAAATTACTGTGCAGGATGGGGACGCAGCTATACATGAATGCCTATACTGTGCAATAAATATGGTGTCTTAGCCAACCTGAGCATAAATTGATACCTGTGTTATGCAGATATGCCCAATTAGTTACTGCGCAGGAATGTATGTGTAGACACCTTACTGCACAGTAACAATATGTGTGTGGACTGATTTGGGACTAACTTTAATCTCAAATCAATCCACACAGTGTTACTGCTCTTTAATGCCTGCATATGTAGACGCTGGCCTATTCCTATTTACTGTGCAATAAATTTAAGTTGGTGTAAATGCACGTGTAGACATGCTCACTGTAGATTTAATATTCTAAATACCTTGTTCAAATCTGAACCAGCGAACTGAATTGCACTTGTAAGCCTTTGAGATTCAAGTCAGTAAATGATACTAAGGAAGTAAATTATGGAGTCACTGAAAACAGTTTCAGGAATACTGAATACTGTACACTGTCATCTTGCAGTATGTGATAGTTACTCAAGCATCAGTTCCCTAGGCATGTAATTCCTCAATCATCAAGATGAAAAGTTTCGACACAGTCATTATCCTGCCAGCCTTCTTTCAAAACGTCTGTGTAGGTTGCTAAGCATGATTATAGTTTATAGTGGTGCTCCTACATGAGAATTCTGTACAAACACCTGGTACCACAGCATTTTACCGAAGGAGTAAATTCGGCTGCTTCTCAACAAATATAAAAAACCCCTATCATAAGTAAAACAAAGTTTTCTTAAAATATAGCCTATGTTTTCATCATAAAAGGGAAATATTTGTTTCTAGATTAAGAGTTCTCAAATTAGTTTAATGGTTTCATTTTTCTGCCAGAACCCTTCAAAGATATTAAATTTTCAAAATATCACAAAATAAGATTTAAAAACAAAAACTACTTTATTAAATATGATTGAGTCATCAAATAATTTCCACCTAAAAAGAAAAATACATTTATCTATGTGAAACATAAAGGTTTAAAGACCAAATCAGTTGTGATTTCATATTTTAGTTTCTTATAATGACTTGGCTATTTTGGATCTAACCTCTCCAAAAGTACACAGTGTAACAAGTTCAGTCAACAGCTTTGATTATTAAAAATAATTGTTATGTAGACAAATAAATATAACCATTCTTGTTGCCTACTAAGTATTATGTTATGCAGAACTGCTGTTATGTTGCCTTTTGAGAAGATTAAGTACTAATTTCTGCATCTATCAGAGGAAAAATGGAATTTGTATGGTAAACAACAGAAAAATGAGCAGTAATTCAATAAAAACACAGAAGGAGAAAGAAACAAATATTTCCCTTTATTTTGTTGTATCTGTTTATCATACAAGCTATCAAAGTTTACATGGATGTTAAAGATGAAATATTAGTAATTGATAAGCACTTAATTTATCAGTTATATCTGACTGTCAGGCATAATTTATTTCTAGAAATAAAACTTCAGCCAAAATAGGATTTATCTTCAAGTATCCCAGGATGTTCTTAATCAATTAGCAGCAACATAACAGTGTGAAAAATGGCTAAGAGAGATGAGTCTTCTTAATTTAAATTATGTTAGTCTTACTCCTTAGCCAGCTGTATATTGGTTGGTTTTGCTCCAATAGGTATTCCATGTTTGTGCAAAGTGTTGATAAGAGTCTCACGCATTTCATTGTTGTAGGAGTCAAAGTCAAATACATTTCGTACCACATCTGCAAGCCCTTCAGTTGGAAATTTCTGCAAAGAAACAAAAACCAAAACTTACTCTAATTACTCTCCTAAATTACTGCATATAGGAACGTGCTTTGTTATAGCGAGTCTGTACAATTAAACTGCTAAAGATCAGTAGAAAGAAATGATAGGCCTACCTGTCATAAACAATAGGAAAAATGGTATACTTATTTCCTCAAAAGAACAGGTGGTTGATTTATATCAAAATGATACAAGTGACTGACCATAATCTTGAATCTTTATATCAGAAAGCTGTGATTTAAATAATTATTTTTAATCTCATTTTGTATTCATACCTTTATCATTTTCCTAAAGAAAGACCATTTTTTATTAGCTAGTAACCATTAAAACTTACTGATTTGAAGCTAATTTTACATTAAACCTGGTAGTTTTTTGGCCTAACCAGGAAAATATTTACATCAATACTATGTTTACATAATTCATTTGATCAAATACATTACTCAACAGACATGTTATTATTCCTAATTTTAACTTCTGAATTACAAAGTGCCGAATTATGCATTTACTTACTAGGGCATTACTTTTCTTTCTGTGATTCATGCCATGCTGTAGATATTGCAGGAAATTAGGCTGTACATAAGGAAGTTTTAAATACATATTTTAAAAACCTGTCCTTTGTTCTGCATTTACAACAAAGAAAACACTGTCATTAGTGATATGAACCTTAACAAACTGTTTTAATCACTGTTTTTCTTGTTTTATAAGACAGTCACGTAGTAGTAATGTGACAATAAACTGTGGCGCAGTTCATGTCCAAGTTTATTACTCTTAGGCACAGCATTTTGCACATACGCCTAGGACCTTAGTGTGTTGAGCCACGTGACACAGCCCCAGTTGGCAGGGAGCCCTGAAAGCCAGCTTGCCAACCCAGGGATGCTCCTACCCAACACAATGTGATGCAGAGGGGCTGGCTGGGGCATGAGAGTGCTATAGGGAGGGTCTAGACAGCACTGTAGCACCCTCATGCTTCAGCCAGTCCTGTAACTATCTTCCAAGGGAGACACTTACCTTGGGAGTCTTTAAATAAAAAATGGCCCTTCAAAATTTTAGAAACAGTTGATCTCATCCTCTTACTCCTCAGATTTACTCATAGATTGGAACTTTCCAGTTGGCAGTCCAGAGTCCATGTGGCCCATAAGGGGTTAATTTGTGAATCCATGGGATCCTGCAGCAGCCAAGGCCTCTGGGCTCTCCCTCCCTCCTCTGGCTTCTTGCCACAGCCCCAAGGGACAAGGCAGGGCAGAATGAAGCAGCATAGCCTATGGTGCCAGTGAAGCACATGGTTTGGTGCATTGGGAGAACCCAGAGCTGGGGAGCTAAGGATGAGGTAAGGACATGTATGCAGAGCAGCAGAAGGGACACCTGGGCAGTGGGGAGCCTGGGCCGTCCATGGCTTGCACTAGTGAGGCCCATGTGGTATACAGTCCCTGCTGGTGCTGCCAGTGAGGTGTGTGGCTAGCCACTTAAAAGTTGGACAAACCTGGACTGGAAAAAGAAAACAAGCACTTTGTTTTTCCAACAGCACTGATTTCCCAGGTTTGACTGTGTCTGCCACCAAAGTGCATTAGTTGAATAAACTAAAATAAAGATGGTATTATGTCTGTAACTACAAAAGTATATTGGCTCCAGGTGGTTTGCCAGTAACTTTTGCCAGGTCATTTGTGCCTTTTTTTAAAAAACCTCTGGCAGCAAACAAGCATGGTCTAAACTACACAAATCAAATTTTAAAAAAAATTTACTAAATTATAGTAAGCTTGGGCCATGATACAGGTTATCATTATTTTACATGTAATTTAAATTTAAATTTAATTTAACCGCAGTGATGTGGCTAAAATCACAATTGGCCATGATTAAATTAAATAAAACAAACCATTCAGCTAACATGAAGGGATTTCTCACATTTCCCATTCTTTCTTTATTTGCTGTCTATTTCAGCTGTAAGGTCTTTGAGGCAAGGATCTAGACTTTTCCCACCAGTGCATGGCTATCTAGTAGAATAATTAAGCATGTGCATGCGCTTTGAAGTATCAAAAACTCCCAAGGGCCAAATTTTGAACCCTTTAAAATAGGCCTTAAATTTGACATGTTTGAAGTAAATAATTTCACCATACTAGAATCTGAATAATATTAAATAGCATAGGAAATAAAGCACAGATTTATCAAAATAAGCAGTAGAAACATCTACTGTACATACTGTCAACAGTAAAAATCACATAGAGGTATTTACGTTATTGCCATTTATTATACAAATGTGAGGTACTACACCTCAGGAAGAATAATCAAAAACAAATACAAAATGGGTGACATCTGACTGGAGAGCTGTACTACAGATAAGCTGTACTACCCAACACAATGATTTTATGATTCTTTCTCTTTATCACAAAGAATACCCAACACACTTGCACCAATTTATTTAGTAATTTTCCAGAAACGAGTACACTGAAAACTGACTAGCCTTCTCTGTTAAACATATATTGATTCAGCTATCTGATTCTGGATACTGCAAAGTCCATTTGACTCAAATGTTATACATCTTTCCTACTGGTTCCAAGTATTTATTTAACCTCTTCTGTACTATTTTGTAACTTCTGACATTAATATTTCTTACTTCAGGGAAGCAAACTGATATGTGTCTTTTGTACCAATATTGTATTATACACTTTGCATGTACTATACTACATGTTTTTTTAGGGACAGATGTTTATTATCTCTGTCACAAAAACTATTTTAGACTAGAAAACTTGCTAAAACATTTTCAAGTTAATTTCATTTTTAACAGCTGAGCTCTATTGCTTCGAACAGTACAAATCCAGCCAATTTTTAATATCTGGATGAAAAAAACTGTTTACCAAAGACTGGCAGTGACAGTTTACCTGAAGCAGAGAAGATGAATGTCTTAATAATCATTTGGTTTAAATTGATTTTTAAAACCAAATTAGTGGAGAAAGTACTGACTTTCCATCAATGCATCTGGTTCTCATTCACTGATTCTTTCCTTTACAAGTAACATGCTTGTGTGCACATTTTAAGACTTTCATATTTTACTCCTAGATTCTTGGCTATTTTTTAAAACAATCAATAACATAGTTTTAGCTTTTAACAGCTTCCCACGGAGCATATTTTCTGCTTGGCTTGACACAAAGCCATTACCAAGGGTGACTTGGTTAAAAGTTCTTATGGTTCTAAGTTTTTATGAAAGGTAAACACATGGATGACTAATTTTATAATCTCCTTCAGAAGGTCAACAAGCAAAAAAATATCAAATTGAAAAATAATTTGCAGGTATTACAAATTTAAGCAAAGCCCCAGTTTTCATTCCCTCAACTAGAAGGAAAACCATGAGTTTTGCTCTTTAAATCAGCTCCCTGAAGTTTGCCATCTTACCTAAATTTATATAAAAAACGTACAATCTAGCTACTAATGTTGCACTCCATCACCCAATCTGTTTTACCAGAATGAGCATGGAGATTCCAAATAGTTAGCAAAGCACTTTATAAGTTTGCTAACACTTCTGTGTTGGAGGAAGGTGGAAGAGGTATTAAAGTGTTTAATTTTGGTTTAAGCCCCACTCCAGGCACATTCCAAAGTCTTCCCCCAGTCAAACCAAATGGTAGCCAGTCATTCAGCCACCAGTGAAGGTGATGGGAAAAGCTGAGAGCCTCACTACTTCTTTGTGTGCTGTTAGTTACATAAACTGATGTGTCTACACAATGTTAGCTTTATGAGGTGTTAGGCTTGAGAGGTTCCCTGACTTTCTGGAAGAGCTATACAATTCTATGCAATCTGATTGACTTACATATCAGCATATGATTATGACTCAATTGCCATAAATTCACAGCTTAGCTTTAACTAGCTAGCAACCATGTTTAATCAGACTGCAAAGACTTGAACGATCAATTAATATGCTCAAAAGCTTGAAAAGAACTTTTTTTCAACTACTCATTGGTCTAATAAAAGATATCACATCTACCCAAAGAACCTTGCCTGCACAGTGAATACAGAATTCTCTCTAGTCTGACTGGCTCTGATACTCAGAAGTTATCTGTCAACAACAAAGATATTGCCTTAGCATCTAGCTCCTTTCCGCAGAAGCAGAAACTTTCCAAAATTACATGGAAGAAAACACCAATAATAGTACAAGGAAAGCAGGGCTGTGGAACTGCTGTAAGGAAACTGTTTAACAATATGACTAATTTCCCTCCTTCCTTCCTGCAAGTCAGCAACGTTCATTGACTCATTTCCCTCCTTTCTCTCCTTCTAACCCTTTCCTACCTGAAAACCTGGAAGGTTGTTGCTCTAGAATAACTACTAGGTTTATGTTTACATGAACTGTTTACATTTGGCTCATCTTTCTTTAGGCGATTGCTGTAAAAACAATCTACTGTAAACAAAATATTGTTACCCTCCTGCCAAAATGTTGAGTTTTCAAAGATTTGTGTTGAATGAAAATTTAATAATCCAAGATAGGACTTTGCTCAGTCCAGACTCTTTGCACTAAATACACTAGTCTTTGAACAGAGATGGTCACGAACTGCAGGCCACCAAATTCCTCTTTCAGAAATCTCAGCCTACAATGACCAGTTCTAGGCAACTCTGACCCAGCAAAGGGGATAAAAACACACAGCAATGTGCTTTGCTGTTTGCAAACACTTTGCCCAAAAAATCTGTATCACCAATAGCAATACATGTTTTCTTCAATGCTTTTATACTGTGTTAATTCAAAGAAAAACAACATGTAAGACTAGGTGTAACACCACCACCACCTGATGACTCCCACAAAAATACACATGAAAATTACAGATTATCTAGGGATGTGTCAAAAGGGAAGAACCTTTAATAAAGGGTCAAAAGGGTTCCCTTTAAATATAAAACATTGCCCTACAGCATAGCAGACCATTAATAGTTTTTGGTCTTTTACTTGGATTTTGAATATTTGTTTAAAAATTTCAACATTATTCATAATTTGATAATGGTACTCATTACTTTGGAAAATATCTGTGTTCTGACTAATGCTTTGCTTACGGATCTTCATTTATAAATCTTTATACTTCACTTCTTAACAATTCAGTTACAAGCTGCTTTAGTATGAAACCTTATCTTTTATCTCCCTAGTTCAGGCAGCCCAGTACACTGTTATATTGTATACTTTTATGTTATCGCTAGTCTAAATGAGCGATTTTCAACCCAGATGCCATGCACTCTGACCTTCTGCACTTTCCTGGATCAGAGACTGCCTGATCTAGGGGAACAGGCTGGGGGTTTTGCCCCATTTTCATTCTCCCCTATTTATGGGAAGGAGTGGTGCATTGGGGAAAGACCCATTCTCCAGACCTAAGTATCCCTAGTCTGAGGAGGTTTCAGGAGTCTTTCCGTGCTGCTCTAATACCTTCCCCTCCAGGAATGGGAGGAGTGAAGCAACCACTGCTTCCCATGGCTTCCCCAGATCAGGATTATCCCAGTCTCAGGAAGACACAAGCAGGGGAGAGGGGAAAGTTCTCAGAAATTTCTACTGCTAGAAATGAAAGCCTGTTCATGGGCCAAAAATGAAAAAGGAGTGTATAAGCCTGGATTTGTTCAATATCTTCAATGACATAGAAGATGGGATGGAGTGCACTCACAGCAAGTTTGCGGAAAACACCAAGCTGGGGGCAGTAGTAGATACACTGGAGGATAGGTCTAGGATTTAAAGAGACCTGGACAAATTGTTGTGAAAAAGGCCAACAGCATACTTGGCTGCATTGGTAGGAGTGTTACCAGCAGATTAAGGGAGGTGACTATTTTCCTCTATTCAGCACTGGTAAAGCCATGTCTGGAGTACTGTGTTCAGTTTTGGACCCCCTACTACAGAAAGGATGTACAAATTGAAGGCAGTCCAGCAGAGTGCAACAAAAATCATGAGGGGGCTGGGGGACATGACTTATGATCAGGGATCCTGGTTTTCTCAAATTTAAAAAAGTTATCCAAAGTCCACATTTTTCTATGATTAAAATGAAACAAGGGCATGCTTGGCTCATATTCAGCTTATTGTCTGCTATGGCCCCCAGGTTCTTTTCTGCAGAGCTGCTGCTTAGCCAGTCAGTCCCCAGCCTGTACCAGTGCATGGGATTGTTCTGTCCTAAATGCAGGACTGCACTTTGTCCTTATTGAACTTCATGAGATTTCTTTTGGTCCAAACCTCCAATTTGTCTAGATCTCTCTCTGAATCATAACCCTACCCTTGGGAGAAGGGTGGGGGAGGGACAGGGAAGAAGTATAGACAGGACACAGAAGGGGCAGGGCAGGAAGCTGCTGTGGGTCTCATTCTGGCCATCTCCTTCACCCCTCTTTGTATGCAAAACTAAGCCAAGGGGCTTTTTCCCTCCATGCTGAGTGGGGAAAAAATCTTGTCTTAAATTTGAGTAAATATAGTATATCAATATGAATGATACATCAGACTTTCAATTTTTCATCCTCTGACACACAGGCTTTTTTAAAGAATAAAAATATGCATACTTTATACACCCACAAAAAAATTAGCTACCTAGGTACTGGTAGGACCCCACCAACATACTATCTGACCAGGTAATATACAATAATAGGTATGCAGTTGTCAGATGAATCCTATAATTCAAAACTTTAATTTTTCTTTTAATCCTTAATCTACAAAATATGAAGGATTTTCAAAAATTATATTTCACTATTACTCATTTAATTTGTTTTATTGTTCTGAATTCCAGATTATGTATACTTTACCTGCAAATGTTTTACGATATTCACAACTTCTCTGGTTGAATAAGGATAGTTAATAATTCCTTGGTCAGCCAAGCTCCTCAGTTCTCCAAAAGCAGCTACCAGTTTCTGAAGAACTTGCTTGGGAACATCAGGACCATACTGTTTAAGCATAGAAAGCTCTGACTGTGGTTTGGGATTGTCAACAGCATGGCAGCTAAAAATATCCCCTAAAATAAAAAAAAGCACAATAACATGCATTAAAAACATTAGAAAATGATGGAATAGTACCAATACTACTTAAAGTTTATATACCATTCACTTTATAGAGCTCATATAACTGAAAAATCCTGGAAGCTTGCAGAATGTACTGAATCCTTGATCTAATGGGAAAAATCAGGTCACTTTTAAGGTCTCTGTTTTTCAGACACACAAAATTGAGACAGTCAGAGTTATTAATCACTTCTGAAAGTTTTAGCCTGAATAAACCATCCTTGGATGTTTTTAAGACCTGGCTAGACAAAGCCTTGGTTGAGATGGTTCTGGTCGCCCTCTCCTGATCCCTCCTCCTTCATTATGTTACGGACAAGAACTAATCTGGAGGTAATAAAACTGCCTAAGATTTCTCCATTCTTCTTTTCATGAAAAGGTTTAGAGAAAAAAATGAAATCTTGGATCTTGCATAACAATTCCATTAATAATATAATTTAGGATGCTCCCCGTTTCATGCAAATCACTTACCTACAGTGCCAAAAAAGTCATTTCCCAAGAAAGGAAATCCAGGTCTATTTGCTAGAACTATCATTCTAAAATCCGGATGAATCACTATTACATCTTCTCTCCCATCTACAGTAGCAGGATCTAGAAAAAAAACAAATATTTTAAAGAAAATATTTTACCTTCGAAACCAGTAGACGACACAATCTAGCAAAAAACTCTTAGCTTATTAGCATGTTGCCAAACTACAAGGGTCCTCATCACCTGACTGTAATTATTTTTTTATCATAAATGATGGAATCTGAATCTGTTGGTAGAATGCTCTACAGTCAAGAATGCAATCAATCTCTCAAGATCACAGCTACCCATGTCTGCAGTCAAATGTGTGAGGAGACAACTCAGGTAAAGAAAATAACCCACGGAAAAAGCCTTTATGGACACTTCTACATTCTGCTGTATCTGGGTGTGACAGGGCAGTGCCTTCAGGGCACCGTGATCCCCCTGAAGGTCCCTTGCACTGTGTCCAAGCCGGCCCAAGGACACCCTCTAATTCTCACCCGCCACGACTTTGATGACTTAAGATATATAGGGAGGCTGCCTTCTACCTCCCTGGGCATGGTGTATTGGGACCTCCATCTCCGTGATCTCCCAGACTGTCCGCTAGGTGCTCCCTAGGCACCCTAGCCTTAGGGCTATATGCAAAAGATGTTGTCCCGTCTCAGTACAATGCCTGCCCACTTCCCCGGGCCTTCTCTATAGTCTCACCCGCTCTGGGCCTTCTCTCGTGCTGCTGTCCTTTCCTGGGACTCTCAATGAGACTGCCCCTCCCTTAGGGGGTCCCGATACCCACTCTGGGCTTCCTAATAATGCCAGTGCCTCTTCATCTGGGCTTCTCAATATTACCCTCTCTGGGCTTCTCAACGCAGCGCTCCCCCCTCTGGGGCTCACTGTGCCCTCTCTGGGCCTCTCAACGTGGCACTCCCCCTCCTGGGCTCACCGTGCCCTCCCTGGGCTTCTAAACGTGGCGCTCCCCCCTCTGGGGCTCGCCGTGCCCTCCCTGGACTCCTTAAAATACTGCCCCCTACCTGGGGCTGACCGTCCCCAACTGGGCTTCCAAATGCTGCCCCCTTCCTGGGGCTGACTGTGCCCAACTTGGGCTCCTTAATTAATGTGGCCCCCTGTTAGGGACTCCCAGTGCCTGGACTTGGGCTTCTCCTTAAAATGGCCCCCCTCCTGGGGACTGACTATGCCCAGCCTGGGCCTTGAAATGAATGCAGCCCCCTGTCGGGGACTCCCAGTGCCCAGACTTGGGCTGCTCCGTAAAATAGCCCCCTCCTTGAGACTGACTATGCCCAACCTGGGCCTCCAAAGAAATGCAGCCACCTTTCAGGGACTCCCAGTGCCCGAACTTGGGCTTCTCCGTAAAATAGCCCCCTCCTTGGGGCTGTGCGTGCCCGCTCTGGGCCTCCCCATGCTGCCCCCTCTCTAGGCTAGCTCTGCTATGCCCAACTTGGGCTCTTTATCAAATGCCCCCTCTCTCGGGCTGGAGTCTATGCACACCCATGCTGCTGTGCCCTCTCTGGCACCTATAAGAACACTGTGCCCCCATGGGCCCCTTCCTGGGTGCTAGGGCCCCACACTACCGTGGGTTGCCCCTGAGGCCTCCTTTACCCCTACAGCCTCGCCCAAACCACCGGTCATATTCAATACCAACGAAACATAACACAAGTCTCCTGGCTATAACCAAACATAAGGCACCTGGCCATAACAATGTAAGCCTCCTGGCTACTGCTCCACATCCTTGCTCCAGCCTCTGGAGCTCTTGTGAGCTGCATTCACATTA
>JAGPOW010003316.1:143868711-143896022 GCA_030014935.1 Caiman crocodilus
GGCGGGGTGTAGTTGCTGTCGCATGTTGATTTGAGCGCGGCCATTTTCCCTATAAGAAAGAGCTATACTCCATTTTACTCTGTTTGATTTTATGACAAGTTGAACCTCTCATATATGCAAATGTTAAAGGCAGTTCAGATTAGTCTATGAGGCTCTGGCTTGGGCACATTTCTTCCACCCTCACTCCAAATGAGCACTTAAAAGGCTGTTTGGAAACACTAGAATCCTTGTTTTAATAGAGATTAATAGTTGGCCAAAATGCCTTGTTTAACCATATAGATAGAATCTTAAAAGCAGAGATTCCAAAGGGAAATAATTGATTTTTCATTGATCTCCCCCACCCACTATTTCTGGATCTCAATCTTTCCCATATTGTGAGGTAGATGAGGTGTAATTAGCTGCAACAAAAATAATTGGGATGGAGGGAGAAGCTGGAAAATAGAAAGTTCCTTCTTCCCTAGAATTATTAGGGAATAGAATAATTCTGAGTACCTTCTTGCTGAATTTTTTTCAGTGGAGGAATGAAGTGCAAGCCTGAAGTGCTTTAAAAAGTATTGGTAATGTCTAAATGGGTTTACATTTCCTCTGCAGTTGCTAGCTCCCTTCCATCCAGAATGTTGCTATGGGAAGTATCTGAGTGGTTCTTATCAATTTTATAATCAGTTTAGGCTTAGGTAAAAGTGAAACAAGCAATAACTATAATTTACTTTAAGATGCAAGATAAGACCGTGGGAATTTTATAGCCAAGTCTAGGATATCTTGCCAGGAATCCAGAAGAGATGGAATAAACATCTCAGGCTGTCTTGAAACCAGCAGAAGAATTCTGCACAAAGTCTTGTGCAGTTTGAAAGGATGAAAGGCTAAGCAAGTATTTTTCGAAAACTGACCTACAATTTTAAGAGACTTCACTTTGTTATCAGACTCAGGTACAATGGACTCAGATTCAGGTTGCCATAACTAAAAATCCTGCCTACTGGGTAAAAACGATAGCTGTCTTCAGCTTAAGGCAATGAAGATAACTACTGCATCTACCTTTTTTTATTCAAATCATATGTTTTAAACAGGGAAGGAAAGGAAAAAATCAGAGAACTTGGTTTGGTCATCTACTGAGCCAGAACGTATCTTCCCACTGTTCTTGGTTCTGCTTTCAGGGTTAAGAATAGTCTCATTCTTCTCACAAGAGGGCATCTGGAAGAATATTTACTGGCTCAAAGACCATCCTCAGTAGTCTACCCACTGCTAGCTTAGACTTCCCTCTATTTTAAATTCCATGCCCCCATTTTTCTGGATTATCCTGATGAGGGGTAGGAGAGACCTTACTGTAAGGAAAGAATCTGCATTACTTCTAAATTTACCTTTGAACTTTCTGTGCATCTCAGCCCCCAAGCTGCTTGATTTCATCTGGATACTTTTTCATTCTGAAATATCTGAGGAGCTAAGAAATCTTCTGTCTTCTCTAGTAAGTTGATATTCTGGAGCTTTTAGGACTGGAGTCACATCTTCTGTGTATAATGGTAACTGCATCCCTAAAGTTCTTTAGCTAGCCTATTTTCACTATTTCAAACAAACATGCGTTTCTGAAATCTACAGAAGTATTGTGGTAAAAATTACTTCTCACTGAGTGCATCTACACAAGACACTTACTGTGGAGTTGCCTAATTAGCTCCACCACAAAGTGTCACCCATCTACATAAGTGGTGCTATTAGGCAAGAGTAAATCTCTGCCATAGGACTATCCAATACAAGTAGAGTTTTTACTCTGCCACAACACACATGTAGATGGCGATTGATGCTGCCTGGGGCACAAGGGTGCTGCAGTGCAGGGCTGCCTGCTGGCTAGCCCCTCAATGTAGCACCCTCTTGCCTCAGACTGTAGGGCTGTACAAAACAGCCTGGCTGATTTGATTTGGATTCAGATTCGGCCCAAATCAGGGACAGTGATTTGACTAGTTCATTTGGATCACTGTCCCCGATTCAATTCAGCTGAATCCAAATCTGAAGATTCAATGCTGATTTGGAGAATCACTGATTCGGACATAGACACAGCTTTAAATGTTTTCTGTACATACCTCAAGGTACCAGCATGGCTCATGGACACTGATGTTGGGGCAGATGGAGTGTCCCACAGGAGCATGGGGGGGCCTCCTGCATGCTTGGTGATGAACCCAGAAGTGGACCAGAAGCCTCCCCACTCTCCCCCAGCTCAGCAATCGGCCATGGGGGGACCCCAGGTGCTCCCCCCAGACCCAGGAGGCACTAGTCACCAAGCTGGGGTGAGCAGTGCCCCCCCCACCATTCTCTCTGGCAGACATGGAAGTGGATTGGAAATACTTCTGGTCCACTTCTGGGTCGTCTGCTGAGGGGGGTTTGCAGTGGGGACCCCCCTGCACTCCTGTGGGATGCTCCATCTGCCCCACCATTGCAGCATTCATGAGCCACCTGCTACCGAGAAGTATGTAGAAAAAATATTTAAAGTTGCGTCTACGTCTGAATCACTGAATCTTTCTGAATCTCTCTGAATTGTTAATGTTTATTTCCCATCCCATACCTTGCATAGCAAAGAATAAAGTGCAATTTTTAGCTAATTTGTTCAAAGCTGTATGGATAAGCTAATGTTTTAGATATGTATTTCTATTACTCAAAGCCCAGGTACTTATTTTATATGTCTGCCTAGTGAACATCAACTTGATTTCAATTGGTTCATTCTTGCTCAATATTTTCTCCTTATTTCGATATAAGTTGATAATTGCACATAAAAATATGCAGAGACAATAATTAAAGAAATTCTTGTGGTTGTAAAAGATAGTGAAACAGGTTTTCTATGACTGACTCTTTACAGTAATCTGCAGCTATATTTTGACATTTAAATTATCCCGTTATCCTATGTTCTTGTTACTCTATAAGAGAACAAATGACAAACATCTACTTCAAGGCCAGATACATCTTAATTTTAGTATATTAGCTGCCCTTTCACATTTTGGTCCCTTAAAGCTCTTTTTTCTTAAAGCAACTTTTCAAACTTAAAAGTAAAATTCTGAAGTCAATAAAATTTAAAAGGTAATTTTAAATGATCCCAGTTGGGAAAGCAGATAATTAGATTGTATAATGATTATGTGATCTGTAAGGAAGGGAAAGAAAATCAACATCATAAGATTAACACACAATTTGTACTAAGTGTTGCTTGTAGGGATACCAAAAGCTTATTTTCCCACCCCAGCCACACCATTCATTTGATTGTTAAAGATCTCAAAATAATTATGTTTATTTTGAAAAGGATAACAGGATAAAATCAATCTTTTTTTTTTTTTTTTTTTACCAGCACACTACAACACTTTATCAGTGAATGAGAGGTGGCACAATATGCTTTATATAGCTTTTCAGAGCAGGACATATTATTTCTTTAATAGGTAATGACTCAAAACAAATATATGTGGTACAATGCAGCGATGTAGTAGCATAACCGATTCTCCATAAAAAGAACAAGAGCACAAAAATTGGAGAGACCAGCAATAGTTTAAGCGCAGTGGTACCCAACATTTCATCTGACTCCATGGGCCAGATGAAGAGCATAGGTTTGGTCCACATAACAAATGGTGCGCTGGCCCTGGCTCACATGGCCCACCGCAGGAGAGAGGTGGTTAATTGTTATTGCTTCCTCCATCACCAAATCTCTGGATCCATGGAGAACCCTGTAGGAACTGGTGCAACAAGCAGCGCTGGTACCCAAGGCAAAACCTTCAGAAGAGCAGGGGGAGAGGAAGAGAGAACACATGACTCTGAAAGGAGGGCTGGAAGGGGTACAGCAGTCTTACACATGCTAGGAACTCCTAAACAGTCCCCAGCTGAACTCTGCCAGTCCCAGCTGCTTTTAAAGCAGCAGCAGATGATGGGGTCTGTTTGAAGTTCCCAGAATGGATAGACTGTCAGAACACTGACTTTTCAGGGATAGGAGATGATTCTGAGACCCCTTTTAACTTGGTGCCTGGCACAAGTGTCCCTCTTACCCACCCCTAGTTATGCTACAGGGTTCCATGAGCTGGAGGTTGAGCACCAGTGGTTTAGGGAAAACCTTTCTAAAATAATAGTTAAGTAGTCAACAAATAACCACTAGCACTTCTATGTCAACTTAGTATTACTATTTTGTTACCAATGATAAGCAGGGATCCTGGTTTTCTCTTATGAAAAAAAATCTCCAATTTTCAGATTTAAAAAAGTAACTCCAAATTCACATTTTTCTGCAAAACGATCAGAAAAATTTTTCTCATCAAAACAAAACATCACTAATATATAGTTAGATAGAAATATATCTATTGTAGCCCAGGTAACTCAGGTATATATGCTCCCCTTCTCCAGTTGCAGGGAATTGTTCTGTGGTAGGTGTGCTGCGGGGGAACTGCAGACCGCTCAGTTTAACTCTGTCCCTACAGAACCAGACCAGGAAAGTCAGGGGACTTAACTATATACAAATTTATTTACATTAACTTAACACAAGGAAAAGAAACATGGATATAAACATATGTACAATATATATATGTTGTATATAGGATACAATATATATCCTATACATTGTATTGGGTACAATATATATATATGTTGTATATAGGATATCTAAACAAATAACATAAAAATATCCTCTGGGTAAATGCTTTAAAACCTTACACCAGCACTCCAGATACAGGCAAGTATCTGATCTGAAAAAGATAAACCCCAAAATAAACATAGATAGCCAACAGATAAACTATCTATAAGTATGGGTGAACAATAAAAAAAAAGCCATGAATAAATACAAATAAACAACAGGTGAAATAATAGCAACAGCAGAGCCCTAGGACTCTAGTCATCTACTAATTTAGAAACATGAGAGGTCACAAAATATAAGGCACAACATCACACCACTTATGGCTCAAGAACCCCAAAGATAAACTTAATCCCAAGGGGAAACCCCAGTGCCCTCAGGCTTTTCCCAAGCCTTATGAAGAAGCTGGTAACTTTAGGCAGGCCCTCCCAGTGGGATCTCTGCTTTCAGGAGCCCTTAACTAACCAGGAAGGAAGCCCCCTCCCCTGTAGGAATCCTCTTTTCCCTGCAACTCATGGCTCCCAGGCCTGGAAGGTGGCCCTCATCCTCTGTGGCAAGCTGCTCTCTCGCCTTCGGTGGGCTTCGGGTGGAGAACCCCTGGAACAGGACTCCTAGAGCCTCTGGCTCGGCCCTGTCTGCTGGCTCAAGAGGCCAAGTACCGCCTGGCTCCCTGGACTCAACCTTTTGCTATGGGTTGGAGGCCTGGGCTGTCTCATGCAACACCAAGCTCGGTCTGCTCTCAGACCCTCCATGCAGCGCCTCCTGCACCGAGCTCCCAGCCTTGTTCCAGGGGTTGAGGACCCGAGTCACCCAAGTGCTCCAAAGATCCTGTTCTTTGCACTGGCCTGTGCACTGTGTTTCTGACTGCACGCCAGAGGTAGCAGACCCAAGCTGCCTCACATAGCTCCCAGGGTCTGGACACCATGCTGCACATCGAGAGCCTAGTTGCTGAAGCCACCTGCCATTCCCTGCTGATGGAAGTCTTCACGGGTGCTTCTGGGCTACTGCTTCACCCTGCTGAGCAGCTTTCCTCACTCAGCTCTTCTAAGCCTCGTTCTTCTCTTTTCTCTGTCCTGGATGTGTTCCCCTCATGCTGGGCAGGCAGCTCCTTTTATACTCTCCAGGGCTCTGCCTCTGAAGTCTTCCGGACCTGAGTGTTGCAGTCTTTAATCCCAGGGTGGGGGGATGGGAGCTCCTCTCCTCCCCTCAGGAAAGGTGGTGTGACTTAACTTCTCTTGCTGCCTAGTGATTGGTGGATCAGCTTCACCAATCAAAACAGCAAGATTTCAAGGCTGGGACTCAACCCAAGCTCCAAAAGACAAGCCCGCTACACTATATATTAGCGGTATTTCATTTTGACCACAGAAAAATGTGGATTTGGGGTGTTTTTTTCATCTGAAAATTGGGGATTTTTATCAGAGAAAACCTGGATCCCTGTTGATAAAATGGGGTATGTGAAATCACTTACCAACATCCCCCATCTCTGTGCTCCCCGAACGAGCCGCTTGCAGCTCTGCCCCATGCTCCACCCCAGATAAGCAGCACCTGCTCCTGCCCCACTCAACAGACTCAAGGAACTCCTCGGAAAATGTCAGCTCTTTGTTTTTACTTGTTTTTGGAATACAGAAAAATAACAGAACAATTCTTTTGTTGCAATGAACTAAGACCATAGCAGGTCACAATGTTTTTGATGCTATGAATTCCTCTTTCATGTCTCTGGGTTTATCTTGTGCATGTTTGCACACCTAATCGTGCTAACAGTGTGTGATACCCCATGGCATACTTGAAAGGTTCTTAAAACACTTCACTGTGCTGCGGGACCCTGATTGAGAATCACTGCTCTAGAGGAAGGTGGGCCTGGAGAGTATGCTGCCTGAAAACTGGACTCTACAAGTATGACTGTTTGTCAGGTTATAGATGGAAAAGCATAGCATTAAACTTCAGGGGTGGAGGGAGGGCAGGGGGGAGGGTGGAAGGATGGATGAGTATTTCATCTATTGGGAAATGAAGGCATAATAACGGAAACACTTACTTACCATGGCAGAATTATTGGAGTATCTCAAGTAATAGTCCTCCTGCCAGAAATATGTTTCTCTGATGATAAGGCACTGCTCTATGGAAGGGCATAACAAGCTTCTTTGGCCACTGAATAAACTACAGATGCTGCAAACTGGAGACCTTGACCTCCCTATGTGGGGTAAAGGGTTCTTGCTACTTGTTTTTGAGGGGATGCTGTAAACCTTAGTTCAATGGCTTTAAGTTCTGCAGTAGTGGTACCTAACTGCATGGCCTAATTGCATGCCTATTCATGCACTTCCTAGAACTCAGATTATACTTTAAGGGCTTCTCAGTAGTCCAAAAGATGAGCTCCATTTCTGACTGAAGCTACATCTAGGAATCAGCTGACAAAGCTGTTCTCTTAACAGCAAGGTAATTCCAGGTAACCTAGAACATGAGATCTCACAGTAAATTGTTTGCTATATATGTATACCAAATTTTGTAGAGAACGTATTGCTACTGAAAGGGAAAACTGCAATTCTCTGAAACAAGAGCCATTACTAGATATGTAGAATTTGTTTCCATACTGCATTAGCCTTTTCTTTAAGGGATTACCAAGAGAGGGATGTTTTAGTCTAATGTGACAGCTTCTTAAGAGCATGTCTGGAAGCTGAGAAAAACTGAAGTGGTCCATCATAGCTAATTGCTTTCAATTTCTGGATTGGCCCAATGTGGCCTGCCAGAGGTGAGATGACAGCCATCTTACAGCATTGCAATTTCCTTCAGTAAATGTCTTCTGGCAGGGCCAAATAAAAGCAATCCAAGGCAGTGGATATGTACTATATGGACCACTACCACCACTCTGCCTGCATGTTGTTGGTCCACTTCACTTTGCAGTGGCAATAGCTTCTGCAGTCTATCAGTTTTGTAACTGCCCTAGAGCTATTCTGATGATCACCTCTGGGATCATGGGTTTACTTTATCAAGCACATTTATAAGGGCTAAAAATATTTTTTGAAATGGAGGCTAACATTTTCAACTCATTTATAAGCCAGACCTAGGCATGATGTCTAACAGTACCTATGCATTAATGAAGCAGCGTTTTTGCCTGAACCCTATTTGCTAGATTATGCTGGCAGAAACCAAACGACAAGTGGTGAAGCCAGCCATAGCCCTTAGTTATTAAAACTCTTTAGACCCTCTCATGATTGATTAATCATGGCTCAATTATATAGCTGACAATTAGACTTCAAGAAAGCACTTGAGCCACAATTCTATCCATAAAGGAAAGAGTTTGTAATGAAAATGGAAGGATAATAATTGTACCTGTGCACAAAAAAGGTAGCTGTGCAACAGAGAGGAGGAATGACTATCACAAGAGACATCTAAAAAGCAGCTGGATGGCAGAAATGAATTCCAAACCAAAAGATGCAGCATTGCGTGCTTAAATAATAGATGAAGAAAAGTGAAGTCTTTCTCCATGTGTAATTAGTTATTAATGTGATGGTAAAAGGGAAGTAAAATGACCCTTTTCTATTTTATTACAACAAGGGAGGTAGCAGACCAAATTCCAGAAGACTTTCTTATACTGGTTTTTGTAGCAGCTGGGAGCTAACATGATTACATTTATCTATTACTGTGACCAGTGCTAAGACAGACTTTATGGTCTAACAATGTACATTTCTTCCTGGTGTCTTCTGAAATGCTTTTACTATTTTTTCATATTTCAAAATCTCTTAGCCCCAAGAGGCTTTGTGAATTTTAAGTAAGTGCTGTCAAATTGACTTTTCTTCATCCCCCAGAAGGTTTTCAGTTTGCCCCAATCTAAATGGAGCTGTTTTTTAAAAAGTCAGATTCTTTCTAGTAAATTTGGCTTTAAATGTTTCTTTAAAGAACGTATTTTCATTTCTCTTGTATTGGAAGGCAGATGTTTTACTGTTTCTACCAGAAAAGGCAAATGTTGAAGTTAGTAAAGTACAAAGTGGTAAAACAGATTTAAGACTAAAAAGCAGGACTATGTACCCTTCAAATTTCTAAAAAAAATGTTTAATCAGGGTGCCATGGCACCCTGGGGTACCTTGAGATCCTTTCAAAGGTGCTACAGGGTGCCAAGTAAATGTTAGCACTGTTAGGTATGCAAACATGATTCATAACAAACATGGAGATTTCAAATAGAAATCCACAGTATTAAAACTAGTCTGACCTTTTTTGATTCTTTCTTAGTTCTTTGCAATAGAAACACTGCTCCATTATTTTTCTTATTACAAATGAGTGGAAATTAAGAACTGTCATTTTCCAAGGGATGCTTTAGGTCTAGGGAGGCTGAGAACCACTATGTTAAAACCCATTTCTGTGTTTATTTTTATATACAGTAGCGCCTTTTATTCAGAAGGACTCAATATCCTTTTCAATCTTTACCAATGGATTTTCCAACCAAAATGTAAAAATTACTCACAACTGATAGGTACTTGCGCTTCCATAAACTGTTTGCCATTAACCAACAATAAATAACAATTTCAAACAGAAATTAGAAAAATAAAATATGCAATTTTCACCAGGAAATCTTAGGACTGACCTAATGATCTGAAACAGAATTCCACCAAAATTGTACAAATATACCTCTCATAGAAATAAAAATACCATGACAAGTAACTGTATTTTTAAAGTGTGATTCTTTCCAATCATACTTCTTAGTTAATAGCTCAGGACTAATTTGGAAGGAACAGTAACATTATTCTATTCATCCAGTCTATTGTTCATTTTTCCACTTATGCAGATCAACTTATGAGGCATTAAAAATAACCTGAACGATCAGAAACAGCTTACACAGAAGGCAAGCTCCCACAGTATATATATTTTCTTCGCAAACATACCTCTGAAGGCCTTCCCCTACTACCTTCACTCACACCTTCATTGTTAGTAACAAGTATACAAAATGTGAAAAAGATACTCAGGAAATGAGTACATTCAGCTAAGAAGTGTAAGAAAGGTTAGGAAGAATGATGTATGACCTCCCTGAGAAGACTAATCTTTAAGGTCAGGCTGACCCTTGTATGTGAATCCTCAGTAATGCAAATGAATCCAGATGTCAGCAGAGATGTTTTAAAAAAATCTTGCTTAGTCTGCCTTTCAGATCCTCTCAACATCTTCATAAACAAACATTCTCATAAAATGTGATTTAAAAATTGCTTATGCAATCACCTCACTGACTCTTCAGCGAAGTGATAGGATAATATAAACACTTCCTTAAAAAAATATCTAAAATTGATAACTAATCTTCAGGGTATTTATATTGAATAAGCCATTAAAAGTCCTTATGCTACTGACATAAAAACAATTCTTTAAATGGCATCTTTGGTTCTATGTATGCACATCTGTTAAAAAAGCACATTTATATTTTGACAAGGGTATTTGACACAGTGTATTTATTCCCTCCCTGACTCATTATTTACCAAAAATAAAATTTTCAAAAGTCTTAGTGTCTTCAGATCTTAATTCTAAGTGAAAGCCAAACAAGACTTTAGCACTTTTCAAAAATAGGGCTTAAGCCTTAAGTCACGTTTGTAAAACAATTTTAAAAGTTTTACCTCACTGAACTTTAACTATCTTTTCCTTTTATTTACTTTCCTGCTTCTCTCACTTTAACAAAATTATGTTAAAAATACTGTTGTTCAACAGCGAGTGCAAATGTTTGTTCAATTAATTTTTAAAGCTGTTTCTACATATTTCTTTCTCCAATGCCACTAGTTTCTTCAGCTACTCTTCTTCCAGTAAAATCACTGTTAAAGACACGTTATCCTTGTGGTTTTGCCTTTCTGGCCCAGAAACGAAATAGTTTATTAAAATACAGTGCCTATTCGTTACTATTAATTTATCTGTCCCATTTTCTATCACGAGCATGTAGCATTTGTTTTAATAAATGCTTATTACATACAGATACATATATATAGATTCAGAGGTTGTAAGACTGGAAGGGACCTCAGAAGATCATCAGGTCCAGCCCCCTGCACCAGGCAGGAAAGACAACTAAGGTCAAGTGACCCCAGCAAGATGACTATCCAGTCTCCTCTTGAAGATTTCCAGGGTAGGCAATTGCACCGCTTCTGGAGGGAGCTTATTTGACAGTCTGGACTCCCTAAGTGTGAACACGTTTTTCCTAATGTTGAGCCTGAAATGGTCTTCCAGGAGTTTGTGGCCATTACTTCCGGTTCTCCTTGAGGGTGCTGTGGTTGTGAACATAAAGGTCCCAATCCAGATAATGCTTATACACAACAGTAGTATTACTGAATTTGATATAATCAAGAATTTGATCATAAATGTATCAACTGCTTTCATGTATAAAGAACATCTCACTGAGGACTTGGAATACCTCTACATGGGTTCCTTGGTATTCTTAAGGTAACTGCCGAGAAACGATGTCCCATTCACTTGCTCTTACTCCTCACATGCCAAACTTGGAAATGAGGTGGTAAAGCCCCCTGAAGGTGCCTTCTACTGGTCAAGTACACCAGAAAGAGAAAGCTTTGAGAACCAAGGGGGAGAGGGGCAGCTCCACCCTTGAATTCCCAGAGAAAAGAACTGGCAAGTGAACTTACTCTAGGTGCAACAAGTGACACGAAACTAGAAATAAAGTGTATAGAATACTGAGTCACAAGCAGTTAGACAAATAATAAAAAGGCCAGCAAAGGGGAGACCATAACCTACAAGTTATAGTAGGCTTATCCACCAACTAACACTTTGATACCTTCTCTACTCTGTTACTTTCATCACAACAACAACCGCTTGTGTTCCCTGCTTGTAGAACCAAGAAAAGTGATGGAAAATTACAGGCTACATAATTGTGCCCTCAGCTGACTGATGTAACCCAGGTATAAAATATTGACAGCTGTGACACTTAGAAAATGTGCACGTGCTCTTCGTAGCAAATAGCAAGTGTTAGTACATTTTACTGAGTTGATGCTAGTCAGGTATCAATCAGCAAAGAATGCTGTAGGGCAGTATTTCTAATCATCAGACAACAATTTTTGTACAGTTTTTGACAAAAATACTCTGAACTGAACTGATGGGCAAGAAAAATGTTCAAGGAACCAAAATCTTAACAGAGCGCTGATCTTTATTTACTCTCAGACAACAGCTTATTTGGCTCTTAATTCAAAAAGTATGTTTTATCATTTATTAACACTATTGAAGAATCATATAAAATGTAACACTGGAATTAAACTAAATAAGTTCTATAACAATCTGAAAAGCTCACCAAAATTTAATAGAAAAGACTTATATTTCTCCAAATAATCCTCTAAAGAATGTGATATTATGATTGATCACTTTCAAAGAATTTGTTAATATTTTTTTCAATAGGGTGTTTTATAGATTCCTACAATCCTACCTATTTAAAAACCATGTGAGCATTTTTCTTCATTGAGGAAAAAATGTTTTTATTATTTTATTATTTATAGAATGCGCCAATTACCACATTCTAACATGTTCTACAACCATACTGTAGGCATTATAAATTATACTTTAGCTTATCCTGGGATGCTCTGAAGGTACAGTGGGGTATAACTTGTCTTGTTGACACTACAATTTTGGAACACATCAGTATAATATACTATAACAAATCTTTACTTTTAAAAATCATATCCTGCTTGAGAAAAAACATGAAGCCAGACCCTACTTTAAGGAGTTTTAGTCTAAATGAAATGTATTATACAGTATTAAAAAGCAATTCAGATGCAAAAAGGCATATGGTAAAATATGCAAAACAGAAACAGTTTGTGAAATATGTGAGATTTTGAAAAAGAAAGTCCTTTGCACATAGGGAGGGAGGGAGGGAAATTTGCTTTGAAAAGAGGGGACAGTAGGAAAGCAGACACGAGGATGACAGTAGGAGGTCACAAAGGGACCATTTAGAACAGGGGTGGGAAATTATTTTGGGTGGAGGGCTACTTACTGAGTTTTGACAAACCATCAAGGGCTGCATGACAGGCAGCCAGAGACAGATAAATATTAATTTTCTAAATTTTTTAGGGGCCCTGTGGACTGGATAGAATGGCCTGACGGGCTGCATCCAGCCCACAGTCTGCATTTTGCCCACCCCGCTTTAGAAAATAAGTTGGGGAGCGTGGAGAAGCATGGGGTATATAAGATGACAATAAAGAGGTAGGAAAACAGAGTTATTCAAAGCCATTAGCATGACAGCAAGTTTGAAATTTATATGGAAGGAGAAGCGTGGAAGAAGCAACAAAGGGATTATGTGATCAAACAGGCAAAGAGAAACATTTCAGTTTCAGCAGTGATGTTTTGGATACACTGGGGAGGGGAAATGAGGGGAAAACATGCAATATACATTTACATATAGCTTCGCTTTGGCTCTCCTTGTCATGCAAAACAGATTTTTGGAAGAAGTTACCAGAGTGTAAAAGGAAGACAACTCATTTCCAGAGAGAGTTTCCAGCCACCTTCAACCACTACTTAAATTTCTAAATAAGTACATGTAGGCTTTTTTCTATGCAGGCCCTGACACAGCAAAAGCTTTCAGTAAACACTGACCAAACAAACTCATTTTCTTTCAAATCCCTCTGTACAACTTGACAATGGTTAAATACTAGTGCACTTGAAAGTGTGCCTATCTTTCTAACCATTACTGCCCCACTGTCTCCTAATAGCCCCCCATCCATTTGCTGTAAACTCTTTAGGGCGGGGACTGCTTATTCTGTGTCTATACAGCACTTATAAACTGAGACCCCAGTGTGCTGACTAAAGCTCAGCACTACAGAACTGCAAATAATAAGAAACAGACTTTAGGAATATGAGACTTAAAATACCAACAAATCAGACTAGTGAGATGAAAAGGTGAAATTTCATAAAAATTGGCACATGAAATAACATTCTTACCTATGAAGCTGTAAATATTCTCTAGGTCTGTTTAACAGGTGAAGGAATCTGTCAACAATCTTGTTTTTTCCCACACCCTGTAATAACATATATTAAAATCAATAAGAAAGAAAACTGACTTTCCAGAATTGTTCAAATATGGTCTCAATTCTTGTCTAATAAAATAAAACCTCACATCAGACGTATAGAACATTTTGTTTATTATTCATTGTTGGGTTATACCAATATAAGATTTGCAAAACAAAGTAATTTTTTGGCAAAACTATGTTTTTATTGCTCTACCAGAGGTGTGTGTGTATAATGCTAGGGTATGGAGAATGTGTGTACATCTATAATATGTTTATATACATAGTATAGAATAGTAGCTGTACAGAAATAGATGTAGAATAATTTGTGTATTACTCCTTGCGCATTCCTTTTAGAAAGACAATATTAATGCTGTGGTTCTTTATCTGTAAGCTTTATTTCATATTCAGCACAACTGGCTTAATATCACAGTTGAGGATGACATATCTTACTCATAGTGAGAGAGAAAGTGAGTAGAAAATATGGATGCTAACATGTTCATGCAAGCATATTTTGTTCTATAGCAGGGATGGGCAAAATGGTGGATCCAGTCAGCAGCTTGACTCCATTTCCCAGGGGCCCCTGGTGCTGAGGCTGGTTTCCAAGGAGATCCCAGTAGCAGTGGCACCATAACAGCACAGGGCCAGGAGACCAGCCCCAGCACTGCTGGCAGAGTGTGTGGCTGGGTGGAGCACCAGTGCTTTGTGGCCAGGATCTTGCAGTAGTGATAGTGGTCCACTACCTACCAGCACTGCAGGAGCCAGTTTCCGTGGAAACCCTGGCTCTGCACTATCACTACACCACCTGTATTGGGGTCTCCTTGGAAACAAGCCACAGCAATGTGAGGAGGGGCTGCTGGGAAATGGAGTCCACCATGGGCCCAATCCAACCTGTAGGCTGGACTTTGCCCACCCCAACATTTACATAACTCAAATCTATATCTCCTATAATTAAATCCCAGTATTCCAGTCTCTTTAATTCCCATCAGTTGACAAAGCTGCTGTAGAGAAGTGGATGGTAGGTACCTCGTCAGTGGCTACAACAGAAAGAATAAAAGAGAGAAAGAGCATCGGGAAAGATAGGTCAGTGAATATAAGCGATCTAACAGATGATGTTCAAGAGAATTACAAGTGTGAAACTGAACCAAGATGTAGAAAAGCATATCTTGAGAATCATTTATCCAGATACAGTAGATGAAATCAGAGGAGCAGAGGAGATCACCATAAATGTACAAATTAAAACAGGTAAAAAAAATGAAAACAAGTCAATAGATCCTAAATGAGCTGAACATGAGTTTAATAAAGCTCTAAGTTTTATCACATGAAAGGAATAACTTACACTTTTGTCATGATTTCTCCCTCTTCGAATATATATATCTATGTATATATTCTCTCTCTATATGTATGAGACTATATATATATATTATGAAAGAGATAAATTCTATATGTTTTTCTGCAGTTAAAAATAAACTAAAAGCTTTACTAATATGCTAGAGGCCTACAGTTGTATTATTTAGTTTAAGTTTGAAGCAAAAAAAAAAAAAGTACAACTTCACTGGAATGAGTTAAAAACAATTTCTAGGGCTGTGAAATAGGAGCTTTATTACCAGGAGCAGCCACCAGGCAGCAGAATTGCAAAACAAAGGATAGCTGGATTGGTGGAACATCAAGACCATTAAAAAGAAGACAGAATCATTAACACCTGTGGAACCTGGTAGATTACAATGAACTGTTAAGTCAACTGACTCCCACAATGCTGCCTCACTAGAAATGCTGTCTAGTTTTAAACTCTGGGTGGAGCATGTATTCAGGAGGGTTGCAAGTACCCGGGTACACCCCCACTGAATCTACCCCTGATTATAATGTAATTTTAATTAGCAGCATTTTTATTTTCTGTAGCTGTCAGCATTCAGTAAACTTTCAAACTTCTAAAATACTAGGAAAGACTAAACAACTTTGTGATAACACACTTTCTTCTAAAGCAATCAAATACCTATTTTGGAGATACGTATTAAACTTTAGACAGTTTAATGGCAGACTCAAAAGTATTCAAGTGGAAACACAATATAATGGGAAGGTTCTAACAGCAAATATGGACAGTTATATGCTAGTGTGTTAGTGCTGCAGTGAGACTTTAGAAATCCTAAACGGGTTGGCAAAATGGAATGCTCCACCTAGTGTCAGTACAGCTACATAGACAGAAAACTGAATCATTCATGATCTTTAGAAACTGTGTGGATAGCTGAGTGAGTTTCATGTGCCAGTCTCTAGTGGATTTCATGCCAGGTCCTGCAGAACAGGACTTTAGCCAACTGGCAAAAACCAAGCTACAGACATATCAACATACTGAATCAATACAGAAAACATCAAACATCAGACAAAATGGATATTATGACAGGAAAAGAAAGGTTTTCTGGCTTTCATATGTGTCAACAGGAAGAGCTTGCAGTTTGTCTGCATGTTTATAGCATTCTTGTAGAACCTCACACATACAATTAAGATATTTCCCAACTACAATACAATGTTGTTGTGGGGTTTTTTTCCCCTCCACCCCACCAATGGAACACCAGACAACATGGCTACTTTATGCTTACTTCTTTTTAAACTACCACTAGTAACGTGAGCAGGAACACCTCAATTCCTTTAACTTTAAGCTTAAGGGATGCTAGAAGCCAAGATGATGAGGAGCATCAAAGCCAGGGTGAAGTCAAGAGTTTTACCAGACTCCAATGGGACTAGTTTTACTGGGGTGTTTTGTTAATCAGCACCTTTCCTGATGCAACTTTATTTTATATTAAGCGTGATATATTTCAGAACCAGGCATGCAAAAACCAAAAGACATTCCCACTATGTTTTAACTATTATAGAATTGTTAATGCAGTTCATTTTTTAAACATAGATACTTGAGAGTGTACATTATGTCTGTTCATATACATTGTAGTGTAGCACACAAAATCCTTAACTGACAAGGATGGTCAGAGCAAGGAAATAGGAGCCAAAGCCCTTTGATTCTATTTGGGGATACTCACTTCAAGTCATTTCAGCACGTCTCTGCCTTAACGCAAAATACACATGCGGGGGGGGGGGTGGGGAGGCTGTACAAAGGGAAGTGGGGCATTTTAACTAGAATGGCTTCAAGAGCCATTCTAATTAAAATGCCCAAAGCACACTGTGTATCAGCATCCTTACACTTCAAAATGATGGTAGGATCACTTTAAATAAATGTCGTCAAATGAGTTTTAGTTAAAGTGCCCCCACCACCATTATGAAGTTCAGGGAATGCTGATACATTTGACACACTGATTAGCACGCTCCAGCAGCCTCCCCACATGCCTACAGGCACCCATAGTTGCTGTCCTGGGAATGCCAACCTATAACTATAATTATTGCCAGTCCTTCAGCAAGAGGGAACAGTATAATTATATTAAGCAGCATAGGAGAGATCCATACTCCATATAAGGAGACATTAAAACCAGCTCTTTTAGCTTCCTAAGAACTCCTATAATACATCTAAAATACCCAGCTCCACCCAACACTACCTGGCCTCCCTTTTATGAAGGGGTGGTATAAGTGGGATTTATTTAGAGAGAAGAAAACACTTTACTCTGGGTTTTTGGTTGTAGCTGTGTTAGTCTAAGGACATAGGCAGGCAAGATTCTTTGAGTAGATGTGATATCTTTTATTAGCCCAACTAAGAAATTGAAAAAAAGTTCTTACAAGCTTTTGGGTACAATCACTCTTCTTCAGGGATAGGGAGTCTCTGCTGTCCTGAGACTCCAAGGAATGTGAAAAGCAAAAGGTGTGACAGGATGTCAGTGAGAATGTAAACGGGTAGAAATTAGGAAAGCAAAGGTAAAGTAGGGAAGGGCATGGGGAAAAAGCAGGAGGAAAAAAACCCAAAGGTGAGTAAGGGAGACTATACAATGGTAGTAATTCAAGGTAGAAAAGAGGCTATTAAAAGATATCACATCTACTCAAAGAACTGTGCAACACTTTACTCTGGCACTTTCTGGAAGGCAAAACAGCAACTTGGGAGAACTGAGAAGCTGAACTATGTTAGAACAACCTTGAAATGAGTCATTAGTAGTTGTGGAGATCAAAGAGCATAAACAAATTCCACTTCTCTTCCTTCTTTTTCTTGAATCCTTGAGAGGATCACAGATGAAGCTGCTTACCTCTACCTTACCAGGAAGAAGACCCAAGTTTGAACCCACATCTTCTGCTTCCCCTGAAAATGCCCTGTTAGGCTTACACATGACTCAGCAGTCTATAAATATGTTAGAATTAAGAGGAAGATCAAAGAAATAGAATGGTGATTTTCAACCAACGAGCTAGGGCCCCTTGGCGAGCTGCCAGATCCTTGAAAGGTACCTCAGGGTATAAGCAGGTAAGTGAACTGAGAGGAGATAAACAGATAAGCCAAAAAGATAAATGCATGTCTAGACTCAGCCCTGCCTGAATGATCCCCCACTCCCACTGTCCAGCCACTCTACAAGAAGGTAAGCATTAAACCATTTGGTTCTCTTCGTTGAGTCCATAAGTCATTTTTCCCCCACTCAATAAGAGTCTTTCTATTTCAATGATTCTCAACCTTTTTGGACTTGATGCACCCCTCACTAGATTTGACAAATTCCTCCATAACTTTGTGAATTGAACAGTACCCCATTTCTACAACTAAATTTATTTATTACAGTGTTTACTTCCTTGCAGAAGGGCTGAAAAAAGACAGTTGGGGGGAGTGGTCAGAAAAGCGGGGGAGCAGTAAGACAGGGAAAAGCTTGACTCAAAGCTTATGGGCTTATCTTCTCACACCTCAGTGGCACCCTTCAAGGCATCTTGCAGCACCCCACACCCAGATTTGTGGACCATTTTTCCAGTTTATCCAGGTCATTTTGGGCCCTAGCCCTGACCTCCAGGGTGCCTTCAACTCCACCCAACTTGGTGTCATACACAAATTTGCTAAATGTGTACACAACCCCACCATCTGAACCATTGACAAAGTCATTACAAAACCTCTGGTGAAACTCTTCCACAACTCGTAGCACTCTGGAGGAGTCCCTGAGGGAGACTGAAGGGAGCTAATGTTGTGCCCATCCACAACAAGGGCAGGAGGAAGGACCCAGGTAACTATAGGCCAGTCAGCCTAAATTCCATCCTAGGGAAAATCGTAGAAAAGTTCATCAAGGAGTCTATCTGCGATAAGCTTGCAGAAGGTAAGATTCTGAAAGACAGCCAGCATGGCTTCGTCACAGGCAGGTCTTGCCTTACCAACCTCATCTCCTTCTATGACCAGATAACTTGCCACCTGGACATGAGAGAGCAGGTTGACATTGCATACCTTCACTTCCAAAAGGGCTTTGATCTAGTATCCCACAATATCCTTATGAGAAAATTGAAGGACTGTGGGCTTAACTCCAAGACAGTCAAATAGGTGAGAAACTGGCTGCAGGATAGAACCCAGAGAGCCATAGTGAATGGATCTGTGTCATCCTGGTCAGAAGTGGGCAGCTGTGTCCCACAGGGGTTGGTGCTTGGCCTAGTACTTTTCAAAATCTTTATTAATGATTTGAATGTGGGGGTGAAGAGCTCAGTGGCCAAGTTCATGGACAACACCAAGTTATGGAGAAGAATGGTCATGCTTGAAGACAGGCTACAGGTCATGAACAACGCGTACCCCTGGCAACTGGGGGGGGCATGTTGGCAGCAGGAGCATGGTGGCAGTAAGTGGGGGAGCTCCTGCTAGCGCTGTTGGCAGTGGGGGTGGTAAGAATTGACCAGCTTCAGTGACCACCCACAGACGCTGCCAGCAGTGTCAGTGGCAGTCAACAGGAATCGTGGACCACCCACAGATGCTGTTTTTTAGGGGGTGCACCACCACACTCAGGGTGCACACGCACCTGCGTGCACCACCTATACATCGCCCCCACTACAGATAAAGGCAGACTTAGAGAGGCTATCAAGTTGTGCAGATCAGACTCTCACAAAGTTCAACGTCGAGAAATGTAAAGTGTTCCACCTTGGGATGAGTAACCGCCAACACACTTACAGGCTTGGTGGCACCAAACTGATTAGTATCATGAATGAAAGAGATCTGGGGGTAATAATAGACCATAGTATGAATATGAGCCGGCAATGCAATGCTGTAGCCAGTAGGGCACATAATACTCTGCGATACATCAATCGATGCATCTCCAGCAAAACCAAGGAGGTTATTCTTCCGCTCTAGAGTCAGCACTGGCGAGACCGCAGCTGGACTACGGCATCCAGTTCTGGCACTATACTTTAACAAGAACCTGGGTAAGCTTCAGAGAGTCCAAATATGAGTCATCCATATGATCAGTGTTACATGGCAAATTATATGAGGAAAGGCTGAGGGATCTGGGATTCTTCAGCTTGAGGAAAAGGCGGCTGAGAGGGGACCTTTTCTACCCTAGGGGAGTACACATCAAGGGCTTGGTAAGCAACTGTTCACCAGGGAACTTGAGAGAAGAACCAGAAGTAATGGCCACAAACTCCTGGAAGATTGATTCAGGCCCTACATTAGAAAAAACTTCTACCGTCAGGGTGTCCAGACTGTAGAATAAGCTCCCCACAGAGGTTGTGGAATCACCTACCCTGGAAATCTTCAAGAGAAGGCTAGACAATCAGTTTGCTGGGGTCACCTAACCCCCAGTTGTCTTTCCTGCTTGGTGCAGGGGGCTGGACCCAATGATCTTCCAAGGTCCCTTCTGGCCTCACAATCTATGAATCTATGCTAAACAATACTAGACCTAGGACGGCCCCTTGGGAAATGCCACTTGATACCTCCGCCCAGCTAGATATTAAGCCATCAGTGACTACTCCTGCATGGGAGTGGGGCAAGGAGTGAGGTGTGCACGGGGGAACATAGAAGACTGCAGGAGCCACCACGCACTCTACTTTTGCCGTGAATTTGGTACGTCCCTAGCCATAAGCACTGGAAGAATTAATTATATTCTCTTGTAACAGATATGCACAGTATTTTCATATGAAATACTAGAGCAACATGAATTTACAGAAATATAATATGTAAATAAGGGTGAACAAATAACATCAGTGTTGATATTTTAGCTAAATCAGATATATGAGAAAAACAAATATTATTACATTATTTTACTCTGTCAGATATACATAATAGAACTAGGCTAGAAAAATAGGAAGTAAAACAAAGCAAAGAACGATGAAAGAAAACCATGTATTCAGCAAACAGATTTAAACTTGACTACTTCCCACTGAAAGTGAGAAATTTCCAAGGCTAAAAGGATTTCAGCTGCTAAAGGTAACAATAACAAATTTTTATGTAGAATAGAGATTTGTGCATTTTTTTCCTTCAAGAGACCAGGGTACATGGGTACTTCACTTTAAGAAAAAAAAGAGTGGAACTTAGGTTCTTAAATTTCTTTGAAAATGGAATTAAGCTCTTACTTCACTTTGGCACTTTTGGAAAATCTGCCCTACAACCAATTATGAATCCTGCATTGCTGAAATATGAAACAGACAACTCCAATCTTTTACTACAATGTTGCTATAGTCCAACTAAGGTCTCAGAAATCCAAGTTTGTGATTTCAAGCTAAGAGTTTGTTTTCCATTTCTGATTTTAAATAAGTCCCCTTGCTGGAAAGTGAAGACCTTTGATTAGCCTCTAGGTTCTGTGCAAATCGTGTCTAATCTTGGGTAAGGTTTTGGAGGCAAATAAAATTGCCAATATTCTTAACATCTAGGTGACAGAGAACTAGCTAGAAATACTCCCAGTACTGTTGGTGTTTTCTAAGTGGTTTTATCCTGTTTGGCAAAGATCTGAAGAATATTGTAATAAGAACAGAAGGGACTGTCAGTAAGGTTAATAACCACTGCTGCCACAGGAGTGATGTTAGCACCAGTGAAAATGCTTTGGTCAAAAAACTATAACCTTACAAGGTTCACATACCGACTGCAATATACACATTGGATACAGGTTCATACAGGTTGAAATAGGTCATACAAGCACACTCTATCAGAAAAACTCCTGCAATATTTATATGAAAAGTGCAGGCTTCCAAAATGCTTAAAGTTTTCTATCTTGAAAACAGTCTTGAGACTCTTCTGTATTTTTGCAGACTCTTTACTTGGCACCAACAGTACATATTTTGTTATATTACATAGTGCTTGGGGATCCCACTGAAGGTCAGTTCTTTAATTGCAAATTCATGTGGTACTTATGAAAATTAAAGTTTTATTTTTAAAATAACATTTCACCAAAAGAGTTAATAGCCTCCATTCCCTGAAGGACATATGAATTACATGAGTTGGCTAAATCACTCACAGATTAAATGCCTGTTGGCATCCCTTTCATGTACCACACTTAACCCAGAGTTTTAGAAATGCAGATACCTTCTCTAATTGTTAAATATGATAACAGAATTAAATCTTGATGGAGAAAAGGACTGAAAAACATATGACAGGGAATACTTCTGGGAAGACAGGAGCCTGTAAAGTAATCCTTTTATTCTTTTTCCTGCTTTGTTTTCTCAATGCAGCTTTTATGGATAGAAAGCAGAGTTATGATAAAAACCCATAAAGATCTTAGTTGTTCCAGTAATGTAAATAATGTTATGATCCTTGAAGGCAAGAATAATATATTATTCTGAGAATACAACAATACTATATTTACTCAACTATAAGACAATCCTGAACATAAGGTAACCCCCTATAATTCATTATACATATGGAAAATGTATTAATTTGTTATAATATTTGAGGCATGTAGCCTAATTATTGGAGGTTTGCCTTGAATTTGCCTCCTCCAACTGCTACAACTGGGAAACTAAATCAGGGGGTCAGGCACAGCCTTGCTCTCTGCCCTGCTTCAACTCCTTGCTCCTGCCACACATTCCTCCTCTCCTTTCTATCGAGACCTTGCTCTCCCCTAAACACATGGATGTAAGGAGCAAATTTGAAAATAATGATCTTGAAATAACCATAGCTATGGTAATTTGCATATAGTACCCGTTGACTTAGTTCATTCAGAATTGACAAGTTTTACTTTTTTTAAAATTGGTACAAGTTTTAGCACAGTACTCCATAAACACATCTTTAAGCAGCACTTTTGTACCTATTTATATATAGTAAGAACTTTTTTTAAATTTTCCATATTCCAAGCCAAATTAGCAAAATTAAATTCCAAATCCATAAATCAGTCCATAATTGGTCCTACTCTGGCAAACATCCTTCACCTCCATCTGGGGCAGTGTTTCCCTTATCAGGTAACTATTCATGATATTAGTTCAAAGACAAAAGGCTCATGATTTACCATATTGTTGACTGGACTGGGCCCCATCAGAATTAACAGTGTTTCTACTATGGTAACCTCATACCTCAGCACTGTTCAGTATGTGTGTACTGCAGATACTCCACACAAAGCATTCATGTGCCAATTAGCTCCCCACTCATGACTTAAACTAATTGTTCTTGTTATGAATCCTGGAATTCTCCAAAAATGTATATGCAGATGAGGTGCAGGGCAAACTGGTCCAGCATCTATATATCTTCTAGGAAGGAGATTCCTAATCACAGCTATCCTTCAAAGATAATATTCTCCTTCGAATGTAATTATTCAAAAACCCAAAGTACTGTAATGTGTATCTAACAGGAGGAAAACTCAGAATAGCATGTATGTGTAACATAGGGGGAAAACTCAGAATAGCATATGTATACTATAATACATATAGTACATACATGTATACATATATATTATACAATATATATAATATTGTATACACACACACACATGCTATTCTGAGTTTTCCTCTTACATTACATACATATTATGGTAGTTTGAGTTTTCGCATAATTACATTTGAAGGAGAATATTATCTTTGAAGGAAAGCTGTGATTACTAATCTCTTTCTTAGAAGATTTTAATCCCCAGTCCTCCCTCAAATTAAAATATATTCCTAGTAGGACCATACGTCCCTTCCCCCCTCTCCTCCCTTCCCCTCCCCCGCCCCAAGTAATCTAGATTCACATCTCTATCTGGCTAAAGAAAAGTCTCATAAATTTGGATGCATGCCAATACTTAACTCTACTGAGGAGAAAAATTACCATATGTTTCTATAGGCAGCTACATTTTTAAGACCTCCCAAATGACCTACTTACTGTTGACTTACTTGACAATTCTAAGAAAGAGGATGAAAAACAGAAAATGCTGCCAAGTAATAGGCTTCATTTAAATTATTAACAACATTTAACATCCTTAAAGTATGTTTCATCTTTAAAACACTCTGTACTTTCTTTCCCTCTGGTCTGTATTTTGTCTATTTACATGGAAACTTCTTCAAGTCAGAGGTATGTAAAATGCCTAGGCACATTTATGAGTGGAAAAGGGAAAAGAAAAACATACTAAATACAGCGTAGCAGGTAACGCATCCTAAGTTTCACAAAGGAAATAAAGAAATTCAGGATCTTACAAATGGAAACTGTGTTCTAATTAATTATACCAGTCATTTCTGAACCTTTTACCAGTCAGCAACACCATATTTCTTGTTGGAAAGTGAATGTTAACAAACACCCAACATAAAACATGGCAAACCATTTTTTATCCTGTTTCAATGACTGCTCAAGAGAGGATATATATTATTTAAATAAGTTTGCATGTTAAGCTGTTCTTCTGCAAATTAAGTTAGCATTCAAGCAGGACGGAAACTTCCTTATGATATACAGGTTTCTCTCGCTTTAAGCTGTTACATGCATTCTTGGAAAATGGCACATAACTCCAATTTGCATAAATGGAACCCACTTTACAATATAACAAATAGGGATATGTTCTAAGACTTTGACCTTGACTCCAGACCCATTCTACCACTTTTACAAGACGATTTTGGTACTTGCCAACAGCAGACAGTACACACAAACATGGTTATGGTGAACGTTACCATAATGGGGATGGTAATTCCAGAAACATATCACAGACAATGGGCGAGGAGCACAGATCCACACAGGAGACTATATTTTGGTGTGTGTCACTCCCACAAAGCAGCTGACTGTGGGCTTCCACCACACTGATCGCATAAGAGTGAACTTACCTTGCATATAACACATTTTTGGTATAAAAGGGTCATTGCATATGAGCGAATTAGCACATACAGAACCTGCATAAAGCAAGGGAAACCTGCACATTGATGATACAGGTGTTACATTTTGGCAAGGGACAATAATCAGCCAAAAGCTTGGAATGAGTAATTATATTGTCACAGGAAAGAAAACTAAAGCAAAGCAAGATAAGAGCTCTGGAGGCAGCAGACATGCATCAGGAGGTCAGAGCAGGAAGTGGCACTGATAGTTGAGTGCTCTGGGGATCTTTCCAGTACATCCAAAGAACTGTCTTTCACTATCACCACAGCAGTCAGACTACTTTGACTTAAGCCATATTTTTCTGTTCATTTTATGGGCAAACAGGGGGTCAACCTCCCTCTTCCCCAAACTCCTCTTCCAAATGTCAGGTTTATCCCACGGCTGACTGATCTGGGCTTTCACTAGCATCAAAACAGGAGCAGGACAATCATTTACAGCTTGAATGGCAGTCAAGTTGGATTAGCTCTGATTTTCCAGGAAAAAGTGTTATCTTGGTTATTTCAAAGGTACTTAAAGTGGAACAATGGGCTTGTATGTCTGTAAGGGAAGAAACAGATGTTATCTGATGTCACATTTGTGGCAGTACAAATGGTGAGCAAACAGACATCCCTACCTACACCAGTGGTGCAACAAAAGCTAGTGGTAAATAGCACACTTTACTGTGATGGACTTCTATTCGCTCTGTGACAGGAGAGTGCAGGTAGCCTCTCTGTAAGTGGGGAAAGTCAGGATTTCCTACTTATGGAAACCTGCCCTGGAATCGCTAGAAATGCATCTCTGTTAGCAGGGAAAGCCCACGCAGGTCTAGGCATGGAGACACGAGACTCATGGAATCGTGGAATCCATGACGTCCTGTTCCTCTTTGCCAGGATCTGTGCCAACCCATGCTTCCAATGGAAGCACAGACTGGTATAGGTCCTGGCAAGGGGACACAGGGCACCATCTATTTTTACTGTAAAATCCTAAGATCCTAATAGCTGTTTTTATCCAGAGAGGACAACCATAATGTTGGTATTGCATATACCACCACCTTATTTGCATGTCTTTGCCCATTTTCTCCATTATGTTCTGCACTGTGTTGCCCTGTGGTGCACCACTGCTTTGCACAAAAAAAACATGTATATCACTTTCAATGTTCTGAGTCAAGCAAGAAGGAATAAACTGATTTTACAACACATGAGAATATGGCCATGTACTTTGAAACCTGAATCAAGCAAACAAGTGCATTAGCTGGAAGGTATATTATATGACAGATAATGGCTAAAACCTTTTTTTGCATGGGCTACAATGTAGTCAAGAATATCCTGTAGACTCCTCAGGGGTCAGAAGGGTACCTAAGCCATGCAGAACTACTGATGTTAACATAAGATGCATTGTTCCTTATACATAAAAAGAATATCTTACAATCTTGCTAGTTTTATTTACTTGTAGATGTCATGGTAAGGTGCATTTTAAAGAAATTCAATGAAAATACAGTAAGCTTGTCAACCAATGTAAGTCAGTGTGTGGGAACTACTGAGGCACTGTCCTACTCTGTTGCCAGAAAGATTCTTCCTTGCATCTTTCTGAATTGCCTCCTCTCCCTTGCCGAATATATCCTTCCAGAATCCCAGTGTGGTTTTAGACCATCATGGGTTACCACCAACACAATTTTTATTGCACTACAGATCCAGAAGAAGTGCAGAGAGCTGTTTATGGCATTTATTGACCTAACCAAGGCCTTTGACTCTATCAATCATGAAGCCTTATGGAAGGTGCTGGCTAGATTTGGTTGTCCACTGAGGTTCATCAATGTCCTGTCATGGAGGCTACTCCATGACAGGATGGCCACCACAGTCCTTTGCAATGGATCAGAGACAGACTCAATTACCATCCATACTTGTGTCAAGCAGGGCTGCGTCATCACACCAGCTCTTTTCTCCATCTATCTTGCTGTGATTTTTATTATTATCTGTGACTGCCTTGCTCCTGGAATTGGGGTTGAGCATCAAATGCACAGCCAGCTTTTCAACCTGTGGAGCCTTCACAGCAAAACAATTGGCAACACTGGCCTTCAATATACTGACAACTGTGTTATACTTTGTGGACACTGGATCCATCTGCAGCCCACCCTCAACCTTTTCTCAGGTGCCTATCACAGTCTGGGACTTGACATTAACACTGGGAAGATCAAAGCGCTCCAATGCCTACCCCAGAACAAGCTGCCACCTCCCCTGACAAATTACCAGTGGTGGAGAGCCCCTGGAAAATGTTGAGCATTTCCTATACCTTGGTAGCCACCTCTCCCAGTCAGTTGGTCTTGATGTAGAAAGCTAACATAGGATTCCCTGTGACACCATCTCCTTCAGAAAACTGCTTTGCTGCATCTTTGCTGACCGAGATCTGCAGATGGAAACTAAGATCCTAGTCTACAATGCAGTGGTTATCCCTATGCTTCTCTGCGGGTGTGAGATGTGGGTGACATATCAAAACAATCTTAAGCACCTGGAATTTCATAGATTTCATAGACATTAGGGCTAGAAGGGACCTCAGAAGATCATCGAGTCCAGCTCCCTGCCCAAAGGGCAGAAAGTCAGCTGGGGTCATAGGATCCCAGCAAGATAAGCATCCAGTTTGCTCTTGAAGGTGTTCAATGTAGGTGCTTGAACCA
>JAGPOW010003316.1:143896122-143957370 GCA_030014935.1 Caiman crocodilus
ATCCCAGCAAGATAAGCATCCAGTTTGCTCTTGAAGGTGTTCAATGTAGGTGCTTGAACCACCTCCGGTGGCAGGCTGTTCCAGACCTTGGGGGCTCGAACAGTAGAGAAATTCTTCCTTACGTCCAGCCTGAAACGGTCTTGTAGTAGTTTATGACCGTTCGACCTTGTCATCCCTTGGGATGCTCTGGTGAACAAACATTCCCCCAGATACTGATGGTCACCCCTGATAAACTTATAGGTGGCCATCAGATCACCCCTGAGCCTGTGCTTTTCCAGGCTAAAGAGCCCCAGGGCGCTCAGCCTGTCATCGTGGGGTCTGCTTCCCTGACCTCTGATGCATGTGGCTCTTCTCTGGACTCTCTCAAGCTTCTCCTCATCCTTTTTGAATTGTGGAGCCCAAAACTGGACACAGTACTCCAGCTGAGGCCTCACCAAGGTCAAGTACAAGGGGAGAATGACATCCCAGGATTTGCTTGAGAAACATCTATGGATGCAAGCTAGCATTTTGGTCGCAGCCTCAGGAAGATCCTTCTCATTAGCTGGTAAGACCACTTCACCAATGCCAGCATCCTCTCTGCAGCTAACATAATTAGCATTGAAGAAAAGATCATGGAACATCAACTCTGTTGGGCTGGCCGCTGCATGCGGATGGCTGACATTTGTCTCCCAAAACAAATCCTCTTCTCTCGATTCTGTCATGGTAAGAGGACCCATGGAGGACAGAGGAAGCACTACAAAGACACCCTGAAAGCATACCTTAACGGTGGCATCAACCTTGCAAACTGGGAAGTGCTGGCTGGTAACAGGTCTCAATGGTGCTGTACCATACATCAAGCTAGTGTCCACTTCGAAGAGAACCATTTTGCTCAGGAAGCTGAGAAATGGCAGAGGAGGAAGGAAGTGCACAACATACTGGCCAACAGCTGTGGCCCACAAGGTTCCACAGATGTGACAGGTCATGCAGAGCATGGAATGGATTCTTCATGCATCTTAAATCTCACCACCAATACCCTGCCCCGGCTGACATCCTCATGTAGAGGGATAGTCAACTGATAAACTCATCTTATTAAGCATTTTCTGCACATTACTCTTAGCTTGGAAGTAGTTTTTGTGTAGAAGGTAGGGCAGAGTGGTACCTTAAGGCAAGTGTAGATGAAATGGAGGCCCTAAATTGAAGCGGTAGGTTTTTTAAAACACTGTTTCAATATAGGGCTCTTTAAACTCCTTGTTGTGCACACACCCAAACTTACTTGTCTCTCTGGTGGCAGGGAGAGGACGGCAAGCTGCTGGTGTACGGAGCAGTCCTGAGGCTGCAGGGGGTGTTGGTGCTTCTCTCTGTGGCAGCAGCAGTGCCCTGCTCCCCCAGGCACCCAGGTCAGGCAGTACTGGGTGGCACTGCAACCACAGAGGGAAGCACTGGGCCTCTGTGCAGCTCAGGCAGGCAGGCTCCAGGGGGGAAAAAAAAAAAAAAAAAAGATCTTGGGTGGAGCCTGCCTTCCTAGGCTGCTGCCAGGCTGCCTGCAAAGGCTTCCTGAAGAGCCCCTGAGCTGTATGGCTGAAAAGCCCCAATGCTTTGCTCCACAGCTGTAGTGCAGCAACTCCTCAGAGTTTTAGTTTGCTGCACCCGAAGTCATTTAAGGTGCATTACGCTGTCAAATATGCTACCGGAATGAATGTGCAATATGCAGAGGCTGGAATTACTGTGCAATCTGCCACCAACACGTGCAAACACCAACACCATTAAAGCAGTGCAAAAGCATTTAATCTACTTTAAAGTGTCCTGTGAACATGCCCCTCGTTTTGTCCACATATGGCCTTAAGGATTAACTGGTTCAGAGGCCTGATCTTTCGTAGGCAACAACCTGCTCCATCAGATGCTGTTTCTCTATTGTAACTGATCTCTAAAAACAGACATTTTAATTGCTTGTACTGCAAAGTAAATGGAAAAGCTGATATCAAATTAAATAGTTGCAACTTTTAACACAGGGGCCACATCTACATGTGCGCTTTACTCTAGGGTAGATTAATTACCTGCAAGTAAAGTATCATTATCTACACATGCAATGTTGTGGCCACAGTACGCTAATTAACACCACTAAGAAAGTACTGTCAGGGACAGTACTATTTTATGGCAGAGTTATTGACTGAGTTTAAATGCACAGATAGATGCTGACCATGAGCGTACATTTTTTCCAGTCAGCCTAGCCAGTAGGGGGACAGATTCCTGCCTGCCACCTAGCCACACAACTGCTGCCTGAAGTCACCACCCAGAGCCTAGGCTAAAGCAGGGCAGAAGCAGCGGCCCCGGTGTAAACTGCTCCACCCTGGCTCAAATTGCTGCTGTCCGGGCCGCATGTATAGATGCTGGACCCAGGAGCAGTTTACTCTAGCTCAAGCCACTCTGGAGTTTATTGCTTTGAATTAATTGCATGTGTGGGTGTACCCAGGATTGGGTATTTTAGTACTTTACAATTATAAAATATTTGAGGGCTAAGTTTTACATCTTATTTGGTTGTGTGCCTTCTCTCTCCAGAAAGGCAGAAAAAATTTGGAGCACAGCATGTTTTGTTTCACCACTTCAAAGACTTTTGACGTTGCCTGAGGCTGCACACAGAAGGCAAAAGAAGGTGAAAGGAATTGACATTTCTATTGATATGGCTTCTGAATTACAATTTTGTCCATTTCCTCTGCAGGAAAGCTATTAAAAAATAAACTCAGGCATTTGGCAAAATGAAAAAAAACCCACTCTGTTTTAGTCAGTGTTATGTTGTAACATTTACCCCCCACATAAACAAATGTTATGCATTAGCATTTCTTTCCCATCTGCCAGAAACTGAAAATTAGTAGAGATGGTAAAAGGCACATATTAAAGGCCAGGCCACAAACTCTATCAATTCCACCAGACAAATTTTCATGAAGTAAAACCTAGCAGTTTTCTCTGACTCTAAAAATAAGTTTCTTAGTCTGCCCCAGTAGGGATTGGAATGACTGAGCAGTAAAAGCAACTTGCAAAGGTAATGATTATAGAAATAACCACTGCAAGTTTGGAGTAAATAATATTTCCTCATCTACGTTGCTGGCAGTTTCCAATGAAGAAATAGTTGTTTATTCTCTGCCATGGCAGGGACTACTTTGCATCCGCCTTGAGAAACTGTAGATGGTCTCACTACTCACTCCCAGATTGGAAACTGGAACATTTAAGAAGTAAGAATTGAAACCTTATTTGATTCCCTCTCTTCTGCTTCTCCAGTCAGAGGGGCAATAAACTTCATCCACATGTTCAAAGGAAAATTTGATCAAGTGAACCAAGAACATAATTTTAGTCACACAATAGAAGCATACTGCCATTACTATGCAAAGTTAATTTACAACCAAAGCAAATTGGTATTTAGATGAACAAATATTTTTACGTGTCTATTTTGTCAAGTCATTGATCTTACAAAATACCATTTAATGTTTCCTAACTGAATGGGACATAAAGTTGTTTATGAGTAGCTGAGTTGTCCTGAATATGCAAAGCATTTATTTTTTCTTTTCTTCTGTTGGATATACTAACCTCAAGGAAATATGCCTACCGCACTGCCAGTATCTGAGTCCTTCTTTGGATTTCAAATCTTACATTTAATTATGGCATACGTAACAATGAGTCAATCCCCTGCTACGGAAAAGGGCTAGAAAAGCTCAGAAGGCCAGCAGGGCCCTTTTAACTCCAGCAGGGCTTGAACTTTTGGAGCCAGTAGGAGCCAGAGGCCAGAAATGGAGCCTAGGAGATAGGGTGTGATTGTTAGGGCCTTACGTGCTGCATGGCCTTTTGGGTGTGTAGCCCCTCCCCTCAACGCGTCTGCCACAACTTTGATGTTAAATTATCAAGAGACGGGGGTTTCAGTGGAGATCTTCCAGGGATGGCCTCCCGACCGACAGCAGTACTCACGATTGCTTGGCGTGTTCCATGAGGCTACACCTCCCCTACACCCCATCCACTCGACAACTGGGTAGATATTCATAAATGGTAATTTTTGGCCCTGTAGAATGGCCTGTGACCTGCTCCAGGCGGGGTCCCACGTCTGAGTGGACTCAGTTGACTCCCCTCCCTCTGGCCTCAAAACACAGCTTGCCTCCCCTAATCTCTTTGCTTTTCCCCCTTTCAGGTTTTTTTTCCTCAGAAGAAATATTCCCCTGAGGAGGAGAGGGCTGTGGAGCTGCCTTCTTTACCCCTGCCTTCTCAAGGGGGCTCAGAAGCCTCCTCTGCTCTGCTCCCTACAGGGAACTTAAAGGCTTCCCCTTGCTTGTCTTCTGCGGGGAGCTGAAGAGCTTCCCCTGCTCTGCCTCCTGCATGGGGATCAAAGGTTTCCCCTGCACTGCCTGTGGGAGCCACACAGGCCGTGTCACTCCCTTCTTGTGCCAGAGCCACAGCACGCTTAGCGTGCTGCCCACCAGCGCTCTCTCTCTCCGGCTCTCCACCCGCATAGTGGGGTGCCCAGCATCCTGTGTGACATCCTCCCACTGGAGGAGGAGGTTGCAGACACAAGCACAAATGACCTAATGCAAGAACCTGAGCTGCACACCTAGGCCTAAGGATCTGTTGCTGTAGCCTAAAAGGCCACACAATGTGTTTGCCCACATGAAGGCTCTGTGGGTCCCAGTGGGTCAAAAGCATGGGAACTGTTTTGGAACTGAGAGAGAGGGTCTGGAGGCCTCAGGTCAAGAGAGACTGGCCAAAACAATCTGGACTCAAAGGTTGAGCTGGAGGAGCTGGTTTGAGAGCAGGGAGTTGCTCCATGGAAGCCAGAAGCGCTGTTGGTACATGTCAGACCAGAAATCCTTCCGGTACAGTGAGACCATGTCATCAGGTTCCTCTCCCTCTCTACTTTGGGCAGAGGCAGGAGACCTCTTGGTAAGCAAATCGGGACTGAGGAGGCTTCCAGGTAGACTGGGAGACAACAGAACTGGCTACAATGAGACAGAGTGCCCTTCTGTTCAAGTCCTGTCACATAAAAGTACACCCTTTTCATGATTGAGGACTTTATTGTGAAATAACTGACAGAGGCTCTGAAATGACATAGGACAGACATGGCCTAACTGAAGGCTTTGGTACTGATGCAAAAAAAGGAAGTGAGAGAGGCTGTGAGTGCAGGGGAAAATCCAAACTGTCTCCCCAATCCAGAAATACTAGATCAGCCCACATAGGGAGGTTACCTGTATATGTAAAAGGATAATATTAAGATTATTTAAATTGTCAGCTCTTTACCATTTAGAGGTTTTTTGGTTCTCTTTCTCTCTCACAAATATACAAAAAAAAAATTAGATTTTAACTAATGTACAACATTTTATTTATACATACTCAAAACCAAGTCATACTAAGAAAGCGGAAGTCAAATATCTACTGATATGTCACTAAAGAATAAGGGCAGAATTAATATTTGAGAACAGAAAATCAATCGTAAAATAAGACTCTTTTGAAGATCAATGAAAAGAAAGGATAGATGTTATTATTAATCGTAAGATTTGCAAGTGTAACTATAGAATCATAGAAAAGTAGGGTTGGAAGGGACCTCAGGCAGTCATCTAGTTCAATCCTCTGCTCAAAGCAGGACAACCCCAGACTAGATCATCCCCATCAAAGCTTTGTCTGGCCAGGTTTTGAAAACCCTCAAGGATAGAGCTTCCACCACTTCTCTGGATAACCTGTTTCAGATGAAGTATCCTTCTTTCGTTCATAATGAGAAACCATCTTAGTACTTTAGAAGGGAACTGTTCAGAGTATGGCCACCTTGAGAGTGTAAATAAGACCCTCACTAGAGATGTTGTGGGGAATGCTGGCCATGCTGCGTGTACCACTGAGGTCAAGGGGGAGAGGGAAAAAACACTTTATCCTGACAACCAGGCTTGCATGTATGGCATTGGAGCTAGAGTAGTGTTCAGAGAGAACTCTCTGTGAAGAGGGGCAGGGTATGGTTGACTGAAACAGACTGTCTTAGTAAAAACATTGACGGATCAGGGCTGTGTGAGCTTTGGCTCTTGCTGGTAGAAAGCGAAACAGGTATCCTCCTCTGAGCACCCACTGGGAGGAAAAAATGACACAAGACTATTGGACCCATCCAGAGACGGTGGACTCAATCTGCTGTGACATGGGCTTATAATATGAAAAGTATCAGGGAGAGCAAACCTGATTAGCAGCTTATTTGCTACCAAGATGCACTTTAATGAATATGTGTACAGGCAGTCCTTGATTTACAACTTTGAGTTACAATGAACAGTACTTACATCCTTTACACCCTGTTTCGAGGTTCCGATGAGGGTTTCGACTTTACGACACTCTACACAGCTGCCTCCAGCAGGTAAGTCCCTTGTGGGGGGAGAGGGGAGGGGCAAGAGACAGGGCACTGGGGGGGTGATCAATGCCCCTGCAGCAAGGGAGGGATTGGAGCTGGACCTGGGACAGGGACTAGGGCAAGCACTGCCCAGCCAGGATGGGGGGGCATGAGGAGGGAGTGGGGCGGCTTCTGCCGCTGTGTGCTGCTGGTCTGGGAGCTGCTCTTCTGGTGGCTCATCTGGCAATTCTCACAGTTGCTTCCGCCACCAGTCCAGGAGGGTATGGGTGGGGCGGCAGGGCAGGGCCATTCCTGGGCAGGTTGAATCGAGGCAACCGCCCTGGGCCCTGTGCTTTGGGGGACCCCATGGAGCCAGGCGGCAGAGCAGCAGCAGCGCAGAGCTGGATGGAGCAGAGGCTTCACATCCAGCACCCCTGCAGCCAATGCCAGCTTATTCAGGTTTGGGGCCATGAGATCAGAGTGGGGGTGGGGTTTGCCTCAGGCCCTGCACCCTGCTCAGGTCGCCTCTGGGGGTTGAGAGGCATGCCCCTGGATCTGCACAAGGCGGGCAGAGCCAGGTCTGCACCAGGATGTGCTCCGGGTAGGCTGCAGAGGCTAGTTTAGGTTGGCTGCAGGCCCCCCACCTCATAGCCCCGCTTCATCACCGATCCTGTTCTGATCCGGGGGCAAATGGCCCCCCCATGCCCTGCCGTTTCTCACCCAGCCGAGGCGGGATGGGGGTGTGGGATGAAGCTGCTGCTCATCTGGGAGGCGCGGGGAGGCTGGGGCAACTTCCGCCGCTGTACGCCGCTTGTCTAAAGGCAATGCAGCAGCTACGCCCTTCCCCAGCTGTGAGAACGGCAGAAAGGCCCCTACTCCCAACACCTTCCGCCACCTGCCCAAAGTGCAGCCCTGGCCCTATGCAGATCTGGGGGCACACCCCCCCACTCCATGCCCTCTCAGACTAGTGGTGGGAGCAGTGGTGAGAGCCACTAGACGAGCAGCTCCTGGACCAGCAGCATGCAGCGGTGGGAGCTGCCCTGGCTGAGCAGCCTTTGCCCCAGCCCCTGTCCCAGCCCCAATCCCTCCCTCACTGCAGGGTTGTTGATCCGCCCTCACCATGCCTCTTCCCTCCCTCTTCCCCCACAACAACAGACTTATCAGCTGGACTCAGCTGTGTCCAGTGTCATAAAGGAACCAATCCCCCTTCTATAACATTGTTCTTATGGGAAAATTGGTTCCAACTTATGATGTTTTGACTTAAGATGTGGTTTTCAAAACCAATTGCATTGTAAGTCTGTGGACTGCCTGTATATATATATAATTTTTAATATTCTTCTTTGCAAGGCTTTCATTTGTAGTTTGCTGTAAGTGTTACTGTATTTGTTATTATAGTAATAAGATAAATTTAGATTTTTTCATTTATTATTCACTGAGGAAGATATGATGCCAGGTATCCTACATTAGGCATTGTTGCTTTGCTTATTTGTTTGTTAATATATGTGAAGCGAACCCAGAGTGATTAGGCATTAGGTATTGCATAGTCACTGACACAAGCAAACAGGATTACACCACTGTATAAACTAAATGAAAACATATTGATCATAACATGTCCACTTACTTTAAAAAATATTCCAGTAGGATTAACTAATTTGGCCGTGATAAAACTTTCCTAAAGTATTTAAGAATTTAACTAAAGAAAACTCTGAACAACAATGATGGAGGATGGCTGAGGTCCAGAGCAAGGTAAACATAGAACCTAGGTATGGGGGACCTGCAGAATTATAGACCAAAATTGCTCAATTTCAGTATTCAGGTAGATACTGGAACAAGCTAAATGGCTGAGAAGGGAGTGGGGCTGGCTGGCTCCAAACTCTAGGAATACAAAAAAATCCTCAGAGGGTGCTTTTTTCATCATACCAGGCAGACCTTGGCTGGGGGGGGACTGGCATGTGGTAGGGGGGGTGTTCCCAGCCCCTACCTCACACCCCTCATATGTGATGGCTGGGGAATGTGCAGGGCTCGGGCCATCCCAGCTGGCTCGAGCTATGGGGGTGGGCTGCCCCCCCCAGACACCAGCAGGGGGATCGAGTGCTAGACAGGAGCGGGGAGAGGTGTACTCTCCACCTCTGGGACACAGAGGCTGAGGAGAAGACAGGGATGAGTTGAACCTTGCCCAGCTCAATGGGCTGCAGGGCGGGGGGGGGGAAGGGAGGAGCAAAAGGTTTCCCCCACAGCAGCTCTCCTCTTCCTTGCTGTACAGCCTGGGGTTAGAGGGCATCCATTTCTCTGCCCCCTGTCCCTCTGGGCTGACAAGCCTAAGCAGGAAGCAGGCTGGGGAGCTGAAACTTTAGTGCCTCAGCTCTGTGACAGCTGGGGGTGGGGCTAGCCTTGCTCTGTCAGAGCACAGCTCAGGGCTGCCAAGCATGCTGGGATGCTGGGCGACTGAGAGCTAACTTAAAATCGGGAAGTGATCTGGGACAGATGTTCTATACACTGGTTTAATCTAAATCAGTTAAGCCTGATTCTACATCCAACCAGGTTTATCTTAAACTAATTTTGGCCATTTTGAAAGAACTTCTGGTCTTTTACAGGTTTAAACCGATCACGTAAACTGGTTTATGTGTAACTTCTGTCCCTAGCCCAGATATAATGGTCATCTAGGTGTAGAACTGATTGAATAAGCATTTAGAAAAAGAAGTTATCAAAGGCTACCTGTCAACAATGGGAGGGCATGTCTCAAGTGGGATCCCATGAGGGAACCAGCTGGGTTCCCGTATAATTTTCATTAACAACTTAAATGATGAAATAGACACCCAAAAACACTGCCAAGGATGTAAAGTTGAGAGAAGTCACAAGCATTTTCAAGAATAGAAAGGGAATTCGAAATGATTTTGATAAATTAGAGAGATGGTATGAAAATAGCAAGGTGAAATCCAATAACTACTGCACATTAATACTAATGGGAAACAGCAATCAAATGTGCAAACAAAAAATAACTGGTGAGGCAGTAATACTGAAGAAAAAAATTTAGGGATTAAAGTGGACAACACAGTAAGTATGAGTCAAGAATGAGAAGCTGCTACAAAAAAAATGTCAAATCTCATTCTGAGAATTAACAAGGATGCAGTGTGTAAGGCATGTAAAGTAATTATTCTACCCCACTTAGTGCCTCAGGTGGTATTGTGCCTGTTCTTACAAGGTGCCCTCCAGAAGGTGCTTACACAAGGACCACCTTCAACCTTCTCTGGTCATTCAGGGAGCCCCAAAGCCAGCTCAGTCTTGGCTTCTAGAACAAGGAGAGGAGTCCAGGCTCCTTCACACTCTAAGACCCCAGTATTTTGGTCTCTTACTTTCCCTGGTACTTCGTGGCCCTAATAAGGAGCTAGCATTCAGTTTTGCCTTTGAGAGGAGAACTTTGCCTCTAGTTGGGGCGACCAAATGCAGTCAAAGTTCCAAGCAGCACAGCAGACAATTTTTTCAGATTTTTTTCACATTTGTTGGGGAAAAGGCCACATAGCCAGGGGTAGCCTGACCCCCTTCCAAGGAGTTAATTAGTCCCTCTGTCCTCAGTCCAGAATACACAGCTCTGAGTTTCTGCAAAAGTGTTCAGCTGTTTTCTTTTCAGTTTTTCTAGGCCCTTGAGCCTTCAAATATCCTCTTGTCATCTTTCTCCAGAGACTTTCTTGCAAGGAGCTGTCAACCCCTTTCATTCAGCCTCCTCTGTTTATTGTTATATCCATCTTTCCGCCCAGCCTCCTGCATGCTGGCCACCTCTCACATTTGTTTATATGTCGACAAAGCTATTCAAGACTTTGTATCTGCTACGAGTCCATCTTGTCTACATGTAGGCAATCCTGTTGCTTATCAGGACTCTAATAACCAATTTTTCCCCGTGGTCTAGCATTATAGGTAAACCAAGTCACACAACATTATAACATATGAACACAGTTAACACAGAAATATTATTTAAAAATTCCATAATCTGCAACATTCATAAAATCTGGCTGCCATACATTAAGAAAGATTCATGAAAACTAGAGAATGTCCATAGCAATAAAAATGACAAAAGGATCAGAAACCATAATCTATGAGGAAAAGTAGAAAAAAATCAGGCTATATTTAGTCTATAAAACAAAAGACTGGGGGGGGCATCAAAACAGAGGGGTAACTTTGTAAAAACTTTTTACATATTGAAAAAGTACACAGTGATCAAGACTTCTCCATGTCTATGTTAAGTAGAACAAGAAGGAACAGCCTTAAGGAACATTTAGGTTAGCTATCAGGGAAAACTTTAAGATACCTATTTAATTCAGACAGATGTCAGGGATGTTCAAGGCAAACTTGACCCTTTTTTCAGAGGACTAGATGATAATCCCTCCAGTGGTATATTCCTTGGGTTCTACGACTCATCATTTCTATTCCACCATTAATTAAGTTTCCATGCAAACAGTGAGGAACAAGTTTGTTACTGCCTTATATTTTATCTTTCATTCTTAGCAGGATTAACAAGACTGAAAAGCACATGGAGTAAGTGAAATGGACACGTTCTGCTTTCCATGTAACTGTAAAGTATTGTGTGGCGGAGCACCTCTGGGGGTGCTCTCCACTTGAGGGCTCTCGCGGGCTCCAAGGAGAGCCTGCTTTAGAGGAGCAGCAGGGGAAACCTCCCCCAGGAACTAGTTTAAGGGGAAAGGTATGTAGCAGGGCACTGTTGCTGCCTGCCACTTTAAGAGCAGAGCCAAGCAGCCAGCAGGTGCTTAATTGCAGTAACCATTTTAGATCTCTGGCCACCCATATAAACAGGGCAGTCTACTACTAGCAGCCCAGGCAGTAACATTACCTGGCTGCAAGGCTACATAACATCCTGGAGGTAAGAGCAGGAGCTGTAGGGTTGGGCACAACCTAAAACTGCACCCTGCCAGGAGTGAGTGGCCTGGTGGGGCTCTCAGTGATGCAGGAGCTCCCAGGAAATGCCAACCCAGTTATCACGCCAGTGAAAGGCGGGTAGAGGCACCTTAACCCTAGTCCTCACCTTTGGGTGGGTCACATAACATCAGAAGTAGTTGGGGCCAGGCACGGCTACAGCCACCTGAGCCCTGTGGGATGCAAGTCTCCAAGAAGAGCAAACTGGGGCCAGGTATGGCTGTGGCCACCTGAGCCTTGTGGGGTGCAAGACCTTGAGGAAAGATAGTTGGGGCCGGGCACGGCTATGGCCACCTGAACCTACTGGAGAGGGAAGCCCCATGGCCTTGAGTGAAGGGGGTAGTGTGGAGCCTCAATGAAGTGGGGGAAAACCAGAGGGCTGAGAGCCCAGTGTGTGTATGTGTATTAGACAGTTGCTCCCAGAAGGGGCTCAGACCTGGTAAGGTAATTGGTTGGCCACTACCTCAATGAGAGTAATGGGAGAGGCCCAAAAGACAGTACATCTGCCAACCAAGGTACAAACTAGCTAAGCCTGAGGGGCCTGCTCTGAGCAGGAGCAAGGTAGCATAAGTTGTCGTGAAAAGAGCCCCTGTGAGAGGGGGTGGAGCGTGAGAGGCCCTCATTAGAGGACGGCGGTATGAATGTGAGTGTCTTAGGCCTGACAACCAGGCCCAAGCTTGGTCCGGCAGTAAGCCAGGAGCACTGTGTCACCTGGAGGCCATCTGCAGGGCTTGGGCTGCAGTTGTGGGAAGGAATGGAGCTGCAGATAGTGCCCCCTGGCAGCGGGGCAAGAATGGATAGCCTCTCGTCTTAATTAATTAAGTTGTTAATTAATTAACAACAAGGCATGGCAGGCAAGTCAGGTGGGAGGGTGTGCCCAAAGTCAAGCGGGGAAAACTAGCACTGTGGCTAGTTGGAGTCCCACTTCACTACATACTAGTTGAGAAGAATCTTTCCAACACATAGAAGTTTTTGGTATTTTGTTTTCTTAGGCTTAGAGTTCTCTGGAATAACTTGATTTCCTGAAACTACAGTCCAACAGCACACACAGATACTAGCACATGAAACAACAAATACAGGTTCAATTTATTGCCACAAACTGTGGCCCATGTACTGAAGAAATAGTTTTTCTAACTCACCTGGTTGCCAACTAAAAGCAGGTGTTCTCCCAGCAAAAAGTCCTTTAGCATATCCTCCATCACCATCATGTGCTAGAAACATAAAACACCATCTTAAATGCAGGATTATACACATAGAATAGTGAATGTAGTATGCAGAAATTATGTTAAATATTTTTACCAGCACCTTTTAAACACCATGCATAGAATTATTTTCTATTTTTGTGAAATGGAATTGTTAGCCTCCTTCTAATTATATGCAGAGGGAATTTGTACAGTAATTGAAACAAAGTATATGTCTTTTAACTCTATCGCCATAATTTCCTACACTCTACTGGGCTCCGAATGTCTGATTACCATAAACCTAGGCGCATCCCAAAAACATGCCTCATCTCCCTTTATTTTAATTGGCTTTCTGTGCCTCTAACCTAAAACCTCAACTATTCCTTTTGGCTGCAGAACCTACTACGCACAACTGTGTTTTGTCACCTCCACATTCAATTATTAAAATTACCATTATTTATTTGTTTGTACATAATGACTAAGGGGAGCATGCAGGTTCAAGTACCTATTGTGCTAAGCACTGTGTAGACATACAATCAAAGACAATCCATGAATTTAAATAAGCAAAACAAAGAAAGGATACATTATCTTTGTTTTACAGATAGCAGATAGAGTTGCACCAGTACACTGGTCCATATCATATCAGCACTGATAAAAGGAAAATTTGCATTATCACCAATCCGCTTTTTGTGGCTGATGTGGCTGATTAATGTCACTAATAAATGCTGCATGCATGGGCACAGCCATAGCATGCACATGGCCAGGAATGCAAAATGGCAGCTTGGAGATCAGCATCTGGCTGGTAAGTCTGGGGGGCCAAAGGGAGAAGGGGTGTGGGGGAGGGAAGGGCTCAGGGGGGGCAGATCAAGGTCCCCATGGTTGTGGGGGTTGGACTGAGACAGAGGCAGGTGCTGCCAAGCCAGGGTTGGGTGGGGTGTGGGACAACGTCGCAAGTGCCTCATCTGGGGAGCATGGGGAAGGGGGGTGGCTCCTGCCACTGTGTGCACCCTGGGGGAGGCATGGAGGGCATGTACTTCTTGGATCTGTGTATGAAATGAGGCCAGGCAGCCACTGTGTGCTTGGGGTGCTGGTGATGCTTGGCAAAGGGGTTGGGCTGGAGCTGTACTCAGGGTGGGCAGTGGCAGCACTGGGAGGGGGCACTACAGCGTGGATTATAGTCACCCAAAAATTTGCTGTAGCCCCCCCTCCCAGCACCACCACCACCACCTGCCCCGAGCACAGCCCTGGCTCAACCCCCACCCACTGGGAAGAGCCCAGTGTCACCCCTGGCCCCAAGCTCAGTAGCAGCCCGCCCTTACCCTGCGCACACATCTGGGAGCACGTGCCCTCCATGTCTCCCCTGGGGTGCACACAGCAGTGGGCATAGGAGCTCCCATATGAGCCTCCCAAAGGAGCCTCTCACAGCTCCATCCTGCACCCTGCCCCATCTCACCCCAGCTGGGTAGTGCCTACCCCTGCCTCAGCCCTCGTCTCACTCCCTGCCTCACTGTGGAGTCCTTGATCTGGCCCTCTCTACCCCCACCCCGACTTAACAGCTGGATGCTGTTCTCCAAGCTGCTGGGCTTGCATATTGGCAATCGGATAAGTATTGGCCGATATGGCTTGTTAATAATCAGCTATCGGTATCAGTCCAAAAATTCTTTATCAGTCCATTCCTACTTGCAGATGTTCCCTTAATGGCATGTTGGGATCTAATCCCCGAACCCAACAACTCTACCTCCTGCCATGCCATATGTGCCAAAATGCTAATTTGATCTTATGTGCTTAAATTACATTCACTTATACAAACTTAAAGGTAAGACATTAGGCCTGCCTTGAACTCAAAGATAAGTTTTTTCTACTCCAATTAATGTTTATTTTCAAAGGAAACAAGGCAAAACAAAGAAAAAACCATCTTAAATCCAGCTTTTCCTATACTCCTTGCATCTGAATTAGACTGTATTCAAAAGCAAAATGCTTTATAGTTATACTAATGAAAGCCTATAAAAGGTATAAAGTTGGTAATATATGTAAGAAGGAAAATTTTAACCTAAACTTGTTTTCCTCAAATAGATTTATTTAAAAATGTAATTAGCAAACAACAAAGTGAAAAATGCTGGCTGCTTTACCAGCAACAAAATCTTGGGTATCCTCCTTTCTATCTAACGAAAATAGGTCATCTGTAAGTAGGTCAAATAGGGTACTCAGAAAAAGGAAAGCCTGTCTTTACATAAACATTACTAGTTTTTCTTTCAGCATTATTATTTTATCTGCATAGTACTAGCTTCTTAAAAACAGTAACTCTACATTATTACTATAACTCCTTTGGTGTGGTGAGAAAAGGGTCTTAATTTTCCAACTTCCTCAAAATTAGATAGAGGGGGATGTTTTTAATAAAACTTATAAATTATGCTTAATATTGCAAATCTTAATCAGCTGTGTCAAAATCACATGCACCACAATTTTTCAGCAGTTGGAAAAACAGATTTAAAGGAAATTGTGTACTCCACTTAAAGGAAACTGCATAACTTAAATCACAGGTTCCCAAACTGTGGTATATGTACCACTAGTGGGGGGAGCAGATTGAGGACCCCACAGTGAGGGAAGGAGTAGGGCAGGGGCAGGGGCTGAGGTAAATGGGGCCCTGGGGTTGTGATGGGTCAGTCAGAGCCCAGGCAGCACGTCCAGGAGTATGGTGGGGGGCTCTCGGCCATTCTGTGAACCCTGGGGCAGGTATGTGAGGTACATGGTCTACTATCCTCTCTCCAACAGTGGCAAGGGTAGATATTTTATAGGGAAAACAATGAACAGGGTATATCTAGAGTGATCTATCCCCTGTTCCTTATCCTCCCTGGCATTTACCATCACTGGTTTAGAAACGCCAGAAGACACATCCCTGAATGTTGTTTAATACCTATTAATACGTTTTTCATCTATGTATTTGTCTTGTCCTTTTGAACATGGCTATGCTATCTGTCCCTACAACTTCCTGTAGTAATGCATTCCACAAGTTAACTATCTGTTGTGTAAAAGAGGGCTCGCTCTTGTTTTATACATGTTTCCAGCTAACTTCAGAGGGTGGTCCCTAGTTCAAGTCCTCTGGGGCTTGGTGAATCACAGTTCCTCATTTACTTTGTCTACATTGTTCATGTTTTTTACAGACCTCTACCCTCCTCAGTCTTCTCCTTCCCAAACTGAAGTCCCAGGATTATGTGTGTATAAGTAAATGTAGTTTATTTTACTAAATCACAGAATGCTGTTTTTTGTCCTTAAGCCAATTTCATCCTTCAGCAGATGTGTAGGGATACAAAATCATCATCAGAACACTTGAGACCTTCACAGTGAAGTGGGAGATGGCAATACAGGACTTAAGAAGAAAATTAATTTTAGTTTGTAATGCACTACTATGTTTTTGAATAATTCTCTTTATACTGCTATCAGTAAAATATTTGGAGCAATGTCTTTTACCATACATATTTAATGACGTGTGCTGCCTGAAGTGGGAAAAACAGTATTCTAAAATAAGTTGTGATCAATATTTTCAATTTGTAATCACTGAAGTTATTCTCTACTTTAAACAAAAAGAGTAATACATAAGTGCATCTTTGGGTTTTGGAAGATCATTTGTGAAAATCTCAGACATGATGTGCTTTACTGAAATGGCAGAACAAAACCTCACACATGTAGTAGAATTATTAAGGAAGAAGAACATTCTCATTCGTTCACATTATGTGACCTGTCTATCACTTTCATAAGAGCCTATACAGTGAAGACTAAACTTTGTCCCATGAAGAAAAAAAAGAACAGGAAAGACATAAAACAAGGTAGACTGATTTACATGTGAAAATCTTCCATTTAAATAATTTCACTCAACTTTCCCACTTGTACTTCAGCTATTTTCTGAAGGGATAGCTTTACAACTAAATAATGCCTTTGAAGTAGATTTAGTACATCTTTTTGCTGTATAGTATAAATATAACTATACATAATTTATTTAAAAAACTATATAGCTTAATATTTTCAGATTCTTATTAAGTGATATATTTAGTGTGTTAAAAATGGTGGCTGATATACTGCTTATTTACTAGGAACTTAAATGTTACTCATGATTTGTGCCAAACAACTTCATTAGAATGGTACAATACGTAGTGGTAACAAACCTGTTTATAACAAACCCTACCCCCCCCTTTTAAAAATCCCACCAGCAGGAAATGATTTTCTCATTCTTACAATGCAGACATTGACTAACTTTATTGTAAACACCCTCTTTTAATGGATTTTTCTCCTACTTACAGGGAGATTTGTTTTAATGATGTTGCACCATATCTGGAATTTAATTACACAGAAAAACAGCACATAAACTTTGGTTTTATTAAACAAAACAACCTAAAATGTTTAGATACATAATCTTCTCATTTCAAAATACATTCTACATTTACAACTTGAGAATCTGTTGAAGAGAGGGTTTAATTGTCATCAATGAAATAAACAGTTTATTTCAAATTAGCTTGGAAAATGTTTAAGCTAGGCCTAAGTGAAAGTGCCTTGACTTTAGCCCCTACATGTTGCAGTTCACTGAAAAGGAGATGGTTTCCTAAGTTACCTAACCTGTCCTTCAAACTATTACATCTAGTAGCTCTCATGCTCCTCATTTTTAATTATACTGAGGCTGTAGCTCATGGAGGTTCAGCATATTTATTTTTAACTGTTTTAAGAGGCATATTCTTAGGCTTAGCAGAAGTTGATTTTTATTTTGATGGCAAAAATCAATGTTTATTTTTAAATATTTGATTTTTATCAATTTGAAATTTTTGGGACTGTGCAAAATGAGTTTAATTTTTTTTAACTGATTTGGTACGTGTGTACACATACACCTCTACACGTGCAGCAGCTAAAGCAGGTGCTGAGGGCTGTATTGGTAAGGCTATGCTGGGAGCGGGGCAGGAGGGGCAACATCATTCATGAGGACATTGAAACTGTTCCAAGTGAATGTTTGTCTGAGGGGTAGGAAAGCTGCTACTGCTTGAGACAGCACGGAAGCTATTTGGCTATAACAGTTACAAATGTAGTGAAACTCCTCCAACTTTTACCCAACTTCATTCAGGGATAAAGCTGGGGCAACTTAGCTCACTTATGTCACTACAGGGGTGTGTGCACATATCATTTAGATCAGGTACAGACATTACACTTTTACTGCTAAGTGACTGGAAACCAGCCTATACCTATAACAGAACAGACGTTTGTCACACAAAGACTGGTTTAAAACTATACCATTTACAAAAACAACTAAACTTCAATCAATTCTGCCTTGGGCCTTTTGAATGTCTGCACCTAGCCTTAGAGTGCACCAGCTATCAGGAGATCTTGAGCAGAAGCTTCTCCCTTTTTTAAACTGCTCCAACTGAACAGGCAGATCCTGTGGTTCAGATGCAGCTGACTAATAGTGCTGATACCTCTATATTGTGTGGAGAAGAAAGATTACCATCTAGTAAAGAGAAATGGACATGCCTTTGGAAGGTGGACCTGTGTTTTTTTCTTTCAGGACATGCACATTAGGGGTGTGCAAAGTGGGCAATATTCAATTCGGATTCAGGGGACAGTGACTCAATTAGTTGATTTGGATCGCTGTTCCGATGAGATTCAGCTGAATTGAAATCTGAAGATTTTATTCTGAGTCTGGGGGAGGTTCACCGCAAAGTGCACCAGCATGGTGATCGGCCATCGGGGGACACTGGGTGCCCCCCCCTAGACCCAGAAGGCACCAGCTGCCCCACACACTTTGCAGTGGACCCAGAAGTGGATCCAAAGCACTTCTGGTCCACTTCCAGGTCCACTGCTAATTGTGCAAGGGCTCCAATTCAATTCGGAGAGATTAATGGGTATCCTGATTCTATTTGGAAATTCGGCTGCCAAATCGTCTCTGAATTGAGTTAACAACTGAAGCGTTGCACAACCCTAATGCACATACACCTTCTTCTGTCCTTTATAATTTGGCTTAATTCCTTTCCCTGTAGTTTCTCTGTCAGTTGAAGGGTGTGAAGAGCTGAGGCAGTATTGCTGTTAGGTCCAAATGGCACAAAATTGACACCAATCATAACAGAGATTTTAACCATTACATCCTATTGAAGTGAAGTGAAGTCTGCATATGTACGACATGGCTCTTGAGAAATTCTTGAACTCTGGCCAAAAATGGCTTTCAGACAGTTCAGAATCTTAGGACTTGTGCATGAAATATGCATAAATAAATCATAGTTATAATAAGAAGCAATAAGAGAGCAAGAGATGGAATAACTGTAGGGCAACTGCAGATAACATTTCAGTATCCCTGAATATTGTTAAAACAACAACTGAATATTATGTAAACAGTTTGTGAATTCACTCAGTTGTTAATAAGCATAATGAGGGAGCACCAAAACTCTTTCAAATACAGTAACCGAGCAGTAAAAGATTTTCCAAAAATAATTCAACTGTTTTAATATTTCTTTAAAAGTATATACTAGTAATTCCTACTCCAATTTAACTACTGCAGGCCTGTAAAACTTGCAAGTTCTAGACTTCTAAAAATAGAATATTAGAACTGTTGACCCATCATACAAAATGGTGATATAGCCAAGCAGCAATAATAAAACTTCTCATTTATTATAAACAAAATCAAAAGGGCAACAGCAGTTCCTTTATTTCTTATGAATCATCTCCAGGAATGTTATAATCTCCTTATATGAAAGTATGGTTATGAACCTTGATCTTCAGTCATCTGAAATGAGCACCAAATTCAGTGAGAAGACTAGCATTTTTTCCATGGTCACAATATGAACCTGATTCAGGCAGTTAAAAAAAATATACCCTTTGAAAGTTCATTACTACAATGCTTAGCAATGTCCATTGCACCTACATACTCAAGGAAGTGCACTTACCTGGGTGTTTTCATAAAACAGAACATCAGGCACTTTCATTTTTTCACTGGAGTTATAGATTGGCATACTGGTGGACCCTATCTTCAGAATACCATTATGTACTTCATCTTGAAATTTTATATAAAAACAAAAACAAATTACTTTTAGGTGGTTTGCATAGATGACAGGTCAACTACCCATGTAAGAGACAATACATATATTTGCAGCAATCAGTGGATTACTAAGGTTTGCCAGAAATATTTTGTTTCCTAAATTTTTAAAGAAAAGATGTCAAAAAAATAGCTGCATCAAGCTCCATGGTTTAAATGCTACAAAATTACTAATTATAAGTGAATTTCAACAGCACGTACCACACAAGTTGTAAAAAGTTCTGTAACAATGAATGACAAAATTGGTAAAATGATCAGGGGAATGTATCATACAGGTAAGTATCACTGCAGACTGTGGATAGTTGCTTTGGTTTAATGTGATACTCATTTGTTCTTATCAGGGCGTGTCTACATGTGATGCTACATCACTGCACAGTGCAGTACAGTGCTGTTACTGTGCCATCATTTAGTATGTCCAAAAGAAAATACTAAATGCCAACGCAATAACAATGGCGCTGTAGGGGCACATTACATGTGCCCTCAGAGTGCTACTAAAATTGTTCCATCATTTATCCCCTTCTAAAAACAGCAAGCTAAATCACTTCCTTTACATTAAATCACTGTTAAGTTTCTCTTTCAGCACAAGATCTGTGTAAAAACGGGGTGGGAAGGAACATTTAGCATCTGGGTATGGCTAAATCTGTCCTTCTTGAAGGAACCTCCAGCTGTAATTCAGGTAGAAAAATCATTAAAACATTATACTAGCTACAACAGTGTGCTACAAGTAGTTATAATGTAACACAGCAGTTCCAGATAAGCAGCTCTACCTCCAACAGGTATTTGCCCTTTTTCTTTATTCAGACTTCCTACCAGACTGGATTAACCTGGAATGTCATACTGAGAGAGAATGCTCTCCACTGCCTTTTCATTTTGTTTAGTTTAAGTGTGATAAGGCTTTGCACGTTGAGTTGTCATGAAATTTCCATAGCATGGACATAAGCTTCCTAGTAAAACTGCAGTATTTCTAATATTACACATCATAAATATGTTTGAATGTCATACATTAACACAGTAATAGAACTTTTTCATATTTGTATTTACCTTTGTAAAACATTTAATTTTGTATTTCAAGAAATTAATCTCTAGTCACATGACTATAATTCATGCCATCTTTTAACCAGTATGAAATTAGCATTTGCCTCAAATTTCTGCTTGTATGTTTTGAAACTGAAATAAAGCTGGATTACTAGGGCATTTATAGTAAGTGCTAAAAATGAAGAAAAGTACATATAAGTACATATATAAATAGACATACACCTATACATATGTAATGTATACCATGTATTGTATATATGTGCAATATACACACATATATAGAAAGTGCCATATGCATGTTCTAGACAGCCAACAATGAAAGCAGAAAAGATAAACACATGTAGGACAAAAGCCTGAGCAACTGTGCAGGGAAGGAACAGAGAACAGAGATTACTGGTGGGGAGAAAGGAAATTAAGTATGCTGAAAAGAAGGGCTTAGTGGACAGGAAGCAGCAGTCTGTTCGATGTGAGCTGTCTAACAGAAAGCATGAAGACAAGAACAAGAAAAAGAAATGAACAGATCAGGAAGGCTATAAGATAGAGGCGAGATAAGGCACCAGGAAGAAGTGAAAACTGGAAGATATTAAGATGAAAGATATTAGAACATATAATTTTATATTCAGCATTGAAGGCAATAAAAAGAGCTCAAATGTGATGTAGCATGAGATGAAACTCAGATGACTATCAAAGAGAGGAGGAACACATTAAAAGAGAGATGGGAAAGAAGTTGTCTTTAGCACCAAAGCTTTGTATAGTCTGGGGAGTCAGAAGAGAGACTCTGCCATAATCAGTGTGAGAGATCTGTTCTGCTCTGTTGACAGTAATGAGAGAAAATGTTAGTAACATTAAAGAGGATGAGGCAAAAGAGGGGAGAAAGTAGCATGGGACAGAGACAGCAATACTGAGAGATCACACCAAAAACTTTAAATGTCTGAAAAGCATGAAGAGCAGTGCAGTTGTCAAGTATGCTAAAGGAAAGGAGCCCATTAAAGTCTGTGGACAAGGATCCTTTTTATCCAGGTAATTTAAAACGAAAAGTAGATGCACAGGTCCATCAGCCCAGAGTATGATGGACCCTCTACACAAATATGACAATAGAATCACATTACATTCCAATGAAACAAAGGCGAAAGAATGCAAACTATGCTTAAATAAGGATCATTTAGTATAGTTTGCATGTTCAGCAACTGAGTCATTTTCATAAAAGAACAAAAAAAGGTAATAAATAAAATCTTACAACTATAATCCTTCTCCTCCAGTTTCCTTATATCATCTGGATTTGTCTCAATCCCAGAATCCAGCAAATTTTTATGCAAAGCTGATCTTGCAAGGTTTGGCAAAAACCTAAATTAAGGGGTTAAAAGAAAAGGAAAAGTTTTTGTTTTGTTTTTACTTTTCTCAATAGTCTGGATTGTTTTATAATAAAAAAATTAGCAAGAAGCTTTTTCCTGACCTCACACACTAAATAATGTCAATTTCTGTCCCACTTGGAGAGTTTCCAACATTTCACCTATTCTGGCTGTGCTTAGGAAAGGAAATAGGACTTCTTGCATAGAAACCCCATCTGACTTTCCACCAATAACTCCAAATTTCAAAATCATCTGGATTAGGAAAACAAAGACAAACCTAGCAAAGTCATACAGGATAGCATTCCTTAAGTCTAACCTAAATTTCACTCCTAAAATTCATATTAATATAAATATTAATTTTAAGAGTTTACAATGCTTTATGAAACTAGTTTAAAGAAGGAATAAAATAGAACTGAAGGTTAGGGCCTTTCACCTATAACAGTCCATGAGACCTGGATTGGAAATTTTATCTACCCTCAGCTTTCTTTTTTCTCGATTTATTGCACAGAGCAACAGGAGATGAGTGTTCTATACTTTGAGGATCTGGGCCCATCAACTTTCTTCCTCACTCTTCTGAAACCTTTTCATAACTTGATTGTTTCCTTTGAGAAATCTAAGAACTAAAACTTTTTTTAATGAGAACAAAATTCCAATCAACATCTAACCACATTAGATTTTATTAAATATATGATCATAGGAAAGTAGGGCTGGAAGGGAACTCACAAAGGTCATCTATTCCAGCTCCCTGCTCCTATGACTTTCAATATGATTTTCCTTTTTTGTGACCCCAGAATGCTGACATGGAATGAGATCCTATTTGTGTATTTTTAATGTTATGCAGCATCTGAGGCATCTGGCACATATGCAAATAAAAGTGTGATGGGATCTGATATGTGATTTTGTATTTATTTATTTATTTATTACAGTTGTGCTTCCTACCATGCCACACATACACCACAGGAGGTATGACTGTGGGACTATCCCATTATGCCATAATTCTGGTGTAGGAGGCGGCTAGCATACTAATGTTGATTCCGGGTGCCCCCTGCAGCAGCAATTTGGCAAGATCCTGCGTCCAGGAACCCAGTTAGTTGATCCAGGCTCCCAGTAACAGGGACACAGCATGTGCTCCCAAGACTGGGACCCATCAGCTAATCTGGGCTTCTAGCTGCAGGAATGCACAGCGCATCCCCACTGTTGGGAGCCTGGATCAGCTGATGGCTCCCAGCCATGGGGGCACATGGTGCTGCTCTACTGCTGCTCCCAGCTGTGGGGGTGTCTAATGCACCCCTGAGGGTGCATTAGCAGCAGCTAATCCTGCTCCTAGCCTTGGGGGCACATCAGAGTCTTTGACATCAATGGTCCTCCAAGGCTGGGAGCTGATATGCACTGTCAACCTTCAGAGCATGTGAGAATCAAGGGGTCCAATGCACTCTGAAGGCTGGGAGCCCCAAGCCTGGGCACATATTCAATGAATGGTATAATAGGAACCAACCACATAAGTTATTAGCCATTTTTTTGTGTAATAACTTGGTGGCTTATTCTTTGTTTTATCATGCCATTAACTGCATTAACCTGTGGCCAGGTAATGTGCCTGAAACAGAGATTAGAAAAGAACTGCTGCATGATTCATTTCAAATTGAGTTTTAAGTCTAGGAATGCCATAGAACTGAATCTTAACATTCCCAGCCTACAAAAGGTTACGAATAGTTATTTTAGTAACTAACTCCTAAAAAAAAACCCACATTTAAAAATCAGCTGAGCATATGAGCAGTTTTTGAGGGAGTCTGAACTTCTGCAATAAAATTAGTATTTCTACCTGGAGAGACAGGCCTTATTGACAGCATGATAAAGACTTTCATCTGGATACCGAGATAGCCGTCGACAAATTCGTAATAACTGTCGTGTGGATAAAGATGATGCCAGTGACTGTGCCTATCAGAAATAAAAGGTAATTTTAATTCCAAGTCCTCTTTCGTTTAAACTGGAACATACAAGAAAGAATAATTTACTCCGTAAGCAATCATTTCAGCTTTTTGATCTTAAACAGGTGTTTTCATCTTCATTTCTCAGTTTCTGCCTCTTGATTCTTTAGGGGTCATAATTTAGTATTTTTTGACAGAAATGCATTACCATGGAAATCATGATGTCACCAGAATATCAGCTTTCTCATTATAGTAGAAGAAAAAGGGTGCTGGAGAAGTTATAGGTAGGGACAAGTGTAATTCAGGCTGCGGCAGAGGGAAAAGTTGGCTCCCTTCAGGGTCACTGGAGATCATTTCAGGTGTTTTTTCGGGCCGGCTCTTGCAAGCCTCTGATTGGCTGAGGGAGCCCATCATGGGGCTGACCTCCATTGAACAGCAGCGTACAGGCTGTTCTTCAGCTGTTTTAAAAAAGTCAAGATCACCACTTAGAATTCTAAGTGAAATCATAATAAATAAACTTAATCAAACAACAACTTTTAAGGAGTGCTAACTTTTACAGCTTCCCCCCACCTGGCACTGGTCTCCTGAGCCCCACCCTGCCCTGCTGTGCAGATAAGGGGAGGGGGAAATTCTTCTCCACACCTGTGCAGCAGCAAAGCAAAGCAGGGCTCAGGAGAGCTGTGCCGAGTGAGGGAGGAAGCCCCTGCAGCAGAAGCGCCCTGCGCCCCCATGCCCAGCTGTGGAGCCAGGCACCCAGCATGCCTATGCCTGCAGCCCCTAGGAAAGGGGATACTTACCTGCTCTGCTCTGGGCAGGGCTTTTAAACTCCCTGCCAAAGTGGGGAATTGAACAACCTGATTGGCTGAGTCCTGGGAGGGGCTAGCCTGTACTAGGCTGCCCCTGGAAACATGTGGGGCTTTCGAGTGTTTCCAGGGCTCTGCTACCTTTCTTCTCTGAACTTAAGATAAGGTTTTTGGTTTTGTTTTTTACTTTATTCCCTGCCTTCCATCTCCTATGGTTTCAGGCCATTTCCAGCCAAATTGTAGTTTTCTGGGGCTTCAGGAGAAAACACTAAATTTTGGGATTTGCCCTGAAATATACTGAAGCCCAAATAATAGCAGTCCCTAGGTATAAGTTCAGAAATTCCTTTGAAAATTTAATTTGGGTCAACAGAAATTCTTTCTTTATATAATCTCAAGCACATACAATCTCAAATGGAAAAAATGAAAATATCCTCCTAGTAAACTTAAAATATTCTCTGAGTAAAATGTAAATCAAAACCAATCTTTTTCTGTGAAATCTTTCAACTTTGAAAATGAGGCACTTACTGTTCAAAAACATATTATTAAAATTTTTCCAATCAGTACTATTACATTGCATAAAGGCTACTTTCTAACATATGACAGATCCAGGTTAATATTTTGAAAAAAACTTAAGTAACTGCAGTTTATATTCCATTTTCTAAAAAAACAAACTTAAAAAATTAGAAACTTTAAAGGATTTAGGTTCCTGGGTTACTCTACAATTTTCTGACGACAGAGACATTTTCAAATGAAATGTAGGATTTCTGGATCAAATAACTGTTTGGTAGGGCTGCGCGAAATTTTGCCGCCAGTTTTGTTTCGGAGCTACTTCAACTTTTTTTGAGGCTGAAACAGCAAAATTGAAATGGAAGAGATATGGTTGACACAGCCTCAAAACAAAATAAGGCAGGTTGAAATGTTTCACTGCTTTGACGTTGTTTCGATGTTTTGTCCATAGGCTATGATGCAGAAGGTTGAAACAGCAAAACCATTACAAAAATGTGATTCTCCTGCTCTACTTGGCTCTACTTGGCATTGGCGAAACTGCAGCTGGAGTACTGTGTTCAGTTCTGGGCTCCATGCTTTAACAAAGATGTGGTAAAGCTTGAGAGAGTCCAAAGGGCTACCTATATGATCATAAACTTGCACAGAAAGCCATATGAGAAGAGGCCAAGGGACCTGGGTCTCTTCAGCTTGAAAAACAGAAGGCTGAGAGGGGACATGATAGCAGCTTACAGCTACATCAGAAACATACATCTAGGGCTCAGTAAACAACTGTTCACCAGGGCACCTTTGGGGAAAACTAGGAGTAATGGTCACAAACTCCAGGAAGATCATTTCAGACTCATTTCAGGCTCAACGTTAGGAAAAACTACTTCACAACCAGGGTGTCCAGACTGTGGAATAAGCTCCCTCCTGAGGTGGTATGATCATCTACCCTGGAAATCTTCCAGAGGAGACTGGACAGTCGCCTTGCTAGGGTCACCTGACCCCCAGTTATATTTCCTGCTTGGTGCAGGGGGCTAGTTTTGCTGGAGACACACTGATTGATGCATGCCAGAGTACTGTTAGCCCTGCTGGCTACAGCATCGCCCTGCTAGCTCATGTTCATACTGTGGTCAATTATTACCTCCAGGTCTGTGGTGGCAGGTGATGGGGAATCTTCAGTCCTACTGCTTGATGAAAGGCAAGAGTTGCACAAGCACCCACGTCACAAGTTTTGCCTGTCAGCAGCCAGAGGTACAGAGCCCCAGAACCCCCCTGCACCTATGTCCTTGACAGCTGGCAGGCTTCATGGCCGCAACAGGGGCTAGCAGGCCTGCAGCTTTTACCCTGCTGAGCCTTAACACATGCGGTGTCACCCATGTCACGAGTTTTGCTTGTCTGCAACTTGAGGCACAGTTTCCTTTAAATCTCTGCACCTATCTCCTTGAAACTTGACAGGCTTTGTGGCCTCAGCAGGAGATAGCATGCCTGAAGTTTTGACCCTGCTGTCGCTTAAGACATACACATGACATGAGTTCTGCTTTCAAGACTTTGGGGTGCAGTTTCCCTGAACCCACTGCACCTATCTCCTTGAAACTTGTCGGGCTTCATGCCCCCAGGAGCTAGCAAGTTTCATCCAAATCAGGCAAGAAATGACAAAGTTATAGGCTGTTTCAAACTTCCCCATTATATCATGTAGTTGAAATGTTGAAACAGGGTTGAAATGGCAAAACTCTTTCAACAGAATGGAACGGACCAGCTGTTTAGACTCGAAACAAAATCTGAAACGGAACGCTGTTCCATCGAAACATCAAAACACTGATTGAAATGGAATGCTGCTATTTTGCACAGACCTACTGTTTGGTGTAACAGAGGATTATCATCAGCTATACCATGTTAACTCAGTTGGAAGCCAGAGCAAATACTGACTAATATTTTAAAAAATGATATACTACTATAGATACACATACAGTAGAGACTGAAATAAGCCCATAAACATGCTTGTTGACGTTCATTGAAAAGCCCACAAAATTAAACCATGTCAACATTTTAAGAAATGCCCATAATAAAATGTTGAACATTTAGAGATTAAATGTTTCCTCCCTTCCCTCATCTATTTCTTATTTTCCTATGTCAAATTTTTCCTATGTCACTGCTTTTTGGGACAGCTACCACTTTTGTATTTTATATCTGGATGGCATCTTAGTGGCATCTCTATATTCTAGTGCAAATCACATAAATAATATTAATAAAATAAGAGATGCAGGCTGAATATTCTACAGGCATATTTCTATTGTTAAAATTTTAAACAACAGCTAAAATTTCAAAATCAACTCAAGTGGAAAATTACTGAGACAGTTCTATAAATAGTCCTATATTGCTAAAGCATAAATTTAAACTCATGCCACAGGCATGCTATTCCCAACCTATCTCATGTCACTACTGACCTACAGGCATCTTCCCTGCATCTGAACTGTGACCCACTTCTTCCTTCACAGCATGCACTTTCTTTGAGTATTTCACAGTACAAACATACACATATATACGGAGTGGTTTTTTTAATACTGTGTATTTCTAAACATTAAGCCTTAACAAAAGGAATGCATTTACCCCTCTGCCTTTATAAAGCCCCAACTAAGTAAGTATACGAAGCAATGTAAGACTGTAATATTAACAATGCCATAAAGACGTAAATAGGAGTAAATGTTCATTTCTTTTTAAGATCTCAAAATTAGTACCTGCTAAGTAGTGCACAGTGCATTTGTTTCCTGAAATAATGTAATTAAAAAATAAAATCAAATACAGGCAAAGCCTATTGTTGGTATCAAACTCAGGAGAGCTGAGGAAGGTGGATTATAGGGCACATTCAACTTTTGATATGAACACAATTTACATGTGTGCAGATCTATAAAATTAAATTACACAATTCCAGTGCAAAGTGTTCTAGATTTATCTTCACAAAAATAAAACTGCGCTTCTCAGTTGTCATAACAATACATATTTAACTGAGTCTTGACTGTATCTTTTAAAAATAAGTTTATAGTTACCAGGTCAGCAGCATTTTTTTCTACACAACACTGCTTAAATATAGCTGCATACATCAGAGTACTATACTGAACAAAATATAAGATGACCCCCCCACCATATTAGATTCTATTCATGAAGCAGTGAGAGGACAGGTGGTGGGGGAGGCGTGCAGTTTGATCCCTGCTGTCTGTGCTCTCCCATTTACTTCCCTTGTGCTTGTCCCCCGCAGCCTCAGACACCCATGCCCCTTCCCCCCCCCTACACTCTTTCTCTTTCTGTGCCACTTCTACCCACCACAGCCTCAAGACCCTGCCCCCCTTGCCCTGCCCATCTTGTCCCTCTGCACTGCTTCTGCTCCCACAGCCCTGGATCCCCTCATCCTTCCTCCTCTGTTCCTGCCACTCCACCACCCCCTTAGCTTTTCTTCAGCACTGGCAGGCTCCTACTGCAGCCTAGGACATGGAGCACAGCTCCATCCTGGCCCCATAGCAGTGATATAGAGCTGGCACTAGTGGCTGCTATCGGGCCAGGACATGCTCTGTACTCCAGGCTGCAGTGGAGACAGAGTTTGCCAGCACCACAACAAAAGCAGTGGGGTGCAATGGGAAGTCGGGGAAAAAGTGGTGTGTGGGGGGGGAGACAGGAAGCAGCAGATGTCTGAGGCTTCAGGAGAGGATGGGGCATACTGGATTGTAAGGCAAAGGCCTTTTTTCCCCCACATTAAATGGGGGAAAAAGCATGGCCTTTTAATCAAGTAAATATGATAAAAATAATTGTCCTTTTGTTTTCCAAAGCTCAGTTCTTACAATTATATAATTTTTTCCTGCCCAAAAAACCTCAGCAGCAAAATGTCAGCTCCTAAGAAGGTATTGCATACAACTGTTTTATAAGGCAAGACAATTAAATATAATTCTGGCAGATGACATTTGTAAACCTGCTTAATTTTAATCAGTTGCTTAAAATCTGCTTATCACAATGCACATATAATACTATATGATTTCACGAGGAAAAAGGAAGTAGCTTTACATACCAGGGCAAAATAATTTCTTTGTAAGTAGAAATAAAACAATGGCAAAGAAAACAGGTATAATATAGAATGACTAGCAGAGAACAAATCTGAAAAAGGGTGGACTTACAGTGGGGTCATTAGTTTTCTGAAGCTTGTGTGTTAGTGATAACAACTGTTCTACTGCAACTTTGGGTACGTTTGGAATCTGTTTGAAAGACAAAAATAAATGTATGCATGAGTGTGCATAAGTTATGTGTATTCACAGTGTATATGTATTTGCTTTCAATCACCCAAAAGGAATATATTTCAACAAAAAACATTAGTTTATGTAGAAAACTACCATGATTAGAAGATGAATTTATATCTATTACATTAGCGGGTACTCAGATTCAAGTATAAGGAGTCATTTTTGCTATGCAAAAGAACTCTACATCAGAAAAGAAATTAAGCATTCATCATATATTACAATATTTTCATTCATAATTATATCCAATAAGATACAGAAACCAATAATTAAAACTGGGAAAAGCATTGCAAGTACTTGCCATTTCTTTAATAACTTGAAATTCTTCATTCTTGGTTAAGGATTTCACATTATGAAAGAGAAACAGAGTTAAAAGCTCTGGGCCCAGCCATTGTTGTGTGCTACTTCCAAGGACAGGTGGCTCCGCCAAGGCAATTATTCTGAATGAGGAGTGGATCGGAAAGATAGACCTACAAGAGAATGTATTTCAAATTGCATTACCTGGCCTACATAACAGGTAACAAATCTGAGCTTGCAACTTCCATATGAAGCATGATCAATCTGCAAGTCAGTTACTGAATTCAGAAATCACAGACAATTGAGGTTGGAAGGGACCTCAGGAGGTCATGTAGGCCAACCTCCTGCTCAAAGCAGCACCAACCTCAACTAGATCATCTTAGCTGAGGCTTTGTCTAGCCAAATCTTAAAAACCTCCTTGGAGATTTTTAGCTCCACTATATTTTCTATTGAGGACATTTGCAATGCAACAGAATACAAAATGAAAGCCAACATGAATAGTATAATGTAACAAGCAATTTAAAAGCAAACCCTCCTCCCCCCTCAACAAAAACCCTGCTTTCATAACTTGTCACATATACATGGTTACTCAAATCTTGTCTTCACCTGGAGTGTGACCCATGCACCTCAAGCTGTGTAAGTACTTATGCTACTGTTTACTTTTACGTATGCCTGAAAGAGACATGATTTATTACTGTATTTACCCAAATTCAAGACAACTTTGAATTTAAGATGACCCCCCCCCAATAATTAGAAAACATAGAAATGTTAACATAGAAAAATTGTAAACATGTATAATTTTCCATGTGCAGAATTTAATTGTCAGACAGTCATCTAAAATGCACCCCCCACTGCTACAACAGGGAAAGTCAGGGGGTAGGTGGTAGCAAAGTTACGTGTCTCAGCCCCTTTTCCCTTGACCACCCCAGTGCCTGCCATACCCCCACACTGCCTGCCCACTTTTCCTGCCCCCTCCCACGGTGCTTGTGCAAACTGCACCTGCCCCACTGCCACTTGCCTTCTGCTTCCTGCCTCTCCCCCTGCTTCTGCTTCCCCTCAGGTGTGACTCCAGCTCTAGCACACTTCCTCTGCTCCAGCCAAGTGACTGCAGTTGTGGCAATGGCACCTCCAGCCCCTGACCCCTAGCTGCTGCTACCACTGCCTGGTTGGGCAGAGGATGGAGTGGGGCTGGAGTCTGCAACTGAGGGTAAGCAACGGTTCAGGCGGAGGAGCAGAGGCAGCAGCTCCAACTCCAACCCTGAGCCTAGGTAGGGACCACAGCTGCAGCAGTTGCCTTCCCCCCACCTTGTTCCCAACCCCCACAATAACAACTTCTTTTACTCCACTAAACTACCAGGAAGTATGATTTTGTGGTGAAGGCAACCATGAGACTGTGGTTCTGTTATGGAATTTCTGTGCGACTCTGTGCCAATCAATTAGATTCTCTTGACCTGTACACATTTGTGGTGCTGATGGTATCCCAGCTGGAATAGATTTGCTTCAAAACCAGAAATGTACTAATAAAAATGTTCCAGGGTGGCCTTGAAGACATTGGTCCCTTGCAAACTTAAGAGCAATTGTTGGTGACAGCCCTGGGATGTCTCCACCAGTGCAAATCTGGGTCTAGACATGTTTGTGGAACCAAGAGAGTGAGGAATGCTCAGAGCCATCACTACAGGCTGTAGCATGGACAAGGCCAGAGTCTAACTGATTTACACAATGCCACTCAAAGTCAGTCAGCAACAGAACTGGGAATTAAATCAGATTCCCCTAACTGCCCATTCAGACCGCATCCAGACAAGCATGGATGTGCAGTCTGTGGCATCACACACAGCACACACAGGTATTACTGAGGATATTTGCAATGCAACAGAATACAAAATCAAAACCAACATGAATGTTGCAGCTTGCAGTGTGGGGAAAGGGGTTTTGACACCAGGAGATCCTGGGGTCAAAAAAACCCACACCAAAAAAAGCAGAGCAGTGTGCATGGTGGCAGCATGTGCAGCCAAAAACTGGAGCCTGGCTAGCCAGAGCCACACTTCAGCTGCTGACCAGGCTTCTTGCCACAGCTACAGCCCCAGGACCCCAGGTAAGGCTGCTGGGGCCAGCAAAGTTGCTGGTCCCAGCACAGTTGCTGGCCCCAGCCTTCCTGGCCACCCAAGTAACCTGCTGTGTGCCAGAGCACGCGTAGTACAGGTGTTCCCCAAGGACATGCACCAGCGACACAACGCCTGCGCTAGTTTGGACACTCCCTCAGTGTCTTCACTACTAGATCAGCCTTTGTGTCAGTTGCCTCTATCTCAATTTCACATTGCATAGATGGGGATAATACTGTTTTCCCATCCTTAGTTTGTTTCGTGAAGATTATAACTTCTTCAGGTCAGCAAGCGTTGTTTAATCTATTTTTATTCAGGGGCTGGAAAAATGAGGCTCCTGATTTTAGTTCTAGATAATAACCCAGATGTAAGTCAACGTTGCAAGAGAATATGCAGTGGACAAAGAATTTCTAAATGACCTGACTGATATACTCTCCCCGTGTCATTTAGTAGCAAAAACAAGTTGTAATTATGGTAATTTAAAGTAACTAATTACATTTTTATTACATGTATTCTGGGAAGTAAATATCATGTTTGAAATTTATCATGTCTGCCTATCTTGGGGCAAATTCTCGCTCTGATTATTTTGTGAAAAAAATGAAGGGTACATATAGTGAACATTGAGGCAAAATTCAAACCTTAAAATTTAGGCTACACGATGAACTGATTAGTTGGTAGCAACAGCAAGGATTCTGAAACAACATAGCATATCCACTGAACCCCCTGGAAAGTTGCCCTCTCAGATCAAAGCAACCACAGCGGGTGGCATCAGTCATTCTCAGCTGACAGTCATAAGCCTAGAAGCTACTCCCTGATTGATAAAAATAGATGTTTGAAAACAACATATGAAATATGAACCAGTAGGTACGTCTTTTTGTCATTAAACTGGGAAAAGGTCAGCAGTGCTCAATCCTGTTACAGAATAAACCATTTCCTAGATAGGAGAACCAATGTATTGTTGCAGATTCACTTTTAAAAAAATAAATAAATAAAAAGTTAGCATATATTAAACTAAATCTTAAGCCCCAGTCTGGTTCTTTTCCTCTTCTGTCATAAAGTGCCAGAAAGTATTCAGCTCTCCTCAACACAGGGTGCATTAGGCATCTAAACCATCTCCCTGTCGCAGCTTTAAACAGCAAGGTTCTGCTGGAGGCACTCTGGGTAATGAGGACAGTGATTACTGTCCAGTATGAGACAGTATGAGAAGGGTAATATGCCTGAGAAATCCTAAGGATCCAGGCCATAGGAGAGCCCCAGCTCAAAAGTAGGGAGCCATAGACAGTGTTTCTGTCTCTCCATCTCTCCTTCCCAACAGCTCTTTCAAAGTGGGTGGTGGGAATACCTGAGGACTGAGCCCTTTATTTTGAATTGATTATCTGCAACAGTATTCCAAAAATCCTTTCAAACTTTTGAACTGAATATTTTAATAATGTAAAAGCTAAAAACTGCCCCCAGAAAAAGATTTTTAATTAGCAAGCTATTTGTCTAAGAAAAGCTCTGACACTGGGATCTGCCGCACTTTGGAAAGCCCTTTACAAATGCATATCTTTCCACTCTTATTCAATCATCTAGTGAAAGCTTTATTTGTATATTCTCTTCACCAAGTGAAGTAACTGCCTTGCTCTGTGACTCTGAATAAGTCATATCTTCATTTCAGTTTTTTAGTCTGTAAAAGGATATAAAACATTTATCTACATCAAATGGGTGATGCTTGGATTAATGCTAGCAAAGCTAGAAATGAGAAAATAAGCACTACATTGATTACTCAAATAAAATTCACAAAAGAGTTAAATCCTGACAAGCCCTGCAAAATCAGGACCAAAATAATTATATCCTTGTTTCTTTGTGAAGTTGTAGTTATTAACCACAAATCCCCCTAATCCTTGTTTTCTCTGCAGAAGGAGATCCTGTAAGTAACTCCAAAACCTCACACATTAAGTTCCAGGTCCCCTTCTATATTTGCTATGATCAAATTTGTTGGTAGGATTGGCAATCATTTATAAATACAGAATACCAAAGGGATTGATCTTTTTTTCCCCCCTGTTCAATGTGTATGTTAGCCAATTAAGGGGCATCATAAGACCCTATCAGCTATCAATATTCCAGACCCAAATTCTTCTCTCTCCACCAAAGATTATTAATATTCAAAGAACAAAATGTCACTGAAGAAGGGGAAACAAAGAATGAAATCCTACCAAGAGGACTGTAGAAACTGATCTCTTGTATACCATCTGAAAAAAACTGGAGCTAGTGCTATTTAGATCAGTGGTTCTCAATAAGAAAATGCTAGTTCTTAGTTTTCGCTCATTTTTTGACTAAAGAAAAATAATACAGCAATTCTTCTATAGCAAAGAACTCAGAAAGACTGCAACAGGGAAGAATATTTTTAACACTATGGATTTCCCTGGAATTTCTGGGTTTATCTGGGGAATTATGTTCGCACCCCTATCAATACTAACATTGTCTCGCATTCTGTGGCACCCTTGAGAAAACCTCAATGCATACAGTAGTACCAAAGCACCCTAGTTGAAAATCACTGACCTAGACACAAAGATAAAAAACTGCATTCCCATACCACCACATGCTAGTTCCTCTTTTGTTATTTTCCCCTGTCCCACAAATGTCATTATATCCCATTTCCTACTGCAAATAAAATAAAACCCTGGAATAAAATAAAATAAAATACAATAAAATAAAAACTTGCAATAATATCACCACAAACGACTGTTAAATTGTGCATTAGAAAGCTAGATATTCTCATTTGAAATAATTCCACTTATGTATGGACAACTTGAACTCAATATAATCTAAGAGGGTCAAATTTAAAATAAATATATTTAAGGAGGAAAAAAACTATGCTGTGTTTACTGAAGTATATTATTTGTTGTCCTTGCAAGTATGAAAGTTACCATGTGATTGTTTCCTTTTTACTCTTCTACAATTTACAGTGAGCTGAGCTGAATTTCTTGATTTTTAATTAAAAGATTAGTTTATTAAATTTTAAAACACCCTACACTGAGCAACCGGAAAACAAAAAGTTTGTACAACAAACAAAACAAATGTACAACAAAGTTAAATTAAGCAGCTACAACTTAGCTATATTAGAGTTAGGAATTTTCTACGAAGACATGCTGAATTGTCAGTCATCTTTAAGTGATGAATGAAAGTACCTCTTCTTCAACAATGGAACTAGTTCAAAGCGAGTCATATCGTTCTGTAAGTAAGTAGGTGTCTAAGGCTTTAATTACCCTATACAGAAAAGTATCCCTTCCAAAATTCTGATCTGTTGATGCAGTAGTAGTAGTAGTAGTAGTAGTTTGCCTGTTGGATGAATACCATCTTACCTTGGCTGCTTATTAACTGCACTGCCCAAATGGTCAAATAGAATGCCTACAACTGATCAAGGAATATCCTTCATGCCCACAAACGTAAAACATCTGCTTGAGCTCATCACTTCTGGCACGACCTTCATGCCAACCATCACACCTGTATGGCTTTTAAACCTCATTAATTATGTATCAGAATTAATGAAGAAACAGAGTAGAATATACAGTAAAGATGTAACTGATAGCATGTGCATTTGCTTCAGAAAGATTCTTCGGGATTTTAGCCAATTTTTACACAGATCCTCCAAAAATTAATTAAAGAAAAAAATTGCTTGAAATTTGCAAAACTGGAATTCATTTTAAAATTATTTGATTATATTTTGTAACTTGAACAGATAATGGCCTTAGCATCCTTCAGTGTTGCCAGTTTGTATTAGTTCCTTTTCAAGAGGTGCAACAATACTCATATAATGCTCCTATTTTTTTAGCGCCCCCCCCCCAAAAAACAACCTTATCAGTTTTTGATAGTTTTATTAAGTGATGAGGTAATCAGTATTCTGTTTTAAAACAATACAGATTTACTAGGAATGTACACCAGCGCTTATTCCTGAGACAGTGCCTACATTTGTAATAAAAAAGAAAGATAATGGTTAAAGGAACTAAAAACAGGTATAATCTTTACCATTAATCTATTTTCAAAAGAAATTTACCATTTGATAATTGGTTAAATTTTTTCTCTAGAAAATGAGCCCCTTCTAGAATTCTTCTAATAATACCAATTGTCCTCAGAATTAAAATGTGGAAAACCTAAGAAATATGACACATTTAATTTTTTTTTAAATCCTTGAAAAAGTTTTGGCTCACTGGTTGTAATATGTTCTCCTATGTCTTATATCAGTCAAATCTTATTTATGATTGAAATATTAAAATTGAATTCCTATTTTAAAGTAATCAGGCCCAATGAATCCCCCAAAAGTAATCTCAAATCCTCATTGCATAAGAATTGCACTAAATAAAGTGACTATTAAGAAAACAATATTATTTTCTAAATAGTCACTTTATTTTTGAGGTTTAAGTTATTACAAAAATATAGTAGAACATTGAATTTCTCTTTTTTCACTATAGAATCTAAATATTATAAAAAAGGTGAACAGCAATCATATCTGTTATATAGCTGAGATAGAATGCCTGTGTATGCTCCTGCTACATTGTTTCTTGTTACAGATAACACATAATACCCTGACCATAATGCAAACTGGCTACAATTTTTTATTACTGTAAAATGAATAAGTAGCTCAATGCCCTCACAGTTCATTCAAAGTTTAGTGTCCTCTAAGAATTTCGATAGTTTTACCACTTCATAAATAATTCATGAGAAACATTATTACATATTGGATTATTTTTGTTTTCAATTACATAAAGCAGAATCTAAAAGATAGCTTTGTATCATATGACAATCAAAGGACTATAAATATTTTTCCCCAAAATTTTTTATGGCAAGCAAGTGGTAGTTGACTAACAAGAATAATAACAGTGATGTGTCCCAACCCATTCTTCAGATTTCCTGCTCCATATTAGTTGTAAACAACATGCTTCCTTTCTAGGTAATCTGCTAGAAGACAGTAACAATTTACAATATTTAGCTTTCTTGGTTCACTTCATAATGCTTCTAAACAACCTATTGTAGTTATAAATATATAAAAGTTTAGACATATATTTTTTCTCTCATTCCTGACTCTTTTTATGATGGGATATTTTATTGCTTCTGCTTTTAACTGACAAGCTAACAGGATATAATCATTACCTTATGTAGGGGCGGTCAAAATATGGGCCACAGGCTGCATCTAACCCACCAAGTACTTTCATCTGGCCTGCAGTGCCCACCAACAAATTGTACCCTGCCCAGCCCTTCCACCCACAAGAGTAGAAGCGAGGTGCTCATGTGTGGAAGTGAGGTACACAAACCCCCAAACATACCCTACTGCATCTCACTCCTACATGGGCAGAAGCTGCCAGCAGACAGCTTCCAGGCAGGGCTGCTACATCCCCCGGGGACCTGTTCCACTTCCCCAGTCTCCTGCTGGCTCCAGGCAGCAGGTAGGGAAGCAGCAAGGGCAGGGCTGCAGATGGGCAGGTGCGTGGTGCTGGGGCTGGCAGCAGCATGAAGCCCACACCCAGGCGGGCAGTAGAAGCATGGAGCTCGGATGGGTAGCATGTGGGTGCAAGGAAGGGTGAAGGGTATGGGGACCCCTCCACACACTCTCCCCATGGTGCATAGCTCTGGCATGCAGTGGCAGCAGCAGCAGACAGGGCATGGCTCTGGCCAGCATGGCACATTGTGGTGAAGGGTACAGCCTTCCCTGGGCTGTCTATCACCAGCACTCCCCTCACTCGCTGGGCATGGGAAGGAAGCCTCAGGCACTGGAGCCGGTTGCCCTCCCCACCAAGACTGCACAGCAGGGAGGGAAGCCCCAGGCACCTTTCCCTGGGAAGCAGGGAAGGAAGCCAGCTCCAGCACCTGTGGCTTCTTTCCTGTGCCTGGCGAGTGCAGGGAGAACTGGTGATACAGACGGCCCAGCAGAGGCTGCACCCCTTGCCCTAATGTGTGGTGCAGGCTGGAGCCATGCCCTGCTGGGCACCAGTGCCCCGCCTGCTGCTGCTGCACCATGGGGGGAGGAGAGGGTCCTCACATCCTCCCACCCTCCCTCACACCCCACAACCTCCACACACCAACACTCTGCACCCAAAATCCCCCACATATACACACTCCCCAATGTACCCAATGCTTCCCACACACACAGGCACACCCCCTCATAATCCCCCACACCATACCATACGCACATGCCCACACACACACCCACACCCTACCATATACACACACACACTAAGATGGCAACTCCCCACCACAAAGGAGTATTTCCAGGAGACAAGGAGAGGGACTTCCAGCGGCAAAGGTCAGGGGTTAGGGGTGGGTCTTTTAGTCCCAAGATGGGGACAAGGGGGTGGGGCAACCGTCAAGGAGTGGGGCTACCGATATGGCCCTCAACAGCTCACCAAAATTAGTTAAGTGGCCCTCCACCCAAAATAATTTCCCACCCTGGTCTAATGCTACAAAATACTTCATGAGGACATTGGAATGTAAAACATATTCTATTATGAATTACATGGCATTATTCTGTAATTTTAAATGTACATATTTAAAAATGTAAAACGTTGGAAAAAAACAGACATTAAAAAAGAATTCTGAACTCTTCCCAGACTGAAAAATGCACGGAGTTCATGGAATATTATGTTTGGTGTCTGACAAATTACCGTTCCTGAAGTTTCTCATCTGAGAGGTGCAAATCTTCTTTTAACTGTTGATACCTGTCTTCTCGTAGTAACCTGGTGCCATCATACAGAGTTAGTTCTCTGTCATGGATTAGCCTGTTTGGGAACAGAAAATAAAACAAGTCTAGCATTTAATTGCCTTTTCTAAGTTTTCTCAATGCATGTTATTTTAAAAAGGTGCTTCAGCCAAGAAGTCTTAACTGTACTGCCCAAGTTATTAACAAAAATAAAGATTAATAAGTTTCAGCAAATGACCTTGTAATAACAAGGCCAGTCAAACTGTCTGCCTAAGAAAAGAGTTTAAAATATGGTTCAGTAACTATAGTACATAATACCATGTCGACAGAATAACAATTTTCACAGACGGACAAACCTTACTAGAGACCATACATGAAAAGCTTTCCCTTAACTACATAAATGGCATGAAGTTAGAAGTATTCTTCCTATTAACAGCACCATAGTATTTTTTTGTTACTAGAAACCAGACCCTTTATAGCTGCTTTCATAGAATGTAAATTCTATACAGCAGAAGAAAAAACCAGAAGTGAAGAACTTAAAAGGCATGAAAAATGGGCTTGTGCTATTTCTTCTCTTGCCTTTTTTCCAGTATATGAAGGTGGCATGAAAGGCTACTGCAGCTTTAAAGGTGGGATTCTACTTAAGTTTATAAAAGGGACTATACATGGATAGCCAGTCCATGGCTGCATACCACAAATGACACGGGTTGCCTCTGTGTGGCACATGGCAGATCGGGGCAGAAGCGGGGAACACAACAGCAGGTAGAACAGGGAGCAGAAAAAGAGAAACAGATTGGACAGCAGAAGAGGATTGGAGTGGCACTCAAGCAGAGTGAGGGGCTTTTCCTGTGGCAGGCCTGCCAAAAAGGTTAGCCTCCACTGAATTATATGACATAGTTGCCTACAATAGCAATGGACCACACCTGATACCCCAGAAGATCCTACCCAATCCCATGTTGCTAAGGTTTCATATGAGAATCTGAGATCTTGTCTACCTCGATGATTCTATGGATAAAAAGAAAACTAGTATGGACAATACAAGTAACAAGGAAGTGAAAGCTAGTAGAGAGAGAGGAAATTATGTTTTATTTAGATGATTGTTTTTATTAGCACCCATTTAACTAAGTAACCTAAAAAAAGAGCTCTTTTTGTTAAGGATCCAGCACTACTTTGCCTTCATCTGAAGCCTGAGGAAACTTGCTATACCCTTCTGAGTCATCCAATAAAAAATGGCAACACAAGATTTGACATTCCTGTTTTTTTTCCAAAAAAGAACAAAGCAATCCGAATACAATCTACAAATTTAAAAAAAAAATGAAAAGAAAAAATACATTCAGATTTTCATGCTACAAGTCAGAAAGAAGCTAAAACAAAACAAGCCGATTGCTTTGTTAAGCAGGTTACTTTGATAAAGCTTAAAAAAAAAAGTTAAAAGAAATTCAGGGAACATTTTTTATTTTTAATCAAATTACTGTCAAACTGGACAGAAGTTATTCTGAACTATTATCTACATAATTACTGTCACAACCCAAATCAAATGAGTGTCCCTAACACAAGAGACCACCCCTCCGTACAACTGGCATTGTTCTAAATTTGGTATGTTCCGCCTAATTAAGTATTCCTATTTGGCAAATTTTCATTGGCTACTCTAAAGGTATAAAAGTCTGCTCAGTTTCTGCCCAAATTGGAGTGGAGCAAACTCTGACCACGTTGCAGGAAAGACCTCGCAGAGCCCTGAGCACTCTGCGAAGAGCTCTGACCACGCGGCAGGGTGAATTTGGCGGACTGATCACCCACCAACAGCTCCCCGTCAGCGACCTCCCAACATACCCCTTCCCTGCATGCTTTCGTCTGTACACTCAATGTGGTAACCTGATTTTGTAACTACACAAGTGAGCATACAGCCTGCGTCGCGGCCACCAGCGATGTAAGTAAAATCTATTTTAAACCCAATACACTTTTCCGCCTCTCCATCTGCCAGCCCTCCTGACGTCCGCTTAGTCAACCACCGCTTCCCTCAGCTGGCTCTGACTGGTCGGCCGGCCGAGACAATTACATATTATAGTAAAAATCCAGTTTGAAAATAAGGTGACCTAGCTACACATAATGCACAGAACAGACCAGAAGAGAAAATTAGGGTCTCAGAAAGCTCTAAAGCTAACTGAACTCTCTCTTGGGCATAAGATACATAAGCATAACAATGAAGGTCTTTAAAGAACTTAAGAAATGTACATTCAAAGTGATATTTTCACTTATTCAACCTAAGAACTGTTATTTCTACAACAGCTACTAGCAACACTATAATATGGGCTAGATTCTGATACCTTCATTTATCCTGAGTAGCTACTTAATCCACAAGTACTTCTAAGATAAAGGTACTATTTAATATAAGCATAAATTTCAGAATCTAGCCCTGTATTCTTTTATTTATTTATTAAAAGCACAGTTGACATTATTATACAAGATTTTTAGGCATTTTTAGTAAAATGATTAAAGGAATTTTAAGTAATGTCTAGAAAGCATTCTGTAGAGTGAGTATAATTTTCTTTTTAACAAGATGCACACAACAAAGATAATTAACATACTAAATGTCACATCTGTCATTTAGGAGCTACATGCAGTTTTTAGGACTTCTGTACTAATTTCCATTTTCAAAGCACAGTACAAACACTGACTCATTAATTTTAAGGCTACATTAACTTTCACTAGGTTAAAACCTAGCACATTTTTCAATTCACATAGAAAAGCTGCATGAACTAAGAGTTGATTTACACAACAGACTCCTGGCTTCCTTCTACTCTCAAATACGTAAGGACCTAACACTGCATGTTCTGTAAACACACAATGCAATATTTGCAACACTTTTCTTTAATTTGCACAGTTGTGCATCTAGTAGCAAGACACAAGTTTCTCAAGCTATGCATTTAAGTGCACAGCCTCAGGGATGAAAAAGGCAGCGTGCATAATGTGGGTACACGCTTATGCAAACTTAATGTATAATCAACACTTGTTAAGCATTGCTGTAATCTTAGATGCCCTGAAATGACTATCTCCCAACATCTTCAAAGCTTCTACTAATCAGCTCTTTACTAGCTGCTTCCTCTTTACCATTCTGGCATGGCTAAAGGGAATACAATTAGTTACAAATACGTTAGCTAGCAGTTAACTGGAATACTATTAACTTATAAACCAGAAAGTGGGACAGAAAAATGCTATGTTCTTACGCAGCTTATGTGTTCAATGAATATGCAGATAACAGGAGTTTGTTACATTTGAAGCAATAGGCAATAAATTGTGACTGGCAAACATTATGATCTTATGCAAATTATGCACTTACTAGAATTTATATATGTGCAGTACACAGTATGTACTCAATAAACAAATCCCAAACACCTATCTTACTAGCACTTCTATACTCACCTCTGTAGGACAGCCAAAGTGCCAGAGTTGACACGATGAATGCCATCAAGAATAACAAGCTTCCCTTCTAGGGCAGCAGTTACAAGCGGGGATGGTCTCCAAGCAGTGTCTCCATTAGGTAAAGTATACCTTTGCTGCAGCAAATCTCGAGCTGTCATATCCTATGAGCAGCAATCAAAAGAATACAATCAAGCTATATTTTAGTCATGCATCAGTTCTCAATTTCAAAATGAGTATTTCTCAAGAAGCATGGACCTAAAGGGGTTTAGACACGGAATCTCTGATTCTTTCCTTGAGAACTGTTAGATTTACATACATACTTTAAAATAACCTTAATGCAACATGTTAATCTTTATGAAACATTAATAACTTACTAACACAGACTTTTCAAAACCAGAACAAAAGATCACTTTTTAAAAGAACTTCTAAATGTTTTTTCCCCCTTATAGGTAAAAAGACTTCATTTAAGAAACAGAAATTCCTGTACAGCAGGGGGCAGCAGTTTTCACACAGCATAAATCAAACTCACTCATTTGACAAGCAAGACTGAAACATTTTACATACATCATTAAAACAGATTCAGATTTCAGTGATGTAAAACACTAATAAAGTATTGCAATTCTAAGGACAGAATCCATTTTGGTGGCAGACCCCCCACACTTAGGCATTAAAACACATAAAACTCTGGTTGCTGGGGTTACTTTTGTTCTATTTTTATGACACATATAAATGTATAAACATTCCTGGGACAGGGAATGACAAGGACTAGAACCCCAACCTTCCCCATTCCTGCAGTGTGTGCTAGCCACTAGACCACAGAATTACCCTCCCCTTGCTTGTTCTGTTTCTGGCCCCACGGCTGGTGCAGTTTTGGCTGTCTTGAGGCCCAGGAGTAAAAGGTACTTCCACCCCAGTCTTCTCTTTAACATGGTGGTTACAGTGCTTTCCTCAAATGTGGAAATGTGACTTTGAATCACCTTAGGCTGAGGAGGACTTAAAACCTCAGGTTTTCCACTTTCCTGGTGACTAATCACAGACTGTTAGGCAAGAGGTCGGAACCAACACCAGTACCACAGAACTGAATGCAAATCATACAAGGTAGGTATAGTAGAGGCACACCAAACAGATCAGGTCTCTCTGGACTTGGCACTTTCCCAGAACCAACATAGGTCACAATGGAGTATAGGCAAGAGCTCACTGCCTAGGTGATCAAGTTAGATCACCTCTGAGATTATGCAAAACCCAAATGGAAGAATCTACTCAAGTCTTCAGGAAAATACTGAGGTGCTGTTTAACCAGAGGCAAATACTGAGTTTGACTTGTGGAGAAGGGCCAATCTGGATAGCCCTTTGGAATTTAAATATAACCCTAAACCTAAAAATAGGGTAGGGGGAAACATGGAGGGACTCTAACAGTCCACAGAAAAGATCAAATATCCCCCAAATAAAATACAGTTTTGTTCCAATCCAACTCACTCCATCCCTACACAGGATATAATTTTGCAGACAAAAAGAAATGGTAGTCCAGGATGTGCATCTGCTACTACACATATACTTTGGTTGTTCCCTTGTAGGGGGCACTAACTGAAGCCTAGAAGGAAACCGTAGTCAGCACCATGTGACCTAGAAGATTAATTCTGTTCTGCTTTTCAACTGCAGAGAATCTACCCAGTGCAGAGCTCAGCAACTCAGGCTGTTTACATCTGGTCAAAAATCAGGTGGGAAAAAATATCTGTTATTGTGGTTAAAGTTTTGCACATATTCTTTTTACAACTATAAATTCCTTGAACTTTTAAGAATAAAAATAGAACAAATTATGTCATGTAGCCTGAATCATTTCCTCTTTCTGCATTTCCTTAAATGTTTTAAAATAACAGGACAAAGTCTGGTTCCTTCAATACTTCCACAACTGTGTAACTTAAAAGTCTCACCTTCAGATCCATAAAAAAGCACATCTTTTTACTGTTGCCATCGGAATTTTTTACTGTTGTAATTGTTTTGGGTTTTTTTCATTTTATTACTAAATTGTTCAGGCTAAATGCAAAACTTTTCTAACATTTTTACTTAGAATAAAGAAAAACAAATGCTTCTCTTGCTATGAGTTGCCATTTATTTCAGAAATTCCTTATGTATATTCTGCTAATAAATATATGTATTAGAATGCAGTACTTGCACACAGAATTAAATTAAAATTCATTTTATACTATGCACTTCTTTTGGAATGAAATTAACAATGAATGGTATGATATAACTATGCTAAAACTAATGCTGGAAACTCAAAAGAACAGAAAGCATTACAAAAATAAAATTAAAATTTGCATCATACTTCAAATGACCTGAGTTGGACTTGATCAAATAATGGGAAATAATAAATGTTTTCATTACCATTTTTTTCAATTATTCAATATCTGTAGACAGGTACAACTGTTTTGTGCATGCAAATTTGTTGTTTGCTCTTCCTTCTTAATTAATTATTTAAATATTAGACAAATAATATATATTTATAGTGTAATACCAGTAACCTGGGTAAAAAAATGTCTTTCCCACTGTCTTTGTTACATCTAGTTTATCTTATGAAATAGAAAGATTTTATTTTTTTCCTTTGGAAAATATGTTTTTACTGTTCCAGTCATCATACTTAAAGCTCAAAATGTATTTCCTGAAATAGCTCCACTGAGGAAATTATAGTAATACTAAGTAGGGTGTCCCTCATACCTCAGCTACTAGCAAATACAGTAGGAGAAGCTTTCAGTTTAACCAGCTTCCCTTGCTCCTTCAATGCCCATTTTATTCTTGGAAATTCAGAGGTTCATGCCCAGGTTTCTAACTTATGAAGCCAATTTGGATTTGCATTTTCTGCCATTTCTCAGACCAAGAACAGGAATTAATGATAAGGAAAAGTCCTGAGGTCACATAAAAATGCTGATTTAGATACAGAAATGCATAAGCACATGCAGACACACATTTACTGATGTGCTTAGATAGGATAATTTTTCCGACAAAAAAAAATTTTTTGGTTGAGAATTATGTTAATGTCATCAATATTTGAATATTAGTTTTTTTCTGAGGGAAAAAAGTGTTTTAAGTCTTTAAAAAAATTAAAACCAAAGGTTTCCAAACTGTGGTCTACACACAACTGGCTGCTACTTCTCTTCATGTCTAGTTGCCTAACTGTACTAGGAGACAGCTAAAAATAAATTATTTCCTCAAATTACTTTCCCAAGTATGAAAATGCTGTAGTTTCTACAGGGACTTTATGCAATCAGGAATAGGAATAAATGTAGTACATGAGCTTGCAAATCAGAGAGAAAGTTGTTCTTGAAACCATGTACCCCAGGAGTTTTCAACCTTTTTGAACAAGCGTACCCCTTCTGTCTCAAATTTTCAGCTCATGTACCCCTTTATATTTTTTTTCTTGTTTTTAAGGGGAGAGGCAGACTGAGGCCCTGCAGTGAGGGAGGGAGTGGAGTAGGTGCTGCTCAGCTGGGGCAGGCCAGGGCCCAGGAAAGATCCATAAGCAGCTTGTCTGGGGGGGCATAGGGAAGGGGGAGGGTGGTGCCTGCCCCTGCTCCAGCCCCAGGCCCAGGACCACTCCCTTTCTCACCATAGGGGCCTATGGAAGTGGAGCTACAGGGGAGCTGCAACCACTCCCGAATTCACCGTAGCCTCCCCAACACCCCTCCCAGCACCACTGCCACCCTCCCCAACCGCAGCTGGCCTAGTCTCTGCTGGGAAGAGACCAGCGCCTGAGCCCACAATGACAGCCCGCCTTCATCCTGCACACAGATCTGGGGCACATGCTCCCCCATACCCTCCCAGGGTGCACACCGTGTTGGGAGCCACCCCCCACTTGAACTCATTCAAAAGAAGAGATCTTACAATGATCCTTGGGCATTCTCTGATTGTCTACAGACTGAACATCTAAGAATGAAGGGAGTTTTACTCATTGGTTTTTAAGGACCTATTAAGATTGTGAGAAAATTACGAGAGGTATCCTGTAAAAACTAGGAAGGTAGAATTTTCATATTTCTTGTTCTAAAAGTCTATTTCACAGACTGAAATGTATAATACAGACATAAATCAAACCTTTACCATGAGAAATTTCCTCTTGACATTTTCTATCCTGTAATTCTGGGTATTAGATAATGACAAAACATTTATATTTTGGAACACTGAGTTGAATATCAGTTGGAAAAGAAGGTAAAAAAGCATGTGTAAGACAAAAAAGGACAAACGTACATTTTAACTACTTCAAAAAGGAGTGAAAGACCACCTACTTTAGACCATAAAGGAGCTGTTACAAACTATTTATTCATTCTGAACAACCCAGTAGTGATGCAGATAAGATAAATCACTGAACTTTGATCCTGCACTAAACAAGGAGAAAGTTGGAGCAGTTTTGTTACTTTTGCATCCCTACAGGATTATATGGTGTCCTTTGATATTTAAACAATTTTTATGTATCGATTGCTATATCCTCTGAGAAGATATCAATTAAGGATTAGCAGTTCTTCTACACAAATTGCTATCATGTTCTCCATGCTGAAGTTCCACAAGCTTTGCCCTCATGAATGAGCATGCCAGGTTTCTGTTTCAGAGAAGGGCTTCCAAGAGCTACTTTTATATATATTTGTATAATAAATCCTCTAAATTACATAATACTCTCAAATACTAACCTACTTGAGAATACACAGACTTTTTGGACGCAATAATGTATTTCTCTATTACAACAAAGCAAACATTCTTTTCTGAATTACTGTTTATAATACAAGACCTGCTGGAAATATTTTAGCACTTTAAAGAGAGTTGTTATTTGTAGAATAGAATTAAGAGAGCTCTGTCTTTTCATACATCTCTTATTTAAAAGGAAAATTTGAATCGGGAGTCACTGAAACTTTTCTTTTCCTCTCCAAACCCTACCTGGCAGCTCTGTGACCCTGCTCTTCAGGAAACTCAAGAAGGATCACAACGTGATCTGGGACAAATAAGCATGAAGCTCATTTGGGCCCTGGGAAAGGGAGAAAAAACTGTTCCCAGACTGAAAGGGGACAAAAAATAGGCCTCCAGGGTTCACTACTGTCTAGCATCGTGCAGTCAGCTGCAAACTTAAGCATTCTGCACTGTAGGAAAAAGGAAGAGAAAAAAAGTCAACAGGAATAAAGGAAGGAGGAAAGCTAAAGAGGGGGAAAAGAACAGGAGATGCTACTTCGCAGTTCAGGTGGCTAGGATCTGGAACCAACTTCCAAGGGAAGTGGTGCTAGCTCCTACCCTGGGGGTCTTTAAGAGGAGGTTAGACAAACACCTTGCTGGGGTCATTTGACCTTAGTATTTTTTTCTGCCATGGCAGGGCGTCGGACTTGATGATTTGTTCAGGTCCATTCTGACCCTAGCAACTATGAAACTATGAAACTGAGACAAGGTACTGCATGGTCTTCAGCAAGAAGATACATCAGCAGGGACCCTGGTTTTCTCTGATAAAAAAGCCCCCAGTTTTCAGATATAAAAAATAACCCCAGCATGACAGGTTCTATGTTATATCCTAGAACATTTATATACTAGATGACCCTGTGAGGTCCTTTCAGCCCTACTTTCCTATGATGTTGTTTGATGATGTCTTTAGAGTATAGCTTTGTTCTTGGTGTTAGAATACTGCTCAGCTAGAAGTGTTCTTTCATAAGGGTAACACAGACATACAAGCAAGAATATTTTTACACACACACAAAGACATCATCAAGCATAACATCATAGGATCATAGGAAAATAGGGCTGGAAAGCACCTCACAAAGCCATTTAGTCCAGTCATCTGATCAAGACAGAATCATCCCTCGCTAAAGCCATCCCAGCAAGTGTTTGTCTAATCTGCTTTTGCAAGTTTCCCAAGGTGGAGACTCTACAATTTCTCTAAGTAGCCTGTTTCAATACTTGACCACCCTCATGGTCAGCAAGTTCCTCCCAATTTCCTGTCTAAATTTCCCCTGTTGCAGTTTAAGGTTGGTTGCTCTTAATCCTGTCCCCTACAGAGAAAAGCTCACTCCCCATCCTATCTATAACCAGCCTTCAGGTGTTTGACGACTGTTAACAAATCCCCCTCAGTCTTCTCATCTCCAAATTGAATAACCTTACTTCTTTCCTCATAGATCTTGTCTCCCAGGACCCTGATCATTGTTGTTGCTCTGCGCTGGACTCTTTCCAAACTGTTCATACCCTTAAAGTGCAGGGCCCAACACTGGACACAGTATCCCAGGTGAGACCTATTAATCTTACAACTCTTTGCATCTTTCCCTAAATAAGTAATTTTCTCCAAAGGCTGGAGCCTTATATAGAGATTTATCTAATTTATGCAATCTGTGATTTATGTAATATTTCAGACAATATTATAGATACACTAGTTCACTTACCTGATACAGCATGATAGGTTCTATGTTGTATCCTAGGATATCAGCAAATTCCTTAGCAATAACTGTTTTGCCACAGCCCTAGAAAGTTTTAAATAAATCAATAAAAAATATATTATAAAAGGACTTAGAAATATACTGAAAGAAAAAAAAAAGAAAAAATATAAAAGTTCTTACTTTTCCTCCAATTAAACACATATCCTTAACCATATGTGACTGCATCATTTCTGCCAGGAGCTGCTTATGACTGGATGTCTTTATAAAAGTATCTGATCCAGAATATAGTTTTAATGGTCTAGTTCCAACTGGAACCTACAAGCAATGAAAAAGGTAAAATTTGCACAAAAGGTTGCGGTACACTTGGAGAACAAATGCGATTATGTTTGGGCATTTTTCTGGTAACTTCCATCTTCTGTTCTAAAAATCTAGACCTTGCACTAACTCCACCCCTAGAAGACTATAGTTTGTGGCTGTGAACATTTCTCAGATGAAATCAGAATAAAATGTAAACCCACATAATGATGTCTACTTTGACTCTTCACAACTTGAAACAATAGTTCTGAGAGGTTACTCTAATTCATTTTAACTCTCTATCCCAAATATGAAATTTTAAAAGTTTCCACTGTTATTACTTACTGTAGATAAGAGGAGTGAAAGAGAGAAGGAACAATTTTATTGTGAATATTTGAAAGCCTACTTTAAACAGGTATTTAGGACAGAGTTTTGAACAGCAGCAAAGCTTGTATCCCTCAATTTAACCCAAAAGCCCTACCCCTTCTAATACTAGTCACTGCTTCCTCCTCAAATTTTCTCCTTTCCCCAAAGAAGCTATTGTTTCTTTAACCAGATCTGAATTTACCCTAGTGCCAAAAATACAAAGAAGTTCTCCAACCAAAACCTCCTAGTTTCCAACCCCTTTTGAAAGAAACTTCAGTTTGCATATACTCTCACATATATTTAATCTGAGGTCATTCCTCCATTCTACACATTCTGAGGTCCTGCCTCTCAAACACAAATATGATCTCTTCCTGCTTCCTACCATTTTATCCATATCACAGACTCCCCAATCTCACCCAAATTCAGCATCCACTTCAAACTCTCAAATCAGCATGTGTTTCCTCAATAAGACATTATTACACCACCTTACAAACTGTAAACTTCAGTGAAGGAACCTCAATCAACTAATCAACTAACTGCTCCATCTTCTGTTTCAAAATCCAGGACGCATCTACACTTGGAATTAGCACATAGCAATAAACTCCAGTGCAGTTCAGGCTGGAGTCAGCTGCTTCCAGGTGCAGGGTTTGTGTGTGTGCCCAATTTTGCAGCAGTTAGAGCCAGGGCACAGCAGCCCCAGGCTGGCAAGGGGCCCAAAGGAGTTAGCCCCAGGCTCTAGGTGGCAGTACTGGGGCTGGCTGGGGCACAGAGGTGATACAATGTGGGGCTAGCTGACAAGCAGCCCCCATAATCTAGCACCGTTGTGCCCTTATCAGCCCCAGTCACCATCTACACATGCATTTCAGCACACTTAATGATTTCTCCATAGGACAGTACTTGTCTCAGACAGTACTATCTACAGCAGAGCTAATTAATTTACTGCACATTGATATGGGCACACATGTAGATAGAGATGCTACACTGTGGAGCTAATTAGTCGGGTCCTCAGTAAAATCTATGTATAGATGCACGCCCCATGTGGAATAACATCGCCAGTACTACTAGCTATTAACATTTTATATGATGTGGTTGACAGAGAAAAAACCCTACTATTTTATTTCAAGATATAATGAAAGAACAACAAAACATAAAACAAGACAACAATTATAGACCTGCCTTGGTTGTCTGAATAGAAGGCCTTATTTTTCCATAACTGGATAATTTTCAGTTCTTAAATGATGTTCTACAATTTATACTTGTTACTCTATAAGAAGATATTCATAGGGGTCCTACAGAAAGTTCAACACCCACAGTGAGTGTTGAAGTATGGGTGAGACTTACTAGAATAAAATTAGTAATAACACTATGAAATAATACAGTTGGCTGAACAATCACCTGGAATGTAACTTCTTTTTCACCAATCTGGACAGTTACATCAGCCTGTAAGGTCTTGTTTCCTTGTACACTCTCCAATTCTGTAATACTACTGGGACACAAATGACTTCCTGAATCCTTTAGTTTAAAACGCTGTAACACCAAGGAAAAAAATAATAAATATTTAATACAGATTAAGAACATAAGAAATGCCATACTGGGTCAGACCAATGGCCCATCTAGTCCAGTATCCTGTCTCTGAGAGTGGAAGGAGTAGATGCTATAGAAGGAGAACATTGAACAGGACAGATCCAGAGCAAATCTATCCCCTGTTCATTACTCTCCATGGTATCCACTATTGCACATTTAAAGATGCCTGAGGAAACCATCTCCAGCCATTCTGTTCAATAGCTAATAATAGATCTATCATCCAACTGTGTATCTTTAAACCAATTTCTTCTGAAAACAAGGCAGAAATGGATTCAATATTAATTCTTCTGACATTCAAGACCATTTTACTTTAAGAATGTTAATACCAGAAAAGTCCAAGTGTACATTTTAAATCAGTGGTATGAGAATATGTTTATTAAGTATTCTTTATTCAATGTACAGCTTGCTGTTTATCTTGAAAAAACATATTAAGTCAATTAATAAGCTGCACCAACAGAAATCTTTGTATTAAAAAATGCCAGAAGTCTATTTTTCTGAATTGAGGTTCCTATGTGTGACATATTTTAGCTCCCTTTAAAAAAAAACAGAACTAGATCTTCTTATTACATAGTGGCTGTATGCTGTCCACTGTTCTTTTGTTGATTCTATAGTCAGGCAGACTGAAATAATAGCACCAGAAGGTGAGAACTTCCAGTATGTATCCAAGTAGGTCAATTATCTTTGTATTCTGTTATAACCACTTACATTCAGAAGCATCCAAATAAAAATAAAAAATACTTGTCAGGATAAGACAATTATTTAATTCTACAGTCTTGTGTGTTGTGGAAGTTGAAGGCATTCTCCTTGCATGAAACCTCGTTATATATACAGCCTCTGACATGCCAAAGAAAAAGCTGTGTATTTTCACTTCCCTATCCCTCCTTTTAATATTTTAAGGTTTATGCTATAAATAGAAAGTTTGAAAAATATTTTCCATGGAAGGTGTTTTTTTAAGTCCTGATTTGTTGGGAAGAGGGACACATATATTAGAAATTCAGATTCATCTTTGCTTGGAAATCTACAGTGACTGGAAAGCATGGGGGCCAAGAAAGTGAAAGCTGAGTAGTTTAGAGTGCAAGGGATTTTTAGATTCTGTTTTTCTTAACACCTATTTAACTTCAGTGCCTAATGAATACCAATGAAAGATGACAGCTACATTAAATATTAAAAACATACACAAGATCCCATCCATTAAGGTCTGATTGTTCACATAACACATCTGAGATTCTTCTGTATTCTGCTCTCCATCAACCCTCGTCTCCCTAAAATTCCTCCAGTGAAATTAGGGAATACCATATTTGATACCTCCCGTTGGCTATATATAATCTTTTCTTTTTTTTTTTTTTTTTTACTGCATATATTGTGTTTTTCCTATAATCATGAATAATGCAAGAGATGCAGACTCTCTCTCTCTCAGTAGTACATTTCCCAGTAGGAATGAAGATAATTTTCCACTATTACAGTTCAACTGACCAGGACATATCATTATGCTCATATTTCCTAAATCCTGAGTTGCACTTTCAAAATGCATTTGTTTTGAATCCTTAGGAATTGCTGCAGGGCTGTGAAATGGGTAAGTGGAAGAGAATGATTATTTTTAAAAAAATACAAATAAAATAAAAAGATTCTTCTGAAAGGTATGAAAGAGTTGTTTTTATTTGTGCAGGGTGATGGTGGAAAAAGTACCTGCTTGCTCTTGGATGCTACACTTGCTCAGTTCCATAAAACTCAAACTTGGAAAGACATTACCAAAGAATTAATTCTGACAAGGATTTTCCATTTCACAGTGATTTCAGAGAGCAAAAATTTAAAAATTCAAACAGCAAAAACTGACTAATAATGTATGTTTAGTATGCAATAGTAATATGTACCTTGCTGGGCACAGCTGATACACTTAACTGTCATTTGTAGAGGTGCCCAAGGCTACTGTCTTGCAGGATTGCGCCTCTGCTGCAGCCAAGACTACAGGACAACAGCCCTGGATGCACTTGCAGGCATTCTCCAAATGCCACAGGAACCCTTTGCAAGGGAATTCCTGTGGTGTACAATAAGCAACAAGATGACCTCCCTTATATGGCATCACAAACTGTGACCACCTCTGGTTGTGGCAACATTTTTGGACACTTGAACGCAACAGGGGACTAGGACATCTGTTTGCTTCCAACTTGTGCCATCATAAAAATTTTGATGATGGCACTAGGGAGATGCTTGTCTGCACCCTAAGTATCACTGAGCTCCATAAATCTAGAGTAGAAATAAGTGGTGAATTTTTTACAGTAAAGTGGATTAACCACTGTGGTAGCTTACTAAATGCAGTACCAGATTCTCTATCACAAGAAAATTTTAAAACAAGATTAGATGTTTTTATAAATGATGCCTTTCATTTAACCACAGCTAGTGGGTACTGAAGCAAGTTCAAATAAGCCATCTAGCCTGTTAGATATTTTTGTTCAGCATTACTGCAGAAGGATGTAGGGGGATCATGTAAAGGCTTAACAGCCACAAGTAATAATGGACCAGTGGGCATTAAGGAATCACAATACACCACACTACATTCCATACTGTTCATGTGAAGGAGTCTAATCACAGACACATTTTAAGAATTTTATGAATTACTTAAAATTTCAACTAATTTTGAACTTTTTGGTGAAAGTGACCTGTGTCATTTGCATATCTTGATTCAGGAAGGGTTTTTTTTGGTTTAACCTAAAATTAACAATATTAGTAGTTCTATCCGAATTAACAGTCATAGTCAAAATTAACACATGCTTAAAAAGCTTCCTAAAATGGCACCAGTATTTACAAGAAGATATAAAACATCACCCATTATAATTAAATATGTTGATTTATGAAGTTTTTCCCAAATATTTTTAAATAATGCAGATTACTGTATTTAGGCTATTAATATTCCTTTGTGTCAAACTGAAGTAAACAACAACAAGCAAGGCTACTGTTTGCTAGGATTTGTCTAATAATCAGTACTCACTTTTAATGCATCTTCAACTGCAGTCCTACCTTCTTTTCCCAGGAAAATATTATAAGGGTAAAGCCGTTTGATTAGATGCTGGATTGACATCATCGGAAAGTAATCCTAATCCAAAATAAAAATATAAGAAAGATTAATACCATAATTCATTCATTGACCCAAAACACATATTTTTAAGCTACTCTAAAAATGGAACAACAAACACGTTCCATCATCCAGAATTTGATACAAAAATCAGTCTCTCCTACATTTTTGCTCCCTTCCATCTAGAACCATTAGGTCCTATTCCCTCAGGTTATTTTCTCAAAGGATATAGACAGACGTAAGAAACATATTGATATCAAGACTGATAAATGCTGATTGCAATGCAGCTGTGACATTTATTTGCACGATCTTGTAGAAATACAGGAGTAGCAGAACTGCTCCAGTTTTAACTCTGCTTCATTCAGGGTCAAAGTTACTGTTATTCAGCTCACTAGTCTCACTACAGGATCATTTAGATGTAACAGTTAAATCTCAAGAGCTGCAACATGCTCAGAAGCAATAAAATCCCTTTTTTTTACAGCAGCTAAAATCTGCTTCTCCAAATTCTGAATTGGAACAAAAAAGGTCAAAATGTAAAAAATGCCTCATGAAACAGAAATTCTAAATTTCAACCAGCTCTAGTTAAAATAAAAGCAAACAAAAGAACTATTGTAGGGGGAGGGGAAATCAATGAGTGCAAATTAATGTCACTAAACTACAGAAAAACACTTCCCCATGGAGGGAGGCAAGATTTATAAATGTGAGTTCTCTGTTCCTTTTAAGGTTAGAATTTTCCTATTTTCTAAGATATAGCAAAAGACGATGCAGTTTAAGACATTTTAATGCTGAAAAAGAAAGTGGCACCTGGTTCCACTGTTTCTCCAGTCCCTATAAGTCTTTTATTTTACTCAGTTCTCATGCATAACTCAGATAAAAGATGTTCCACTGCTTTTACTTGTGATACCTGCAATCTTATTTGAACTTTATTTTGTAGAGCAGGACTTTTCTAAACAAGAGCTATTGGTTAGAAAATGATAATATTTTTAATCCAATGTTTTGGCACCCTGGGAAATCTATTTTAGTTTATTTTATAGCCAGCCATCTTTTAAAAAGGTAACTAAAATCAGCAGCAGCCCTAACTGTAGTAAAAAGGCTTTTTATAGGAAGTTCTGGAACTACAATGTTTGAGATTATTCCATGTTGATTATTATGCAATACGGAGGTATAAAGTTGTCACTCTCCCTACAAATTATTTATATTTTAATCCTGGTTTTACTATAATTGTTGCATTTATTCGAATCAGTCCATGTATGGTATACTATAAAATACAATAAACCATGCTTACATGTCATTATGTAAATATCTTCCAAAAATGTTTTCCAAAAAAAGCAATCAAATAGAAAACTGGATTTCATATCAGCAGTAAAACAATATCCATTTTTTAAGAAATATGTTGTATGGTTTAATCGCTTCCAAATATTTCTAATAATTAAATATTGATTCCACTACACTGTATGGATTTCGCATTATAATTCAATTACTAGTATTATTGATAGCTTAGAATGGAGTTACTAAAAAAATATTACACTTGTAATTATTTTCAGAAAAACAAATTTCCCTGGCATTCTAAATAAATCAGATTATTAACTGTATGTAATAAACAATGTGTTTCTCTGGGGCCTGTTTCTGTACTAGGCAAACCCACAAAGAATTATATTAATTCTGTGGACAAAGATCTGAATATTGCCAGGAATGGCAAAGATTTTATAAATTAATAAGTGTATGTGTGTCTGCATACATGTACATGCACATGCATACATGTACACACATACACACACACACGTCATTCTTGATGGGCAATCAGCTAGTACGTGTGTGTACACACTCACACCCCCCGCAACTGTCCATCAAGAGTGACGGTGGGGGAAAGGTCTGGGATGGAGTGCCACCACCCAACGCCCCATGCTGCCACTGTTCTGCCTCTTGCAGGGAGCAGGGTCGGGGAGCTGAGGCCAGCAGCACTGAAGCATCCTCTGTCCAGTCCTCGGCGCAGCTTCAAAATTATGGCAATGCTCCCCCATGCTTGGAGTACTCCAATTGGCTGTTTACATCAGCCAGTCAGAGCATTATGGACAGACAGACTTAGACTTCTATAATATTAAAGACACACATACATGTGTGTGTGTGTATGAGTATGTATACATGTACGTATGTGTATATATTCACATATATATAGGGTGTGAAAATGCACACGTGTATATATGTGTGTATATACATACATATATACATATATGCATCTGTATACCTATACACACATATATATATATGTATGTGTATATCTATATGTATGTATGTATCCACACACACACACACACACACACACACACACACACACACACTCTTGTGTGCACACTCTATATATACTGGGGCAGGCACATATTTTGGGCAGAGAGCTGCTTACAGTGTTTTGGCAAGACACTAAGGGCCGCATGGGTAGCCCTGCCCCTTGACAGGTGCCCTGCTCTTTGTCACCATCTTGGGACCAGAAGTCCCACCCTCTAATTCCTGACTTTTGCCACCAGAAGTCCCTCCCCTTGCCCCCCAGAAGTACTCCTTTCAACATGGGAGTTTGCCTTCTTGGAACCAGAAAAATACCATGTGCTACAACATTCATTAATTTCATTTAAAAATATATTTTGTCCATTTACATATGTTTGTGTAGTGTAGATAGAAAGGACAGTAAAATTGCTTAAAACAAAGTCTTACTCTTGTATACTGTGGGAGGGTGGGTATAGATTTGTGGGTATGTGGGGTGTGGGGGAGGGTGTGAGTGGGATTTGTGGGGGGTGGACAGGCATGGGGAGTGCAGGGGTGTGTGTATTATGTAGGGGGCTGTGACTGTGTGGAGGGAGGATAGCTGGGAAGTGCTGTGGCTTGGGTGGAGGGGGAGAGTTTGCCCACAGACCACTCCCCACCCTGCACAGGCAGGTGGAGCCCCCGCCATCTGTCACTGCTGTCCTCCTGCCTCTTCTGCATCCCCTGCTGCTCACTGCTCTGGCACCAAGTTCCAGCTGCTCCTGCAATCCTGGCAATACAGCCATAAACCAAGTGGTGCTGGAGCTGCTGGCAGGCAAGCAGGGAGGTGGGGGGAATGGGGAAATGGCTGCAACAGATGGGGGAGGAAGGGGCAGCGAGCAGGAGCATGGAGTGCAACAAAAGCTGGGCAGAAGCGTGAGGCCCATGCTGATGTACCAGGGCCACTGCCAGAGAGGCCTACAGCACAGGGTCTGGCCCAGCAGGGGTCTGTGGAGCCAGGCTGGCTCCTCCTCTCCTTGCTCAAGCAGCGCAGCCCAGCTCCATACAGCCCCTGATGGCCCAGACCCTGTGCTCCTGGGCAGAAACTGCTGCTCAGTGCAGGGGAAGTAGTGCCCCCCTCGCTGCTGCTGGGTAGTTTTAGCTGCATCCACCCAGAGCCCACACCATGCTAGGCTGCAGAGCAGCTCCTTCAACACCACCTCTGTGCTGCCCAGCATGGCAACAGTGACCATGTGGAGCAGGTGCAGGGCAACTCACAAGCAGCAATGAAGGAGCCGCACCACAGCCTAGCATGGCGCAGGCTCCAGGCAGCTGCACCAAAACCTGCCCCACACTGTCAAGTGGGAGTAGGGGCGGCACTTCCCCCATGCCAAACAGTAGTTTCTGTCCAGCTGCTGCAGCTCAGCAATGACAGGTGAGCCCAGAGCTGGTGCGGTGCCCACTGTTGCTCAGCAGGGGGGGGAAGCATCCCCTCCTGCTGCCAGCGCTCGCTGCTACAGCTGCTTGTAGCCCACACTGGGCTGCCTGTGCCTGGTCTCCCCTGCCACTGCTTCCCCCCCGGGGCAGCCCAGAGACAGCGGTGATGTGGTGGAGACACACACAGCCCCATGTGGGCTCCGAGCAGCTGCACCAGGAAGCGTCAGCCATCTGGAGGGAAAAAGGCTGCTTTTCCCCCATGCTGAGCAGTAGTTTGTCCCACACCGCCACAGCTCAGCCCAGACGGAGCTCAGCCCTGTACTGTGGGGCTGGGGCAGGGGAGCTGGGCACATGTGTCAGTTACAGCCAGGTGGCAACACAGGGCCCTCACCAGTGTCCTGGGGCCAGTGACAGTGGGGCCCAGAGTAGGTGCTCTGTGAAGCAGGGCCAGCTCCCCTCTTGTACCCTGCAAGTCCATGCCCTGTGCTCCTGCTGCCCTGCTCTGGGCTCTGCCAGCACTAGCCCCAGTGCACCAGCGCAGGTCCCACACTCCCATCCAGCTCTTGCTGCACTCTGCACCCGTTCAGTGCCCATTCTCCCCTGCCTGCTCACCTAACTGCCTGCATCTCTGACACCAAGCTCTGACACCACGTGCTTCCTGGATGGATCACCGGGACTTTAGGAGCCAGCCTGGCCCAGCCCTGAGGCAATTTCCTGTGGTCCTCCCCTACCTCCCTTCCCCCTCCTTCTCATCTGTATTTCCCTTATCGCAGGGAGGTAAGAACAACCCCTAGCCTGAAGCCCCTGCTGCAGAAGCCCCTAGTAGGCAGAGGTTGGGGCTGATTGGGGCAGGACCAGGCTGTGCCACTGGCTCCCCCTGGGTCCTACTGCCCCAGCTCCTGTCATCTTTGACAGGCAGCCAGGGGCAAATGAATATTAATTTTCTAGATTTTTTAGGAGCCCCACAGGCTGGATAGAATGGCCTGGAGGGCCGGATGCAGCCCATGGACTGTATTTTGCCAGCCCCTGATATATACCCTTTTCTTGGAAAACATTTTATGAAAGATTTTTAGAAAATGAAATGTAAGCATGGCCGGGGAGGAGTGGGGATAAGTAGCAGGGAGGCAGGCATGAGTTAGGGCCAGGAGCCAGGCTGCTTGACTCCCCCACTCCAACACCATCCCCCTTATATCTGCCCTTCTGCCATTGTCATTGGGAAGGGGGAGGGTGCAATGAATTTAAGACAACCCTCCAATAATAAGGTTCTATACATGGAACATTAGAAGAAATGTATAAATGTTCCATCTACAGAATCTAATTATTGAGGGGTCATCTTAAAATTCAGAGTTGCCTTGGATTCAGGTAAATATGGTATGTTTTCATAAAACAAACAACATTCCAAATTTTTATTTGATGATACTCCCTAATTCTGAAGTAAAAGTGTACTCTAGTAAAATGTATTGCTCAGTTCATAAGATACCCTCCTTACAGCATTTTAATAGCTCTCTGTCTATGCAGGGCACAACTTACTCTTCCCCTATGATATTTCAAACAAATCATAATTAATAGACTGGAACAGATTAAATTAGCCTCCTCATCATGCCTGCCTAAAAAAATCCATCAGTATCAGTGAAGGATTTTCAACTTGAGGATGACAATCCTCTAAGAATATACAAATGACAATGAGGTGAGGAAGAGCAGATAAACTCAATGACCTTCCAAAACTGCTATAAAGCAATGATCTTGCTTAAAGGAAAGGAGGAAGCCTGGAGCTTAGCAGGCAGGAAATGAGCCCAGTATGGAAAAAGAGAGAATTGCTAGCTTAGGATGCTGTCATTCCAAACCAGTAGAGATAAGAACAGGGGGAAAAATCTTAAACTAATTGTAATAGAAAATGTTCTGGTACATGATTAAAAGACACTGACATAAAATGACAACACACTACATCTTTAATGTAGAATAAAATACATCCTTCATCCCTCAATGAAGATAAATAGCTTAGGGCTCATTTTATTTCCATTACTCTGGAAGCATTCATTTAAAAATAATTTTTCACTATGTGACCTGAAGAATAAAATGCTATAATAAATTTAAACATCCAACATACATTTCTTTGCAGAAGTAGTAGAAGAGTGGTTCTCAACCAAGGTCCTATGAACCCCATGAGGGTGCCACGACACAGGCGCTGCTGTGGCCACATAAAATTGCCATGCATGTACTCCTGCTGCAGTAGGGCTGTGATCAGCCTAAAGCAGGCAGGAGTTGGAGCCCTCCAAGTCTGGCCCCTCCTAAACTCCTCCCAGAAACAGAGGCACGTGGGGCAGTTTCGCCCACCTGCCTCTGTTTCTGGGAGAAGTCTAGAAACACACAGACCAGGAAGGGCTACATAGCATAAGGCAATTCCTCCCTGCTTTAAGCCAATCACAGAACCAGAGCAACAGAAGTGTTCACACATGCCACTGTCCTTCCTGGGATGGCTGAGCAGCAGACACAGGACTATTTTATCTGGAGAAAGCAATACCTAGTTCATTGTGAAATGAGGTAAATTGAAGCAGCATTAACAGTGCTTCTCAACCAAGAGGCCACCACTTTTTTGAATGTGAAGGAGGGGTACCCTAACCTTGAAAAGGTTGAGAACCACTGCACTAGAAAGCTTGCTTAATGTTCTCAGTTCTAGTGCTATTCACCTCCTAGTCATTGTTTTAGCATCAATTAAACAGACAAATTGACAGAAATTCTATTTGCATAGCACTGACAACAGCAGGTTCCAGGACCTTGACTAAGACCCTTGGGCACTATAGTGGTAGTAGTAACAGTAGCAATAATAAGTTCCCCACTAATTAATATATTAGACTCAGAGTTAACTCTAAGACAACTGGTCTTCTGCCTACTGAATTAGTAGACTATAATCATACATGGAACTACTTTGTAAATCTTTGGTAAATCTTTGATTCGTCCCTGTTAATTTAACACTTAAATTTGTATGTGAATCTGTGCTGGTATGTTGGCTCTTTGGAGCACCTACCCCTTAACACCCTTTTTTTGTTCATTTCAGTTGTGTTCCAAAGACTGCAGTAAAGTATGCACAGTTCAACTTCTGTGAAAGGAATTTCCCAAACTTGTTCATATAGTTTCACTACACAGCTTTAAGCACATACCATAATCCGAACTGCAGAAGATAAACTGTCTAATGGAAAATCTGGAAGCCCCAGTGTTGATGACTCTTGGGAGCAAAGAGTTGCAGCAAAAGACAAGAGCTGAGAAATTCTAGATAAGAAAAAAATATGCTGTTTTATACAGAGAAAATGTGTAGAAATGTTAAATTCTAGGAAACTAAAAACAGCATATGTTGAAACTAGCTCTGAGTACAGTAAGTTTCATGTAATAAAGTTTTGATGCATTAAGAATGCACAAAGCTATACATGAGAAGCTGTTTAATCATACTCCCACACTTACATTCAACTGAAGTCAATCTCTAGTAATATAGATTACAAAAGGCAATCCTGATAGAACATAACAGTCAACTAAAGACTAATTTCTTATCAATATGAAAATTTACCTGTCTGCAGAAATGTTGGATCCAACTGAGTATAATAGCTGAAGACAATCCTAAAAATAGAACACAGCATCACATATCAAATTAATTTCTGGGTCATACTGCGGATCAAGTTCATATCGTACCAAGCATTGTTTATCTTTCCTTTAAATTAGACACCATTCCTTTTGTGGCAAAGAGACCACCCACTTTCTGAACACAAAGGTAAATTTAAAAAAAGAACATCATGGTGTTAGCATATCTTTCTTTTAGGATTTTATAATGTTTAAAATTATGGAGTGCTTCTTCTTTTTCAGTAATTCATTGTACTCCAACATGTCAGCCAAGTCAGCCAAGTCTGATCGCTCACGTCGGTTCTTAGCCAGAGTACAGGACCTCCATCTAACCCAGGCGGTGCACAGCCCCACCAGGGGAGATGCCTTGTTGGACCTGGTGCTGGCCACGGGTGACGACCTGGTGAGGGGG
>JAGPOW010003316.1:143957470-143993904 GCA_030014935.1 Caiman crocodilus
GTCAGGGCGGCTAGGGCCTGGAACCAGCTTCCAGGTGAAGTGGTACAGGCTCCTAGCCTGGGGGTTTTTAAGAGGAAGTTAGATGAGCACCTTGCTGGGATCATCTGACCCCGGTGCTCTTTCCTGCCAAGGCTGGGGGTCGGACTAGATGACCTGCCCAGGTCCCTTCCGACTCTAGATACTATGATACTATGAACCATCCCCTCCCCCAAAATGTCAAAAGCATTCTATTTACATTCAAAGAGGATTTTTTAAAACTCTATAAAACATTAGGTCAAACTATCTATTAGTTGTGTTCAGCATACAAGCTCTAAGTGATCTAGAAGGGCACTTACCCTAAAGGGAAGATAATAAACATCTCTGGCTTGGAATCGAGAACGAAGAGGAGGGTCCAATGGATTACCGGAATACTTTGGTACTGGAAGTCCTAATGCTATCACTCGAAAATCTTCACTGACTCTAACAATCTTCCATGCATCTAACTCAGTTTTAGTATGTTCCTGAAAGAACAGGAAAAAAAGACTTAGAAGTAAATGATACCTCTGGAGAAGCCACTAAAAACCAAGGATCCTGGTTTTCACTGATTAAAAAAAAATTCTAATTTTTTAAATTAAAAAAAGTAACCCAAAATCCACATTTTTTCCATGATTAAAATGAAACATCATTATATATATATATATATATGTAAATATATATATATATTAGTGGCATTTCATTTTAATCATGGAAAAATATGGTTTTTGCATTACTTTTTTAAATCCAAAAATTGGGGATTTTTTTTTTAATCAGAGAAAACCAGGATCCTTGCTAATAACTAAACCACACACTGAAGACCTATGATCAGAAATCTTCTAAGTGCAGTTTTTTGTTGACCTGATCTTTAAAGATGATAAGATGGAATATAGCATGCTGGCCTATGATACTCCATTTGAAGATGATATAACTGAGTTTTCTAAACTAAGGGTGGTTGAAATATGCTTCAGTGGGTTCAATTTGGAAGTTTTCAGAAATCTAATTATGGATTCCACTAATGGTCAAAGATGTGAACTAGATTTAGAAAAATCAGAGGGACAATGAATCTTCGTTATTTTATTCTTTAGAAAGAACCATAGACTTCTATTTTTTTAATTTTTACAAAAAAACCCATTTTGTTTGAATGAAATATGGTCTACAACAACAACAATACAGGTTTATCACTAAGCATCTATTAATATTGGCAAATTTTAGTTGTTGCCAAGAAAGGATTCACTGCACAGACAACAGTCAGCTCTGTAGTCTTCCCACATTACAATCGAACCTTATTTGAAATTGTACATGATTCCTTCCTGCAAACCTAGATCCAGTGTAATGATTCACATAGGAAAACAGAGAATAAGCTATAAACTTGTATAATGCAGTATTCCCCACAAACAACTAAGCAACATTAGATTTTGTATCACAATAAAGGATTTATGCAAATCAACTAATATTAGTCGTATGCCTTAGGGAGTAATTTTGAAGCATTCTATCATTAACAAAGTATAAAAAGATGTATGTTATAATCTCAATCAAACCCTATTTGAATTTAAAGTGTGTTCTCATTTCTGCTCTTTAAATTTAGCTTTATTTAAAACAAAAAGATTATTCTTATTTAAAATAACTTTTTCATCAATTATGTCTGCTAAGTGAATCAGCCTAGAATAAAATCAGAAAGAACAAAAATCTTTTCAGAATAGAATTCAATATTACCAGATCAATGGACAATGCCATGGAGAAGAATTGCTATATTGTGATTCTCCTTCCATAACTTGTGTGGGCTCAGAGCTACGTGAAGCTACATCTCATTTGAGGACTACATTTTTATGGGAAATTTAAAGTTATGATGGTTTCATAGTTATACCAAATTGACTTTTTTAACTTGTATCCTCATAATACAATTGCCTAATGTAACTGCCTTCATCCTAAGGTAAGGGTTCAAAGTAGCGTTGGAAAAAGAAACACAAGGATTGCTGCGAGAGTGGTTCTGAGGGGAAAGGAAAGAGCAAAATGTATGCTCAACCAAACTACATCACATGGGTTAGAAAGGAATGATCTTTGAACTTAATGTTTGGGACACATTTTTGCCAGTATGTTTTCATAAATATTCAGACAAAGTCTAATTTTAAATTTTTCTTATAAATATCTATTGACTTGCCACTCATAAGGAGCTGGGAAACAGATAAGGAAGAATCATGTAAAATATAGAAATCAGGCAGGATATGGGCCAGGGAACCATGAGACACACAAGTACAGGCCAAAGTACTGCCAGAAACATGTGAAAGCAGAGAGCAATCTTCTCAAAGGTAACCTTGCCCTGTAAAACTATGAAAAACTAGGCAAAAGGTCTAAGTAGCCAGTAAGCAGCAGTCTACAAAATCCCATTTAAGAGATTTTAAATTGCTCTTCTAAATACATTAATGGAGAATTATAGGGTGAGTAAAGGGCAATGTGCAACGTAAGGAATACGGCACCTCATTTCAAGATTCATTTCCAGACAGTCTAATAGACCAGGGACCGAAGTTAGACAGAAACCGGCTTAAGTGAACAGAAAGTGGTTTAAACCTGTAACAGAACAGAAGTTTGGTACACATAAACCAGCTTCAAAATAGCAGAAACTGGTTTAAGATAAACCTGTATGAATGTATTATCAGACCTAACTGATTTGGGTCAAACCGGTTTATAGAACTTGTGTCCCAGACCCTTTCCTGGTTTAAGTTAAATCAGAGTCCCCCAGCATCCCAGCATGCTTTTCATCCCTGGGCTGGGCTGTCTGCTCCAGAGAGCAGAGCTGGCCCCACCCCTCTCTTCCCTAACTGGAGCTCCAGCTTGCTGAGGAGGTAGGGGACTGCAGCTGGGAGACAGCAGTGTCTGACTGGCTTCACCCTGCCCCGCCCTCCCCTCACTCGCTGCTCAAGCAGGGATCCCTCCTCTCCCACAGGAGGGACTCAAGCAGTACAGGCCCCGGATGGCACCTGGCCATGCCACCCCCGTGCTACCTAATGTTGAGAAGAGAAATGTCTGTGTCCATGTCTCCATTTTCACTGGAACAAAAGCAGACAGAACAGTGTTTGTTTAGGGCTTTTTGGAACTAATCAGCAGGTCAGCTAGTAATGTCCTTCCGCTCCTTTCTTGGAAAAAGCTGCTTAAGAAAAGTTTGAACTAATGAGAGAGGCTTTGTTTTCTTGATGGGCTGATAAGCTCCCTACTAGCTCGCTTGTTTCAAAGACAGTAATCTGTCAGTATTCAAGAGGGGACACAGAGAGGTATGAGAAATGACCTGGTTTGCAATGAATGCAGTGTCTTGTCAGTTTGCTGAAGAAGTAGGGAGAGGGAGATTGAAAAGCTCAGTATCATCAACAGATGCATGTAGTCCACACAGGCAGTCCTCCCTCCTGCCCCCCGCTCCCCGTCTTTGCCTCAGAGTACTAGCTGGGAGCCAGGGTCTAGCAACATTCCCCACCCCTTGAGCAGCGAGCCAGGAAAAGCTTGTTGAGAGCTGCTTTCCCCTCTTCCTTCAGGCACATACTGGCTGGGGACTGTACAGGTCAGGGTGGTGGTTTAAACCCCTTCCTATTCTTGGCATCTTGCCACGGCCTGGCCACATCCCCACCCTAAACTCAGTAATGTCAAAGGGAAGGGAGGGCTCACTCTAGTGCCTCTCAGCTTCTAGCCTGAGACACTGAAGGCATGTGGCTGCATTTCCTGATTCAAAAGTGAATGTCTATCCACTTGCATATCTGTTTAATTGCTGCAGGTTAGATTAATCTGAAAAGATCGAATCAATTCAGGCTCAAGTTTTTTGAATGTCTGTTCCTATCCATATTGTTTTTAATTCTTAATAAAGAGCATAATGTTGTTTGAAGTATAGCTGAAATATACTTCAACTGTTTTGCCCCAAACAAGCACTCTTGTTTGTGAATGGAAATGTATGGCTGCTATAGTTAGTGAGTCTACTGCTTTTTATGAAGATCAAGAATGTTCAAAGGAAAAGTATGCACTATGGAGGTTTTTGCCTTTCTCTGTAGCAAGGGGTACCATCCTCAACCTGAGATCTCTTGAGCATATATTAATATTTTATAGAAACAGGATGTTAGCTTCCATGATTTTCCTGCTACCTGTGGTAGGTTAGGGTGTTCAGTTGTCTGTTGTATCAAGGTTCACAGCAGTTTTACAAAGAGTTTTGATTTGGATTTGTATAGGATGGCTTGGATAGGGATGATCCTGCCTTAGACAAGGGTTTCAGATACTCAAGCTCTGGAGGTCCCTTTTGCTTTACTTCTCTATGCTTTTATAAAAAAGGATGTCTTTCTTTTACACAATGTCTAATTTTGCCCGTAACCTTTGACTTAACTTGTTTACAGCCTGGCAAAGATGAAGATATTTCCTTAGGACATACCCTATTTAGTTCAGAACAGCTTTTAGACTATCAGCTGTCTGCCAGGCAGCAGTAGTGGCTTTATCCACTCAGCAGAGTTGGAGTAACCCTGTTACTGTGAAGACATATCAAGCAAACACAGATCTGCAGACTCGGCCTTTTTTTGAATACAGAATGGCCTCACAGTCAAAAAGAGATGGAAAATCTAGACAGCACAGTGTTTTTTCCATACCTGTAGCAATTTGTCATAGCGTTCAGCAGACATAAGAAATCGTCCATCCTCAAGCTGCATTTCCCGGTTTTCCAACAAATTGTTTAGCACTGGCAAGACGTTCCGCTCTGCCTTCTCCAAGCCTTCCAACACAAGGATTCTCCCTTCTGTAGCCGCACGGACTGCACACTTTTTCAACAATAATAAAGCAACATTAGAAAGAAATACAGTATTATATAGCACATGAAACTGAACTCAAACTTAAGAACGTCACCCTACTCACACTTCCTGGCACAGTTTTTACTTATGTGAAGGGCTAGCTGGCAGTGACCTAGGTCAGGTGTTTTGAAGGGGTAAAAGATGATTGGAGGACTTGGGATTCCCTTTCCTCACCAATCAGGCCCCAGAGATTCACCCCTCATGTCCGTTGATTGGCCCCTTGGGTCACCTGGATGGGGATAAAAGGGGCAGCATGGCTGACTCAGGGAGAGACTACAAGGAAGGAGCTTCAAAGAACTGAGCCAGTGGGGCAGAAGCAGTTGCCCCAGAAGAGCCTGAAGGAGCAGGACCTGCAGGCAGCCATGGGACCCTCAGCAGCACAGCGTGTGGCCAGCAGGAGAGGCTTCCTGCTAGGTTCCAGGATCCCCTACGAGAGGCTGTGGGCAGCAGGAGGATCTGATCAGTGACCTGAGGGGTTCCCAGCTTGGCTTCCAGCTCGGCTTCCAGCTCCTCCAATCAGAGACCAGGCAGCTCGACGTGAGGCTGTGGCTCCAGGAAGGTCAAGACCCCTAGCAGCTTGGAGCAGTGCCAGCACTGGTGGCTGTGTGGCAGTGTTCCTGCCTACCACCTGCGAAATCTGACTTCAAGACTGAGCGATTTGGGGTGAGTGAGCTAACAAGGAGAAGTTCCTCTTGCAGTAGAAAGGAGCCATTGCGTTTTCCCCCTTTCTCCCCCTCCAGGTACCTAGGCCCTATATTTCTTTGTCCTTTGACATTTTGTATTTTATGCCTTTTTATATTTCCCCAACCAGTATTGTTTGCTCTGCTATTTGAGTTTTATATCTTGTTAACTCTGTCTTTTGCCAATGATTGTAAGTGTCTAACCTTTGTTGAATCTTGCCCCCTGGGGGCATTGTGGTGTCCACTATACCCCCTGATTACGCTATGTTCCCAGTACTGTTCCCTCATTAAAAGGTTAAGTCCCCAGTGGTGGTCTGGCTCTGCTCTATAGGGGGAGGAGAATCCCTACACCTCCCACAGCGCTTGTGCACCTGCTCTGATCCCTTCAATTGGAGAGGGTAAAGCATTATAGCTACTAGTAAGCATATGTAGCATCTTGCCTTTAGACAGCGATTAAATAGAAGATATTTTTCTATATAGAGAAAAAACTACAACAGGTGTTTTTCTCAGCATTTCTTAATGTAGTAAACTGCATTGAAACAATAAGTTTGTGCAATATGTTTTTGGTAAAATATATTGCGTTGGTATTACTTTACTATGAAGAAAGTGATGAAAAGAGATGCATAAAGAAAGAAGTCTAAACGTCTCCTTTTGAGGTTTAGGGCTAGAACTCAGGTTGTGTGGTACCATCCTATTTAGGTAGCACCACTCATATTAACATAGTATATAAGGCAAAATCAGGTTTAAAAATTACACAAAAAGCAAATGACAATATAGCAGCAAGACTTAAAAATAACAGTGGAGCATCTCTATGATGCTACATACTCATCCACTGAGCTAGAATTTAATCTATGAAATCTGTTTTAAGTAACAACTCAAGGGATCAATAAAATACAGTTGTTCAAAGATCCTTCATGCCTTATATATCTGTACAATAAAATGTAAAGTTCTTCTACTAATGGATATTAATTTTAAAATATATACAATGAATAAATATTTGGTAATAAGATAAATGATAAACTTCAATTTGTGCTATTTAATATTTTGTTTTTTCCAATATTTTTCATTTATTTTCCTTTTTCATTTATAATATGAACATAAGGAAAATGCAGAAGTCACACATCAGAGTGGATATTTATAATAAGACAAAAACAAATTTAGAGAGTTTTGATTTAGCCATGAGATTACACTTGCGGTATGCCACTAATGTAATCAACATGATTTGCTCTAATTTTCTGCCAGCATAGCTCTACTGAAATCAAATGTTCTTGGCTATCCTACTGTACAACTGAAGTAATTTAGAAATAAATCAGACTTTTTTTTAAATGATGGATTCATAAGTCTCCAAAAAGCTATTTGGTGCGTAGGGGAAATAGTTTAGGAATGGAGGTGATCTTTAAATGAAGAAAACTTGAGGGGATTTGTAGTAAGAACCATTTTGGAAGACTGAGGCTTATCCAATAAGGTGTCACGTCTAGAATGTATTGTGCTTTATGTTGGAGAGTGAGAACTATTTATAATAGTGGGATATTGATTTTTAATTAAAAGTTCAGCCACAGATCACGCTGAACTCTGTTGAAAACAATTCAAGTAAATTTCCTCATTTTCCCATGATCTTAGTCCAGCTTATTGAACTTTAGATTCACTATTACTGGCCAGTGGAAGATTACTGAATTTCTAATACTTTCTTATTCACACAATCAATTTGCACAATAAAGGTATCCCATAAAGTACCACCTGGGCTAGATTTAGTTACAGGCACAGTCTTCAGGGATCATATCCAGAAGGATTTAATAGCAGTAGTTTCCTTAAAATGCTTTTATCTGTTTATATAACTGCAAAGGGAATATGTCCTAAAGTCCTTTCCTTTCTCAACATCTCTTCCAAGCTCCTACTAGAGCACACACTTAAAAAAAGAGGCATTTCCTAATGCCCTGTCCAACACAGAGCCCTTCAATAAACATGAGTGAGGGACAGAAACAGAACAGAAGAAAAGAAATGTAAAACAAACCAAGAGAAGGAAATAGAGATGGGGGGAGAAGACAACAGTGGAAATGGAGAGGGAGAGGGGGAACTGGAAGGGAAGGGAAGGGAAGACGAGAAGAAAAACTGAAATTATAGGAACAGGGAGTTACACAAAAGAAGGCCAAAAACAGGGTCAGAAAGGAAAATGGGAACGGAAAAAATGCTAGGAAATAATGGTAAAGAATAAAAACGAGAATGAAAAATGGAAAGTAAAATCCACAAAAAACATAGAACTGAAATGAAAAGGAATAGACACACACACAGAAAGAGAGGGAGAGAAAGCAGAGTCATAAAACTCCCGAAAAAAGAGAACAGCCCAAAACTTGAATACAAGGCAACAACACCAATTCATGTGTAATGGTGGAGACAAGGTAAAATCAAAGGTAGAAGTAGAAGATCTACACATTTCTTATGGTAAAAAAAGATACGGTAGCAGCACAACAAGCTTCTCAAGCCACCTAGTAAGTAGCAAAGGAAAGAGGCATAACTCCAATTCTATTGAGAGCTAATTACAAATAATATTTCAAATAGAGGGTTACCTTGGAGCATGTAGTCTGGATAACTTGTCAGGACACTGATATTACCCTGGTGAGCTACATATTGTATACCTTTGTGCTAAGGATGCCTGGACATCATAGTTTCCAAGCTAGTGATCTAAAAGGAAAAGTCACCCTAAGTATCATGGTACCTATTTCCAGATCAACTTCTCTTCTTCTGAGCCTATAGATAAAGTGTTTGCAATGTTTTGAATCAATAACTAGCTTCAAAATAAATGTCTGAGGAGGCTGGAATGAGACCTCAATATATCCTTCTCTTCAACAGAATCGCTAGGTAGACTTAAATTAATTTCTTCTAAAAGCTTTATATAAATCAGTTTTATTCTGTTTACCCAGAGCCTAAAAATCAAGACCCTTGTCTGACCACTATTTCTAACAGGCAGCATAAAATGTCCACATTCCTACTCTCCATCCCTACCACATAAAATTCTTCTATCAAAGAAAAACTGACGTTGTGGTCTAGACAATTATTAGTTAAAATAAAAAATGGGTGTCAAATGCCAAAAAAGAAACCTGCAGTCTTCAAAGGTGTCAATCCAGTACTTCGAATTTGCAAACTGTTTTTACTCTGTGTAAGCAGAGTGGGAGGAAAGCCAGATTGAGCATCAACAACCTATGTCTTTGCCAAATTGGTAGGATCCTGTGTATTTTATAGTGACAGAGCCTTTATGACTGAATTTTACTAGCCAGGGGAAAATACACAAACAGTTCATATGGTTTCAAAATATTTTGTGTAACCATAGAATCTTTTTGAATCAATTCAGGTATGCGTACTATGGAGATAGGCTGCAACCTGTAGCTTTCCAGTATCAATGCAAATCCATTCTCAGTCAATTCATGAGTGATAGAAATTCAGGTTTTCTTGCATGTACTTTTCTTGCATGTACAAATATATGATAGAATTACTAACTTCAAAGAATAACGCATTAACACTGTCATCAGAATTTTAATAATGAGAAATATTTAAAAATAAAAAAGCAATTTTAACAATTGTATCAACATCCAAGGATACAGATATGAGCCATAAGAAAGTAACTGTTATGCCTACATGTTTCAGTAGCGATAAAATGCAGCAAAATTACTTCAACTTTAAACCCATTTCATTCAGGGTCAAAGTTAGAATAATTTTGCTCAGGGTATTATTGTAGCTGTTACATCAGTACGGTCCTATAATGTAACACCTATTGCACACTCACAAGCAGCAACTCCTTCTCCACTTTAAAGCAGGGATTGTTAACATTTTCAGAAGTAGTGGGCCAAAATAATACAGCTCAGTCTAAGGAGGGACAGCACTTCTGAGCTAGGCAGTGCTGCTAATCCCAGCTGCCAAATTGCTGTCAGTGTGCACGTGACCTGACTGCCATTTCTGGAAGCTGCAGAATACCCCTGCTGCTGAAATGCCACCAAACTGCCCCATTGCCAAAATGCCACCAATATCTAGACTTCATAGGCTAAATTAAATGTTTTGGTGAGACAGATCTGGCCTGTAAGGTTTAGGTTGCCTGCATCTGATTAAAAGGTATGCATATTCTTACCCTGAAGGACCAGATTTAAAAAAATAAATTAAAATTCTATTTTACAACCCATTCCCCCAGACTTAGCAAGCTATTTGACATTTTATTCTAAAATATATATATATTGCTCAATACACAGCATGACTTTTCAAATCTTTTACTAATTATAATTTATTTTTACTATTGACTCCATCTACAATTAATGTCTTTAATCTTTTATCTATCAAAGCTTTTACAGCATATGCCTATGGGTCACAAATAATGAATCTTCCCAATCAACTAGAAAAAATGCAAGACATTCTCTTAGGTTAGCTGTTATTTCAATTTGTGTGTGTGTGCGTGTGTGTGGGGAGGAGGGGTGGGTTGAGCTAAAATATAAAACAAATATAGAGATGAAGGGGAGGAAAAGTTTGAAATCCCTTTAGACAGATTTTTTGAAGCAGCTGTTTTCATAATTTTATAAATATACACACACATATATATACACTTTTATATAAATTCATAAATTCAGTATATAATAAATATTGTGGGCAGAGACCCAAAATTTTATAACTAGGAAAAAAGTATACATATTGCTTTCCTGGTTTTGTTATGAGAGTTCCTGGTTTTAAAGATACTTTTTTACAGGTATAGAATGAAACTGGAATTAGCAAACTCCATTTAGAAATTTAGTGCAGAAGCCATTAGTAGTCTAATAACATTTTATTAAGTCTTTTTGCTTTCAGACAACAAAGTCAGTCTATCTTAACTGCTGTGTTTTTCCTGCACATATCCCCCAGAGCAGGTATCCAGGTAACCATGCTTTTAGTGCTTCTGGGTAGAGGTGGGAGGTTGGAAAGAAAGAGCTTGATTCTTTTTCTCATGAGCAAAATAATCCCTTGCTAACAGATACGGTAAATCTGAAAACAAACATTTGACAAAATCATCTCACCCTTTTTAGCAAAAAAAATTAATATTGAGACTCTCAGGGTTAACATCAAGGTAATTAGCTGTATAATTTCAAAACTCACTGATCAATATTTTAAACATATCCTATCATTGTGCCTTACAAGGTGATGAGACACCACAACGGTAGTTTTTGGGGGTAGGGACCGCTTTTCCCTCCACGCCAAGCACCAGCTTGTGCCCAGACACTTATGCTGCTCAGCATGGGCGCATGGTCTGGAGCAGGTGCGGGGCAGGGCAAGCTGGGGTCAAGGCTTTGTTGCTCTGCTTTGACCAGCACAAGTCCAGAGTGGGGACAGGGCAGGCCAGGGTTGGGGCTAGGGCTGTTGGCAGTGGCAGGGAGAAGGCACAGGGTGCACAGGCTCCAGGGAAGGGAGAGAGGGGGCTATGCTGATCAGCCCTGGGCAGCTCCTCACAACTGCCTATGTGGCCATGGAACCCAAATAACTGTCCCCCTATGGAGCTGTGAACAATTGGCCTATTCGCATTACTAAATGTTAGAAAAGGCTGATAGGTGAGCTGGACGTGGGAAAGCACAGTTCTCTATATAATACTAACTAACCCATCCTGTTGTCCAGTTTTCAGATCAGGGTAATTAAGTACCTAGTTGTTTTTCTTTTTTTAATTCTTAACAAATGCAAAAGTTGCTGAAAAATACAGTAGTGGATTTACTGCGATTATCCTTTATTTCACAGATTGTAATTGATAGATTGTAAGGAGCTGGAAGGGACCTTGCAAGATCATCAGGTTCAGCCCTGCTGCACTAGATAGGAAGGACAACTGGGGTCAGGTGACCCCAGCAAGGTGACCATCCAGTCTCCTCTTGAAGACTTCCAGGGTAGGTGATTGCACCATATCTGGAGGGAGTTTATTCCATAGTCTGGACACCCTAACTGTGAAGAAATTTTTCCTAGTGTTAAGCCTGAAGCAGTCTTCCAGGAGTTTGTGGCCATTACTCCTGGTTTTCCCGAGGAATAACCTGGTGAACAGTTGTTTGCCAAATACTTGATATATTCTCCTGATAGAGCAGTAAGCTTCTACCAAATCCCCTCTCAGCCTTCTCTTTTTTAGGCTGAAGAGACCCAAGTCCCTCAGCCTTTCCTCATATGGCTTGCTTTGCAAGTCTCTGACCATACAGGTTGCTCTTCTATTGACTCTCTCAAGCTTTTCCACATCCTTGTTGAAGCGCGATGCCTGGGACTGGATGCAGTACTCCAACTGCAGTCTCACCAATTCTGAGTAAAGTTAAAGAATTGCTTCCTTGGTTTTGCTTGAGATGCATTGGTTGATGTAAGCCACAGTATTGTTTGCCCTGCTGGCTACAACATTGCACCGATGGCTCATGTTCATATTATAGCAGAGGTTTTCAACTTTTTTGGATCAGTGTACCCCCGGAGGTTGGACATGGAGCTGGGGAAGGTGAGGGTGGCACATGGCTGAATGTAGAGAGGCAGCAGCTGCCGCGTGCAAGCTTCCCCCACCCCCCACGGGATGATGCATGGCAGCCCTCTGTCCCCGCCCACTGCATGTACCCCCCTAGGGCCTTCTCAAGTACCCCCAGGGGTACACATACCCCCAGTTGACAACCCCTGTACTATGATCTATTATTACCCCTAGGTCCCTTTCAGTTGTGGTGTTAGTCAGTTTGGTGCCACCAAACATATAAGCACGTTGGGGATTGTTCGTTCCTAGATGGAGCACTTCACAATTTTCAATGTTGAATTTCATCTAATTCTGATCCACCCAACTTGCCAGCCTGTCTAGGTCTGCCTGCATCTGCAGCCTATTTTCAAGTGTGACCACACTCCCCCATAATTTGGTATCATCTGTGAACTTGGCCAATGAGCTCTTCACCCCCATATCCATTGATAAAGAGGTTGAAAAGCACTAGACCAAGCACAGATCCCTAAGGTACACCACTGGCCACTCCTCACCAGGATGACGCAGATGCATTCATTAGAACTCTCTGGGTCCTACCCTGCAGCCAGCTTCCTACCCACCTAACTGTCGAGCAATTAAGCCCACAATCCTCCAATTTTCCCATGAGAACATCATGGAATACCAGATCAAAAGCCTTTTTGAAGTCTAGGTATACAATGTTGACATCCTCTCGCTTATCCAGGTGGCGAGTTGCCTGGTCATAGAAGATAAGATTGATAAGACAAGACCTGCCCGCGATGAAGCCATGCTGGCTGTCATTCAGAATCCTAACTTCTGCAAGTGAATCACACAGATTCCTTGATGAATTTTTCCAGGATTTTCCCTGGGATAGAAATTTTATATAGCTGCCTGGGTCCTCTGTCCTCCCATTCTTGAAGATGGGCACAACACCAGCCCTCTTCCAGTCTTCAGGGACCTCCCCCAAGCGCCACGAGTTTTGGAAGAGTTTCCCCAGAGGTCCCGCTATGACTTTGGCCAGCTTCTTCAGCACTCTCAGATGAAGTTCAGTCAGTTCTACTGACATGTCTAATTTTTTTAACTGATCATGCACCAGCTCAAAGTCAGCAGTAGAAAGGAGAGCATTCCCAGCTTGCCCATTCTGAACTTTATCTAGTATGATTTTCCCTTTATTCCAGTGAAATACCAAAGCAAAGTAGTCATTCAGGAGTTCAGTCTTCTCCTGAGTGTCAGTAACCAGCTGTCCTGAGTTAAGCAATGGCCCCACGCTTCCATTTGTTTTCCTCCTGTTCCCTACATACCTAAAGAAGGACTTTTTATTGTCCTTGATTTCTGTTGATAGTTTAAATTCAGTCGCCATCTTAGCCTTTCTAATATGCTCCCTGTAAGTGTAACCTGTTGTTGTATCGTCCAGAGGACTGTACTAAGCTTCCATCATTTCTATGTCTCTTTCTTCTTTTTCAAGAGGACCAGGATATCCCTATTAAGCCAAAGGGCTTATCAGCCCTTCTGTTACCTTTTCTCCGCAAGGGAATGGACTTCTTTTGTGCTTCAAGGATTGCGTCCTTGAGGATCAACCATTTTTCACGCACTCCTTTCACCTTCTGTCCCTGGTCCTGCAGAGTTTCCCCTACTACTGCCCTGAGCCTGTTGAAATTTGCTTTTCTGAAGTCCAAAACTTCAACCCCGCTATCTGATTTGCCTGCCTTGCGACAAACAGTGAACGTAATGGTTTCGTGGCCACTGTCGCCAAGGCTAAAAAGGGGCAACTGGGAATGGGATCCTTTAGTAGGAAGCAACTGATTAAATTAACTAAATTAATCGTAACATGCTTCTTCTAAAGTAAAAATGTAAATAACATCACGGTAGAAAGAGTGAACAAAAGAATTCTTCAGATGCTTTCAAAACTAAATTTGCTACTGCATTAAAGTTTCTGTACTGAATGGGAAGACTAGAACTCAGAGGGAAGTGTAACTTTCAGAAAAATGGACCTTGAAACATAGTAAACAATAAAGTTTAGTGTGCATCTTCCACAAAGATTTTAACATTCTTTTAGTCAGTGTGGTAGAGGCAATATCTTTTATTAGACCAACATTCTTCTACACATGCAATCAGACCTATGGTTGGTTGCTAAAAAGTCAGAGGCCTTCAGCTTCCATATACCACTTTATTATGAAGCTCCCAGGAAGTCTTTATGAACATCTATAAATGCATCAATAACTATATTTATATTAGCGCCACAGCCAAGAAGTTCTTTGAACAAAAGACACTAAACATACTGGAAGGAGACTAGAGAAATTTGATGGCTGATATGGTCATCAACCTCTGTGGCAAACTGACTTGACCTAACAAATGTCACTAACAAAAAAGACCATCCTAGAAACCCACAATACTCCAAAATGATTCAAGGCACTTTTTGTTGGACAATCTGACTCATCACAACTACACAGATTATACGTTAAACCCAGAACAAGAGAGACTGAAAATCTGGTTTATGGAATGGAATCTTGAATTCCTTCTTTCTCTTCTAACACTGAAAATGAATAGTTCTATTACTACCCCAAGTTTATTTTGCCAAAAAATTGTATCACAATTGGTTGAATCAGAGAAAGTAATAGAAGTAAAAGTCATGGAGCTTAAACATCATTTTAATCTAGTTCTTAATTTTTAATTTAAAATATTTAAATTTTTGGAGGCCTGGTTTTTGTACAACCAGCCCAATATTATTGGAGAATATTAAGATTGGTTTGTTTGTAACTTTCAATACGCTAAATATTAAAAAGGCAATAATTTACTGGTACATGGTTTTAAAATTGTTTTGTTGCTGTTGCTAAATCATATATTCTTGAGTGGCAATTAGAACCCACAGAAAGTTTTGTTGATAAATACAGCATTTAATCTTATTGTAGCAACACAATATTATAGCACTAACAGTTCTCCAAGAAAGCAGATCACATGGTCCAAAATGTAAGCTGGCAGAGTTACATTTTCCAAAAGCATTTTCCCACTAGCTTAAGTAAGTCTGTTAAACCTTGGGACAGACGTTACACATAAACCTGTTTGAGAGAGCAGAAACTGGTTTAAACCCATAACAAAACAAAAGCTTAGTGCATATAAACCAGTTTCAAAATAGCCAAAACTGGTTGAAGATAAACCTGTATGAATGTAGCATCAGACTTAACTGATCTGGGTCAAACCAGTTTATGGAACTTGTGTCTCACACACTTTCCTGGTTTAAGTTAAATCAGAGTCCCCCAGCATCCCAGTCTGCTCTTCAGCCCTGGACTGTGCTCTCTGCTCCAGAAAGCAGAGCTGGCCCCACCCCTCTCTTCCCTAACTGGAGCTCCAGCTGGCTGAGGAGGTAGGGGACTGCAGCTGGGAGACAGCAGTGTCTGACTGGCTTCACCCTGCCCCGCCCTCCCCTCACTCACTGCTCAAGCAGGGATCCCTCTGCTTTCTAGCTGGGGTAAGGGTATGGACAGATGCTGGCCTGGCAATCCGCTTAAGGGAAGGGGCAGGGAGGTGGTTTATTCTTCTCCACTCTCCTTTCCCACCAGAGGACCGCTCTAGCAGCAGGGACAGGAGCATGGCCAGAGCCAGCGGGCATGGCCCCACCACCTGCCTGGGGCTGAGGCTGGAGGCTGAGCTAGGCCAGGCCACGGGTACTGCTGAAGGCATGCACAAAGAGGCTGGCTCAGGGTGGGCAGACCCTTCCCAGCCACCTGCAGCTCAAGCTGGGGCCACAGGACCTGTGCTCTTGGATTGCTCCAGGCTACCCTCCCAGGCTGGGCTGGGCTGCCATGGAGCTGCAGCTGGCTGGGGAGGGCTTGGTATAGGTTGCTGGGGTAGGGCCCTTCTCAGCCAGCTGCAGCTCTATGGCAGCTCAGCCCAATACGCATGAATGGCACCTGGCTGGGCAGCAGCACAGAAGCAACACCACTGCAGCTGTAAGTGGGTGCCTTGGCAGCCAGACTGACAGTGTGGGCCATGTTAATCATGCCCTTGTCTGCCCAGCCTGGTTTGGGGGCACCAGCAGGCCAGAAGTCCAGCAGCTGCCCACTGCAGGGGCTAGTGTGCCTGCAGCCACCACCGTAATGCCCCCTGTCCATCACTGTCCAGCACCCAGCCAGCAGTAGCCACACCAGAAGCTATGTGTTGGCTGGGGCTGGCAGGGCTGTTCTACCTGCTTTGCCTCCAGCTGCCTGTGCTGCCATCCCTGTCTCTGCCACACTGCTCTGGGTGGGCAGGAGGAAAGTTTCATCCCAGTGGCTTCTGCCCAGTGCATGGAGCTTAAATTCCAGCCCCTGGTCAACTTCCACCCACTCCGTCTGCCCGTTGCAATGAGCAGCTCCTACAAGCAGGAGGAGTAGAAGGCAGGCAGCTGGGAACTGGAGCCAGTGCTCCATACGCTAAGCAGAAGCCACCAGGATGAAACTTCCCCCCCCAGTGAAGCGGTGCAGCATAGCTGGAATAGGAGCTGCAGCTGGAGGTGAGGGGAGCAGAATTGCCCTGCCGGCCTCTGCCACTGCACAGTTTCTGGCCACCCCTCCACCCCAGGACAAGCCTGGCAAGGGCTGCTTCTCCCTCCCGCTCCAGGCACACCCTGTCTGGGGTTCCTGCAGGCCAGGGTTGGGGATCAAACCTCTCCCCAATCATACTTAGTGGCCTGCCAAGGGCCTGGCCATGTCCCCCAAGTCAGCTTCCCTCCAGCCTTGTGGCTGCTATGGAAGGAAAGGGAGGGTTCACTGTAGCACCCCTCAGCTTCTAGACTGAGCCACTGCAGGCATGTGCCTGTATTTCCTGATTCAAAAGTGAATGTCTACTTACTTGCAAATCAGGTCAGTCTATGCAAGTCAGACTAACTTGCAAAGACTGACTGGTTATCAGGATAGCAGAGTGAATTAATTTTATCAGTGATTGCAGAGCTGAGTGCAGCAGGAGCAGCACTTTCCCAGTCTAATAGAATTACAGCCTCAGCACGGGTCCCTGAAGAGCACTGGTGGGGCCCTTGTGGTGGGACCCATGAACAAAGCCCAGACTCATGGGAAAAGTTGGAGACCCTCAACTGGGATTCAGGAGGGAGACCCAGAATACTTATTAAGGTGGGAACCCAAGGGCATACCAGGCAGACAAGGTTCCTTGGGTGAATTTGATATCTTTTATTAGACCAACCCAAATGGTTGGAGAATAGTTATTAAGCAAGTTTTCGGGTTCAAAAACCCTTCATCAGGCTAAGGAAGCTTCAGCAGTTGGTGTGTGCTCTTCACCAAGGAACCTTGTCTGCCTATGTCCTTAGACCAACATGGCTACAATCCAAACCCCAAGGGCATACCAGTGCACTCCTGGATCCCAGAGCTGTGCTAAATGTATTTGGAAGAAAATGGGACCTGAAGCAGTTTGAAACTGATTGAATCATACTCCAGTCCTTCATGGGGCAGGAAACAGCTGGGGTTGTGTGTAAGGGAGTAACTGCATGTATCCAGGTCCCAGAGGGACCCCAAGAGATCAATATAGATGGAGTTTTAAATAATGATCAGATAGGGGGACCCTTGCCACCGGGGTATTCAGCACAAGCTGCTGAAGTGAGAGCCATAAGGGAACTCCTTGAACAGCATAACCCACCTGAAGGGAAACTATGGGTCTACACTGATTCAAACTTCTGTGCCAATGCTCTGTTACACTGGGAACACAATTGGAACAAAGCTAATTGGCATACCATTGATGGCAAGTAAATTGCTCAAAAGACTGACAGGCAGGCAATTTGGGAATGGGTTCAAAGATATCCATCCTCACTATGCATTCGACATGTTAAGGGTCATCAAAAGGCTGCATCTTAGATGCCAAAATGAACCAATTAGCAGATGCTGCAGCAAAGAAAGGGGAACGGGAGGATATCTCAGCAATATAAGCCCAGTCCTCAAGCCACCAAAATTGGAAAATTCAGGAGGGGTATGCTGTTCATCAGGGAACTGGGGAAGTTAGATGGCCACTCCTGGATTGCAAAGAGGAAATTATTAGTGCCTGACAACTAGAAGAGGGCCAACATTGTGCCCATCCTCAAGAAGGGAAAGAGGGAGGACTTGGGCAAATATAGGCCAATTAGCCTAACCTCTATCCCAGAGAAAATCCTGAAAAAGCTCATTAGAGAATCTATGTGCGATACGCTAGCAGAAGGTAAGATTCTGAATGACAGCAGCATGGCTTTTGTCATGGGTGAGTCCTGTCTTACGAATCTCATCTCCTTCTATGATCAGGTCTCTCATCACCTGGACGCAGGAGATGTGGTAGACATTATATACCTAGACTTCCAAAAGGTTTTTGATCTAGTATCCCAGGATATCTTTGTGGGAAGACTGGAAGATTGTGGGCTCAGCTGCTCAACAGTTCAGTGGGTGGGAAACTGACTAGATGGTAGGACACACAGAGTTCTCATGAACGGATCTGTGTCATCCTGATGCAAAGTGGCCAGGGGTGTACCTTGGGGATCCGTGCTTGGACTGATGCTTTTCAACATCTCTATCAATGATTTGGATGGGGGAGTGAGAGTGAAAAGCTCACTGGCCAAATTCGCAAATGAGACCAAGTTATGGGGTAGTGCAGTCACACTACAAGACAGGTTGCAGATACATGTGGACCTGGACAGGCTCAAGAGTTGGGCAGACCAGAACCAGATGAAGTTTAATACTTCCAAGTGTAAGGTGCTCCATCTGGGGGCAGACAACTTTCAATATGCATATAGGCCCAGTGATGACAGCTCAACTTACACCATGGCTGAAAGGGACTGAAGGGTAATGACTGACCATCATATGAATATGAGCCATCAGTGCAAGTTGGTGGTCAGCAGGGCAAACAATACGCTGGCATGCATCAACCTATACATCTTACGTAAAACCACAGAAGTGATACTCCCTCTGTACGCAGTACTGGTGAGACCACAATTGGAGTACTGCATCCAGTTCTGGGTGCCACACTTCAATAAGGATGTGGAAAAACTTGAGAAAGGGTCCAGAGAAGAGCCACCCGTATGATAGGGGACTTGCAAAGCAAGCCATACAAGGCAAGGTTGAGGGACCTGGACCCCTTTAGCCTAAAGAAGAGAAGGTTGAGAAAGGACTTAATAGCGGCTTACCAGTATATTAGAGGAGTACATCAGGAGCTTGGTGCACAACTGTTCACAAGGGCACCTCCGGGGAAGACCAGGATCAATGGATACAAACTCCTAGAAGGCCGCTTCAGGCTTAATACCAGGAAAAACTCCTTCACAGTCAGTGTGTCCAGACTGTAAAATAAAATCCCTCCAGAGGTGGTGTAGTCACTTACCCTGGAGGTTTTCAAGAGGAGACTGAACACCTCGCTGGGGTCACTTAACCCCAGTTGTCTTCCTGCCTAGAGCAGGTGTTTGCACCTGATGATCTGCAAGGTCCCTTCCAGCCCCTAACAATCTATAAATCAATCTATGAAAGAGGTTTATTCCCGCTTCCCCCACCTTTCCCAGCAAAGACTCCAGCCAGAGTCTGCCAGGCAGGAGTGCAGTAGACCCTTGAGACATTGTGCCCCACTCTCCGGCTCGATTCATTATGACCTGGTTGCAGCGTGACACATACAGAAATAGAGCGGGGTTTAATTCCCTGTCCATCCCCTGTCCCACTGGCATGGATCCAAGCCAGGGTCTGCCTGGCTGGGATGGAACAGCCCGTGTCAGGATCCCCCTCCCCTCGCTGCTGCAGGTGGCAGTGGCAGAGGCATGGCCAGGCACTGGCCCAGAATGTTTTCCATATACTGCAGATGGGAGCAGGGCAGGCATAGCTGCTGCAGCCTGTGCAGGGTGAGCAGCAGTGGCAACAGGGCAGGAATAGGTGGCTATGGGGGCTAAGCCAAATTTAGGGTGGCCATATCCCCCAAGCTTCCCAGCACTGCCACCACTGCTTGACCCACACAGTCTATGGCAGTACACTCCCCCACTGGGAAGAGGCTTGCATTCCCAGGGACACCATCATCATTGGAGCTGCTGCCCCATAGGATTGCTACCCCCTCACCTGTCCAGCAGCAGGGGTGGGGTCATGGCCAGACACTAACTGGCATGGCTCCCCTGAGGCAAAGGTGGCAGGGAGAAGGTTATTCCCCACTTCATCCCCTCTCCCCCCGGGGAATCCCAGCCAGGTTCTACTGGCCAACTGCAAGCAGCAGAGGCAGCAACTGTGGCTATCAGACCTCAGCTGCACTCCCTCAGAGGGAGAGGGGACAGAGGTGAGAATAAACCTCACCCTACTGACCCTGACGTGGGCTGCTGTGCCCTGGTCAGGCAGACCCAGCTCAGGTCCATGCTGCTGGGACAGGGGATGGAGGCAGGAATTAAACCCCACTCCATCTTTGTTCTCTTCACGCTGCTGCTGGGGCTGGTAGCGAAGGTGCAGATAAAAAATGCATAGCAGGAGCTGCTTTTCCCTTCTGGCTAAGACAGACAATCAAAAAGACAGAGGCTGAATCAATTCAATCTTTGTAGGTTAGTCTAAGCTGCTTATATTGAACTGATCAGTAAGTGAACAGACCATCATTTTGATTCCAGAAATGTATCCGCATGTCTGCAGTGGCTCAGTCCAGAAGCTGGTGGGTACTATTTAACTTCTGTCCCAGATCCCATCCAGATTCAAGTTAACTCACAATTCCCCAGTATCATAGGATGCTTTGCACCTGCCCTGCAAACCCCACCTTGCAGGGCAGGTGGGCTAGGCTTGGGCCAAGCTGTCTGATCCAACTAAGCAGTTGGCATGCTCTAACACCCCTCCCGACTTCCGGCCTCAGCCACTGCAGGCATGTGGCTGCATTTCCAGAATCAAAATGAAGGTCTGTTCACTTACTTATCAGTTCAATCTACGCAGCTTAGACTAACTGGTGAAGATTGAATCTATTTAGACTCAGGCTTTCTGAATGTCTGTATTTAGCCAGAAGACCACACAAGGCCAGAATATTTCTGACACTGTTTAAATAAGAATCTATCTTTTATATGTATTCCTATTTAAAACCCCTGGGTTTATCTTATGAATCATGTGTAGGTATTTGCACACCTAACAGGGCTAATATTTGCATCACTTGGGGTTATAAAATCACTGGGTTAGAGTATGTCTACTCTTTTAGACCACCCACCATAGTGCACTTGTAGTATGGAGACATATGAGAAAATCTACTCATTTTGAGCAACAGAACCATGTGTGAATTATAGGACTATACATAAAAAGACCCAAAATTTTATTTTATTTTTTGTACAAACTTATAAATTTTGTATTTTAGAACATTTAGTCCTATTTATCTTCTTTTTTTACTTACAATTTACCAAATTTGCTTCCTCTTCATCACATCATTCTCATATAATGCCAATCAAATATTCTCAAAAATATAAGTACTGGGGATAGGGCTGGAAGAATAACTTGGAGGGTTATTTTTTTCATCATTGTTCCTCTCTCCAATACCTTAACCCCCTCTTTTGTGACGAAATACTGTCTGCCCTATCTTAATGATTTTCCTGCTTTAAAGGTTCTGTTTTGGTCACTTCAGAGCCCAAAACATAATCGTGTTCCCAAAATGCACTAGGGTCTTTTCTGTCCTGGAAAGTGATTGAAAGAGAATCATGTTTGCACTTGTAATGGAGTACTGAGAAGAGAGAAAAATGTATTAGGCTTAATCAATTTTAAAAGTTCTATATCACACTGCATCCCCAAACAAAAAATGACCAGTCTTCTGGAAAATTATAATAGGAATAATTAATTATTGGTTTAAATATCTTTTACACAAAAAAGCAAACCAAAAATAAAACCAAGCACTTGAAGTGGCATTTAAATAAATAAAAATACCACTTCTGAATCTATGTATTTTACCACTGATAAGAAAAATTTCCTGCAAGTCTGAGTTGTCTTTGCAGATTATCATCAAATATGACAAAGCACTTCTTTTTTTTTTTTATTGTGGGAAGTATTGAGAATACAGGATTATTTACATGTAATACAAAGAGAAGAAAATTGACATACAATACTACAGCATAGCTATTCTTTCGATATCAGATAGAGATATATTACCATGTATCTTGGTTAGTCTGAGTGCTCCATCTCAGTGTTTTAGTACCTTAAAGGCCACCAACAGACACTGGCATATGGTGAAGGCAGAATAATTTCTGAAAGGTAAGACATGACTGGTTCTTTGCCATGCAACCTTTCATTGACAATCTTAGGAAAATGTACTTGATGAACTTGCAAGATCATCTAGTCTAGCCCCCTGCTCAATGCAGGATCATCCCTGACTAAACCATCCCAGCCAAGAGTCTGTATAACCTGCTCTTCAGACTTCCCAGGGATGAAGATACGCTAAGCTTTCTAGGTAGACTGGTCCCAATGCTTGACCACTCTCATGGTCAGCAAATTCCTTTTAACCTCTAACCTAAATTTTCTCTGCTGCAGCTTAAAACCATTACCCCTTAAAAACAGAGGGGCTTGGGTAAGAGCTCTGCCCAGGGTGAGGTGAATTGGTGGGTCACCATTCAGATGAGGGTCACAAGAGGGCCCCAGAGGTTGCATGCCGGCCCACTAAGGAGTATAAGTAGACAAGTCTGATGGCCCGTGAGGTCACTCAAGGGAGCAAGGTTGGGTTGTGGCCCAGTTAGCAGCAACATGTTAGAGGCCCAGTGAGAGAGGCTAGAGTGTGAGAGGCCCCAGTAAGAAGGGGGCAGTATGAGTGAGGCCCAATGGGGCAGAGTGAAAGGACATATGTATAAGGCCTAGCAAGGAGCTGAGTCTGGCTTGGCCTCAAGCCAGAGCAAAGAGTGAATTAAGGATGCCATCTACAACACATGGGACCTGATAATGGGAGGTCAGAGTTGTGTACAGCACTCCCTGGCATCAGGGCAGTAAAATGGGCAACCTCCTGTATTTATATACCAGGTTTGGGAACAGCAAGTCGTGGCAGAAGAGACTGGGCAAAATGCCCTACTTAGACAAATGAGACCCAGCCCCAGGATGGTCCCCTTTCATACTAATATTAAACGTACATGCCAAGAAACAGGTACAAACAGTACGAAATAATAATCACAGCTATACTAAATAGCCATTGGCCTTAGTGTGGTTACCCTAATGAGTTTTTAAACACTGACATCTACAGTTAATCATGGACTTACATAATTTACATCTAGCAATTAACTAGTTCAAAAAGTCTAAACCATTTTCCACAGCCTTTTCATCGGTGTATACTGAGTGTAAAAGGCATAAAATCTTTCATTTGATCACCTCAACCAATTCATGCAACTAATTCCATGTCTCATTTAATTTTTTTAATCAGCTTTCTGATCCTTTCTGATTAACAGAAACCAAGCTCTGTTCTATGTGGTGCTAGCTTACAGGGCTTCCTGTCATGTTCACTTTCAAGACAGGATAGCTTAGCTGTCATTACTGTCATTTTTTATATTTAATTGATTACCACACAAGTCTTACAGCCTAAGGTAGAAATTCTTTTTTTTTCCTGCTATCTTCTGCAATCAAATAACCATAAATATTTTTCCGTTATAAAAATATGCAATCAAGGATACAAAACCATTGTATTAAATACTAAGATGCTTACATATTTTGAACATGCGCCAAATGGCATATGTAACAATGCATTTGCAAACATAAAATAAGAAAGTACTATACACAATTACTAACTCTGTGGACAAAATATGAGTAACCATATTTGAAAATTCAATCCACCATTTGCAATCTTTAATAACCTGACCATGTACTTCTTTTCCCATATGATCCTTGTTCTATTTGGTAAGTATGATAGGTTGGATTGAATGGGAATGGTTTTGGATTATATAATGAATAAGGTAGCATGCCTTTAGGATGCCAAGTTTTTTTTCTCTCTTTTTTTAAAGAAATTATAAGACTTGTGCTAAAGGGAATAGGGTATTGCAGGAAATAAATCATCTCATGATAACTGAATGCCCCTCTAGAAAACTGTACTCTATACCTTCCTCTGCTACATAACTCTTGAAAATGTCTGGGTTCTTATGCACATAAATTCTCAGCACTCATAGTTTGTCCCCAAACCAGGTAATACAACGTGGTAAAATCATACTAATTTCTGCAGTCAACAGTAAGGCACTGCAACCTATTGCCTGAGGGCTGGATCTGGCCAAAAGAACCTATGGATCTGGCCCACAGATGTGGGGCTTTGGCAGCATTTGGAGGTGAAGGAGGCTTCAGCTGTGGGTACCGTGCCACTGAGGAGATGAGAAATGAAGGCAGTGGAGTCCTAGCTCCTGTACTCCCACCTGCCTCTGACCCATGGTGGGTCATTCTGGTGCACAGCTAGAAAAGCTTGCCTGCCCCTTCTCAAGGGAGTTTTATGGTAGCTAGCACCCTGGCTCTCCTTCTTTGACTCCCCAAACTGAATGAATAGGTACCTGTTTACCACTGAGTTTACCAGGAACAGCATTCAGCACGCATCTGGAGATCATGAAGGGTTGAACTAATTTAACTATATTTGGTTTCTAAATAGCAACAGTTAAACGAAGAGAAAAATCTGTGTGTAAGCCAAATCCCCTACCTGTAGAAACAATGAAATCTGAAGAGGCCATTTGAATGTTTAAGTGTCATACATACATACATACATTAAGACTAATTACCTTAAGCACAGCAAGAAAACATAATGCTCTCAAGTCACCAAATAAATACTCATTAGTATACAGGTCAAAGTAAAAACAAATTGAGGTGTTCCATAATTTCAAATGAGCATACTTGTCCTTTTGTTTTCAGTTTTTGAGATAATTGAGCTCTCCAATAAATATGCTTTTCTGATAGCTTAATCACTACAGTACTATTCCCCAAGACACCCACAAAAATAGTTAGGCACAATGATTTATAAAAATATTCAACCCCTTGTTTCTTCAATATGTATTTTACCATGGGATGCAGTTTGCTCTTCCTGAATCATTCACATTTCTCAAGCTTATGATAAAAAATTATTTTAACCTCAAATTTATGATAAATAATTATGTTTAACCAACTCTGTTAAAAAAACCAACAACATCCAAATAGATACGTCTCTATAACAACATTAAAGTATTTATTCTTTCTTTCTGGTTAAACTTAGAGCTAGAAACAGCTACATTATCTTCACAACCACCCGGAGGTAGAAGTCTACAAACTTCTGTAGCTCAGCCACCACAGGGATTTGCTATTTTAGTTATTTCTGCTTATAAGCTGCTAGTAAAAGCAAAAGAATTATTTGATTAAGAATATAAGACTGTGTGAGCTTTAATAATATTACTGCTTCACCTATTTTGAACTACTAAGAAACATATACAAGTTCACCTACAAAAGGCTACACACCCACAAAAGGCTACACACTTTCCTAGTGACCACTTTAAAGCTGCATTCTGTTCTCTTGGGAAGGTCGGGAAAAAACCCAGCCTCACAGGCATTCAGATACCAGGGCAATGAATAAAAACATAAATAGAATTAAACACTACTGCAAGATTTCCACCATGCCTGAATCTTCACACTGATTCAGCTATTCCAAGGAAATCACGCAAGACTACTGACACACACATCCTGAAAAGTCCTGTGCTTTTTCAGAAAAATCCACATTCCACGTTCTACATTTATACAACACCTACTATCTGAGAATCTCACAATCTTTATAAAATTCAATGTCTCCATTACTAGCAAACTATTTCATATTATAATCATAATCATTAGATCTGTAATTGTTTCGTACACAATTATATAACCCAAACATTTACTTAACTTTAATCAAAATACAGCTTTAAAAAGATTCAGTGCTGTAGATGGAACACCACAGTGTGTAATGCTTTTAATGAAGAAGAATTATTTATTTGGCTACACACAGACAATCAAAAATCCTGAGCCTGAATTGATTCAATCTTTTCATGTTTGTCTAACCTGCAAAACTTGAACCGATTTAGAGGTGGACAGAAATTCCCTTTTCATTCCAGAAATGCAGGCACCTGCCTGCAGTGGCTCAGGCTTGAAGCCGTGGAGCACTAGAGCAGCCCTCCCTTCTATTCTATAATGCTGAGCAGAGGGGATGTGGCCAGACCCTGGCAAAAGGCTTTGATTAGAGAGAGGTTCCCACCTCCCTCCTGATTAGCAGGGAGCCAGCAGGGAGTTGATAACAGAGCAGTAAGTTACACAGCAGGGAGTTAGACAGGGAATTGTTAGCATTTATTACCCTATCAAACAGAACAAAGCCTCTCTCATTAATTCGAGCTCTTCTTAAACAACTTTTTCCAAGGAATGGACATTACCAGCTACCTGTCGGTGAGCTCTAAAACTCCCTAAGCCAACAGTGTCTTGTCTGTCTTTGTCCAGTCTCCTAGAGCATGGACTGTAGCAAGCATGTGGTATGCTAGATAATGCTGAGAGGGTCTGTGTAAGACAGAGGGGAGAGGGGGGAACAAGAGGAAGCCAGGTAGACCCCGTTGTATATGCAGCCTCTGCCAGAGCAGAAGGGTGGGGCCAGCCCTTCTGGGCTGGAGCAGAGCCCTACCCAGAGTTACAAAGCCTGTGGGATGCTGGAGGATTCTGATTTAACTTAAACCAGGAAGACGTCTGGTACAGAAATTGCATAAACTGATTTGACACAAATCAGTTAAGTCTGATTCTATATTCAACCAGGTTTATCTCAAACCTGTTTCAGTCATTTTCAAACAGGTTTATATGCACTGAGCATCTGTTCTGTTACAGGTTTAAATCAATTTCTGATCACTTAAACTGGTTTATGTATAATGTCTGTCCCTAGCCTTTAAGGTTATAGACAAATATAACGTTTAACCACTTTAAAAAGGGAGGGAAACTATTTCTTAAGAATGCACCTCAGCCTCAGTGACAAAGCTTACATTTATTTGAACCTGTAACAATACAAGTTATCTGAATCGCTGAAAGGTTTCTTCTAAAGGAAACAATTCTACATAAGTTACACTGTAACTGTTGATATCAGTATCATTTGATATTGACTGTCAATATCCTGAAATGCACTTACTGATATACCAATAATCTCATCTCCTTTAGGCCTTGAACACATAGTACAATTAAAGTACACACATACAATACATATGTGTCTAATTTTAAGCAGTTCTACAGCATTTAAGTACTTTGCTGAATGAAGTCCACAGTTTTTAAGAAGTAGCAAAATCAAGAAGTCCATCTTTGTCTCATACGAACAGAATGTCACACAAATCTTTTGGCAATCAAAATTTATAGCTCTGTGTGCATTCATTTTACATTGTAGTTTCCTTGGGACTAGCTACAAACAATAAAAAGTTTGGGCTCTAATACCAACTTGCCTGATCAATATAAAAAGCAGTCCCAGCCCGGATCTCTCTGCGTTGTTTGAGGTCAGTTTCTGTAGTGTCCCTGGATAGTGCAATATACTCAACCTCCCGCTTGGTCAGTTCCTGTAGACAAGATTGTGAAGTTATTACAAAAAACAAATCAATAAGGCCAGTAGTTGAACTTTCACAATGTACCTAATGGTATAATTGTCCTGGAGAGTCCTAGACAACAGCAAAGTCATTTAAAGCGACTCCAAACAAAAATTTAATATTTCATAATTTTAAGATGTTTCCACTGTGCTCTCCATTCAACGTAAGGGTTTGAATTTTTGCTCAATAACCTTTTTATTTTCCCCAAACTGGCTGTAAAAGCCATAATAACAAGCCATAAATACTCTAAACTGAACAGTTATAAAATATTCTCTCCAAGCTACCTTTCCAGCAATGAACAGTGAAAAAATACCAAAAACCTAGAAATCCTGAACACAAACTCACAAGTTCCCTATCATGTTAATTAGAACTCTAGCAAGTACCCACCGTTTCATTCAATGATGTTTAAACAGTAACTTACTGTAAACTTTAACTATAATCATGTGCACATGCAGAGTTTGCAGACCCTTGTCAATATGTTGAAAACTATAATTTTCTCCTCCTATCTCACGTTGCTATTGTATTGTTAAGGGCAGCCTAAATCTGTAAAGTTAAAGATTACCCCCATAAAGAAAGTGCTTACTTTGTGCTGCTACTGTTTTTTTACACAGTATGCTTGAAATGTTCTCCCTCATGATTTTTATCCTACTTGTTTTTTTAAACTTTGGAAATAGCAGAAATGTCAAGTTAGGAGGCTCAGCTATAAGTATACAGAATCAGAAATTCTTGAAATGTCCTCAGCCTTTAGCTGAATGGGCAAGGGCAGTGAATCTCTAACCAACAGATCTTTCTTAAGCAATCCTATTATATATTTGTAAGAAAAAAATGCAAATGAAAAAGACTTATAAAGATCTGAATAACTGCCATTTATTTCCATTTCACTTCTACATCTATTTATGCTACCAGCTCCCCAATGGTGCAGGCACTACTGACAGAAATTTTAATTTCTATTTAAAAAAAAGCCCACAAGGAAAAATAATGATGAGAAAAATAAAGGCATATATTTTTAAACACTTAAAAGTAAATAGTGACACTATCCTTTGCAGCACTGCTCCAGTGAAGTATGTTCTCCTGGAACACAATGGGATGAACAGGAAACCATGCAGCAAAGATACAAGATCTCTAGCAGTTCCTTCAGAGTAAAGGAGATAGGTATGGGCAAACATCTCCTACATCCCATGGGAGGACCACACACATGCACATCTATTCTCTTTACCCAAATAACAGGACTTTCCCCTTATAGCTTTTCCTCAGGGTATTTCTTCCCTAAACATCCTCCAAAACAGTATAGGTAAGCAATGTGGCTTGTTTTTACTGTATGCAGACATCTTGGTTCTGTAATGCATACAATGCAAAAAACAGATGGTTTTTCCATTTGCAACAGCATATGGAAACCACACAAGTTCACCAAATTTTTTTTCTCCTATAGTAATTAAGCAAAAAAGCATATTGACTAAAATATTTGTTCTTCCTAGTCATTATAAAATACAATAAAACCTTTAAAAGCATGTGCCTGGAACAAGTTCTTTGGCAACTAACCACCCAGTCAGAAGATATTCTAGTAATAAAGTATTTACAGACATACACTGTAATAACTAAACAATGTTAACAACTTCAGTTTTCCATAATTTAAACAAAACTTACCAGATACTGCATGGCAATGGATCGACGAAGGGGCCCAGGGGGACCTATAAGAAAAACATCCTGCCCCAAAAGATCTTTCTGCATTATCCATCTTAGATGATGGATGACAGATTGACCCAAAGAATCTGAAACTACAAGAAAAATAAAATTATAATTTAATTCAAGAGTTAATGATGAAGGTTTCAACAAAAAGGATTAAAAAGTTAGGTGGCCATATTACTTGCTTATTTGTTTCTTAAAACTGAAAAAATGACAACACGTAAAGCAGAATAATTTAAAAGTAGCAAATTCTGCATGCAGCCTATGTAACCTATCCTACCTATCCTCATTCTCTATACACCATTTCCTTCCATTTAATACATCCAATCCTTGCATCCCTTGCCAATTAATCTTTAAATCGGTCATGACAAAGACTGCATATTATGAATGTGTTCAGCACCAAGCTGTAGCCCCAATCCTCATTTAGCCTCTCAGCATTACTGTATTGCAAATAATAAATAATTTACTGTTAAAAGTATTGACATTATTGAGAACAACAAAACCCACATCTACCGTGTATTTCAATTCACATGTACAAAATGAGTTTCAACAGATAGCAATGTTTGCACCAGTAGCCTCAAGAGGCTTAACTTGCAGTGACAAATATGGTCAAATGTTTTAGTATACTTAATACAGAGAGTAGCTATACAGCAGGGGTGCGCCAGGTCTGAATTGACCCATACAAGGCACATGCTGGTCCAGTCTCATGGGCAGAGCTTAGGGCACATGCCACACAAGGCACCCATTCCAGCCACTCTGGGAGCTGCACCGCACACAGTGCCCACTCCAGTTGATCCAGGATCCAGCTGGAGCAGGCATCATGTAACACAGTCCCAGATCAGCTGGAGGAGTACCACATGCAACGCAGTCCAGCCAGGGCAGGAGCCATGTGTTGCCCACTTCAGCTGGGCTGGGACACTGAATGCAGTGTGGGTCCCAGACCAGCTACACTGGGTGCTGTGTGGGGTGGATCTGGTATGTGGGGAGCAGAGTGAAGGGTTTTGTGGGCCTGCTCTGACCCACAGACCAGTTCCTTGCCACTCATGTGGTCCAGAGGCCCCTGCTGTACAAAATTAAGAAAGAACTGTCAAGTCTTACTACCTCAAACTTTGGTAATATGCAGCCTACAGACAGGGTAAAAACTAAACCAATCCAAAGCATCTCCCTTGGCTCCTACATTAGCATTCCTGATGTAAGAGGCAGAAGTATGCTAAAAACAGTTTTTCTTTCCTTTTAAGCTGTATTCCTGGACACTGCCTGAAGTATAATTTTTTGCCAATAAAAGTTAACTTTTTTGACACAGTAAGCTTTCATCTGTATGTTTTTCTTCTTACTTAATATTTTGCTTGATATGTATTTAGTGATTTCTAGGATGATTCATTCTTCTTGATATTGTTGTAATAAAATTAATTCTACTGATGCCTAGAATTTGAGATCAGGGATAAATCTGGTAGCCGTGTTGGTCTGAGAAATTGCAAAAAAACCCCTGTATTTTTCTGCAAGCTTTCGGGCTCACATGCCCTTTACCATCTTAAACTTTCACCAAGCCTGATGAAGGGTGTATGAGCCTGAAAGCTTACATAAAAATACATATTTTTTTGCAACTTCCCAGTTGGTCTAATAAAAGGTACTATCTCTGAACCAAGAGTTCTAGATATTTGCATTTATTTAGAATATAAGATTGCATTTTTTGTTGTATACATTTAAGTAAATGTAATGTATTAAAAATTGATACTGATTATTTATCCTTTAAAATACTCAGATACTGAGCTAATCATTTCTTATTCTAAATATGCCTTTGTATCTAATCTTTTAAAAACTGTTCATACCTACACATAATATATCTAGATATTAGCAAGGGTTTTAATGCTAGTCTTAAATGTTGTTTTCATAATCCAAGAAATGTAGACTAGATAGTATCACAGGGTCATCTCCACGAATGGCCATGAAACCCTTGGAGTCCCTGCTGTCCTAACCCACTCCACTCTCTGTGGGCAGTCACCCCTTCATTCACCCACTCTGTTTTGATATATATTACTTAGATGTGAGTGAGGTTGCCCAGGGCTTCCCAAATCACTCCCTAATGACCGCCAGGTGTCTGCGGTTGCTGCCTTAAGGACTAGTTGCGTGACTCCAAACACCTCTACACTGCACCCTATGCTTCCCAAGTGTAGTCACTCACTGATATTGCCTTCCACTTAGCCCTTCCTCTGGGCTCCTGGGCCCTCTTTGCTCCCACACACTCATTCCCTCAAGCTGGGCTCCAAACCCTTCCCTGGTTCCCTAGAAATCTCCTCCCCCACTTAGTTCCTCTCCAAACCTCCAGACTGCTTCTTACTATATGCTCGAAGCTGGCATTTTGGGATTGCAGCACTCCTGTGGGCAATACTCCCTCACCAGCCTCCAGGTCACTGCTGGCTCATCTCAGGGCCTGGGCTTATCTGCTCCCTAAGCCCTTATATCCTCCTCCCGGATCAGATGACTGCAGTTAAGCCAAGCTATACCTGCAGGCTGCAGCCTGACTGCTTCTAAAGCAGCATGAGCATCAAGCCTCCTGCCATAGACAGAACTACCTTTAGATGGAAAGATAACTATATGAACAATCAAAGAATATAAAGCAAAAAATAACTATTAATGTATCAATGTCAGACCAGCAGGGGCGGAGCACAGTTGCAATAAGCAGACTCCACTAAAGGCTGTTCTGGGACAAGTGTTGTTTAACACTTTTTATTAATGATATGGATGCAGGGAAAGAGTGAAATGATCAGGTGTGACAAAACCAGGAGGCATTGTAAATTACTTCCTAGGGAAGTTGTTCTTGCTCCTACCTTGGGTGTCTTCAAGAGTAGATTAGATAGGTACTTGGCTGGGGTCCTATGACCCCAGCACTTGTTTCCTGCCATTGGCAGGGCAACAAAATGAAATTCAACAAAGACAAAAATAAAGCACTACATAGAGGAAAGAAAAGCTAGATGCATAAGTATAGAATGGAGGATACATGGCTAAACAATAGAACCGCAATTTGGGGCTGCATTAACGTAAGTACTGCATGCAAGACCAAGATGCTTCACTTGGTGCTGGTTGGACGTCAGCTGCAGTACTTCATCCAGTTGTGGGCACCTCACATTTTAAGAATGACGTAAGAATGAGAAGAACATGGAAAGGATCCAATAAGTAATGTTAAATGAAGGTATCAAAGGAGTCAGAATGCAAGCCATACAAGAAAAGTGGAAGGAACTAGGTATGCTTTTAACCTGGAAAAAATAAGAGATGGCAGGGGCACAATATCAATTATCATGGAGAAGGTAGAGAAAATTTGATTTCCTTTGCCACAGAGGACATGACATGCAGTCACAAATCAAATCTCAGGAAAAACTTCCTAACTGTAAGAATAGTAGGAAAATGGAATAAGTTGCCTAGGAAACCTGTGGGATTTCCTTTATCAGAGGTTTTCCAGACAATACTGGACAGATGCTGGTTTAGCAATTCAGCAACTGTGTATGGAGTTGGATTAAATGGCCTGTGAAGCCCCATCCAATCATATGATTCTAGAATACATCTTTGAAGTAATCCTATTTCTTCCTTTAGGCTAGGGACACACATTCAGGAAGCCTGAGCCTAAATTGATACAACCTTTGTAGATTAGTCTAACCTGGCTAGGCTGAACCAGTTTGTAACCAGACTGACATTATCTCTGGACTGAGAACATTCAGGCACATGCCTGCAGTGACACACAGTAGAAACCGGGGGGTACTACAGCAGCCCTCCATTCCCTTGTATAGTGCTGAGCTGAGGGAGTGTGGCCAGACTCAAGCCGGACATTCTGATTAGGGAGGTCTGCCTGCAGCCTCCCAGGCTTTTCCCCACTCAGTGCTCAAGAGGCAGGAGTGTTCCCAGACCCCAGACCCTTGCTAGCAGTCTGAGGCAAGGGGGGTGTACTGTGCATGCATCTGTTGATGATAGGAAGCTTTTCAATCTCCTTCCCTGCTTCTTTATATTGCCTGCAACAAACTGACAGGCAAGCAAGCCAGCAGGGGGTTCATAACAGTGTTTATCACCCCATCACCAAAACAACAGCTTCCCTCCATTAGTTCAAACTCTTCTTAAAAAGCTTACCACCTGACCTACTGATTAACTCCAAAAAGCCCTAAGCGGACACTGTTCTGTCTGCCCGTCCCAGTGAAATTGAAGACACAGACACTTCTTGTCATTAGCTAGCATACCACGTGCCTAAGATCCATGGGGCTAGGGTCTGTGCTGTGGGAGATGAAAGGGATGGAGGTTGGGGGGGGTTCCTGCTTAAGCAGCAAGGCGGTGTGTTGGGCAAAGGAAAGCCAGGCAGACTCTGCTGTACCTGCAGTCTCTGCTGAGCTCTAGCCAGGGAGCAGAGGGGAGGGCCAGCTCTGCTGTGGAACAGAGAGCCCTGCCCAGCCCAGAGAGCATGCCAGGATGCTGGGGGAGTCTGGTTTATCTTAAAACAGCAAGGGGTTTAGAACAGACATTGCATAAACCAGTTTGATGCAAATCAGTTAAATATGATACTACATTCAACCATCTCAAACCAGTTTCAGGCATTTTCAAACCAGTTTATGTGCGTTGAACAGCTGTTCTATTACAGGTTCAGAGCAGTTTCTGATCACTTAAACCAGTTTACATGTAATGTCTATCCCTACCCTTACTGTTCAAATAAAATTCCCACTGAAGACAAATTACATAAAAGCATCACTAAATGTAAAACTATCTGAATCTGCCATCCATGAAAGTCATTAAAAGCCTGTCCCAGCTCCCACTAAAATCAATCAGATTCTTACTAGTGATTTCATTGGGGCAGGACTGGGGGCCCAGGTAGAAATCATATAACCCAGTGTACACGTTTATTACAAGACAAAAGGAAACCAGGCAATTCAAATAAATGCTTTTAAACAACTATTTATGGACACTTAAATGACAACACATTGTTATCTCCATATGGTGTCAGCATGCTAAGTTATCTAGGTTGGAATATTACTGTTTTCCTCAAATGTAACACACAAAACATATATACCACACACACAGTTGGACTAATGACAAATAGCATACAAATTTCTATGAGAACCTTAAAAAAATTAAGAAAAGTTACTCTATAAAGACAGATTTCATACAGAGAAGACTACACTATGCACATGTTGCTGCTCTTTAACTATGGAAGCATTATGCTTTTGAAAACAACTACAAATATAAACTTTTAAAATTAAATTGGTCTTAATGCTGTAAAACAGAATGGGCCTGAAAAGCCTATTGATTATGTAAGTTCACCTGTTGTATAAACTTGTCCTTTGTATGCATTTATAATTTCTCTTAAAGAAAAAAAATATAATACCATATGGTTTAAGGTTTTGAATAGGCTGGAAATTCTTCTATAAAACTAAATTATTTGGTTCAAAAGTCAAGAACAAAAAGCAGCTTTCACGCAGCATGACTAGGAATGCCTCTGGTGCATTTCACATTAATAAATGTAGCTATTTTTATTTTTAGGATGGCCTCAAGAAAAAACTTGGGTCAGACTTAAAAGCAGGGCCAGAAATAGAAACAAGATTCAAGAATGCACAGCAACATCTGCAAAACAAACTGTCATGTAGAACAGAACATAAATGTACAGCCTACAAGAAAATATTAAAAGTCTCACAGCCTTTCCCCATGGACTGCAATGTATTACAGTATATTTATTTCTTCTTGCTTGCCCTTCAAGTAGTACGTGTTATTTACCCTAGAGAATAACTATGAAGAAATACTGATTATTAAATTCCTACAAAATTTGGTAATTTCCCTTTTTTAGGTATGAGAAAATACACATAATTCTTTACTGACGTATTTCCAAGGAGCTGGGACAATATGTTTTTGCTCAGTCTTTTCAAATAGTTCTATCCGTATGCAGATTAAAGTTGTATCAACTAACATATATTTGGTAAAGTAGCCAAATAAGTTAGTACATCGCCTCTTTCTCAGTTCAACCATAGGTAATAGGCTTGAAATAAATTGATGAAAAGACAACAAAGAAAGCATGTTTATCTATTACTGATTGTCTCTAATATTAACAGTTCAAATTACACAGTTAAGCACTCAAAAGTCAGGAAATTATAAAATTACACTGCCACATAAAAATGTAACACTTCCTCATACATGTATGCATAATAAAATTTGTAATTATATAATTACCTATTAAGCCTAAATACAAACATACATCTTTGCAACTTCCAATAAATCTATGTAGTCTCTTATGTTATTTTATTCTTGTATGCCATTCTCACCAGTGTAGCCTAAAGTTAATAGTTTATACTGTTATATCCTTGCACATTTTATTCATCAGCATTAAAGTACTTTACAACCAGTAACATAAGCTTTCAAGGTGCAATTTCAGGGATGAGACAAATTAGCCCAAATTAGACAACACAGTACCAAAACATCTGCATTATTCTTCATTGAGCCAAATCATCATGTGGTACAAACAGTATAGGTCTACTTGCTTCAAGGAGCTCTGAACATTTGTACCACTTGAAAATCTGGGCCTAAATTTTTATTCTTAATTTGTAGGATACTGTGTGGTGGGGGTGGCCAACTTGATGGCAAGAATGCCAAAAGTGACATAGGCAGTTTGTGTGTATGGCATGTGGCAGACCGGGGATGGGTCAAGTAGCACAGCTGCGGATAGAGAGCAAACAGTATGAAGCAGAAAGTAGAGCAGAAGACTAGACAGGGAACAGGGATTGGAGAGACACTAGGGGAGGCTGTGGGGCTAATCTAGGGGTGGGCAAAATACAGCCTGTGGGCCAAATCTGGCTCACCAAACCATTTTATCTGGCCAGAGGGGCACCTAAGAAGTTTAGAAAATTAATATTTATCTGCTCTGGGCTGCTGTCAAAGATGGCAGGAGCCATGGGCAACAGGACCCAGGAGAAGCTGGCAAGAGTCAGAAGAAAGACTAACTGGCCCCGCCACCTCCACCCAGAAGTGTCTGCCTGCAGCTGCTTTCCTTGCAGGCAGCTGCTCCAGCACCATGTGGCCCCAGCTGCATCACTGAACCATGGGAGCATGGAGCCACACCAGTACCCCAGGGCCAGGAGCAGGGGAGGTGTGTCCATGCAATGAGGGAGGGGGGAAACAGAGAGAGCAACGAGGAAAGGAAAGAGAGAGAGAGAATGTGTGTGTGTAGTAGGCGAAGCACACAGTGCGTGTGCATAGTTAGCAAAGCAGTGTGTGTGTCTAGTGAGCAAAGCAGTGTGTGTGTCTAGTGAGCAATGCAGTGTGTGTTCAGTGATAAAAGCACACAGTACGTGTGTGTGTGTGTGTGTGTGTGTGTGTGT
>JAGPOW010003316.1:143994004-144005411 GCA_030014935.1 Caiman crocodilus
GTGTGTGTGTGTGTGTGTGTGTGTGTGTGTCACAGGCAGAGAAAGACTGAGGAAACTCCTGAGCTCATGGAGGGAGCCCCAGAGACAGAGGGCAGAGTGGAGGGAAAATAAAAGGAAAAAAAAAATTACTCACCACAGGATACGAGGAGGAGCATGGACGGCCGGAGAAGCCCGCGCACAGCTGGGACGACACCTCAAGTCACCTGCAGATGGCGGGTGACGTAATCGCCAATTACCAGCCAGCGGGGATAAAAGAGCTGACTGTGGCGAGGAGCGAGGCGCGTACATAGCTGCTGGGAGAAAGCCGGGCCAGGGAAGTCAGCTGGAGGTGCGAAACACCTGAGCTGACTGCCAGTGTGCAGAGCGGGAAAGTGAAAGAGCCTGGGGACGAACCGACGCCAGAGGACAGCACAGCTGCTGCAGGTGAGCCGGGGAAGAGTGGGGTAAGAGTCTCGGTGGTGCGGAGGGGCCAGTGACCCGAGGAAGACCCGGGGAGAGAGAGCGGTCCGGGGAAGACCTGAAGAGAGGGCTGCAAGTCAGGGAAAACCCAGAGAGGGGGGTTGCTCTGGCAGATACCGGGCAAAGAGTGGCACGTACCCGGCACGGGAAGAGAAGGCTAGCATACCAGGTCACGGGCAGTGACCCAGTTGATAAGCTGAGGGGCGGCGGGGCTACAGACCCCACCAGGGAGTTTTACACAGGCGGGGCATGTCCCACATTAGGCTCAGTGAGCTGTAGTTAAGTTTGAAAGAGTTTTATTTCTTTTGTGTTACCCCAGGTCAGAAGGGGCTGAGGCGTATCAATAGGGAGATTGAGCGAAGGGTGAGCTTGTTAGTGGCGTGCCTGAGGGAGTACACAACCACCAGCAGAAATACCCAAGATCAGCCGGGCAGGGTAAGAGTGAGGTGTAGGGGAGGAGGAGCCTCACAGAAGGCACCTACAACACAGGTAGCTGAAGAGGGTAATCGCGCTACATGAAGCCCCACCCACTGAAAGATCAAAGTTGTGGCAGGTGAGAAAGGGATGGGCTGCAGCGTGTGGAAAGACCGCCCCGAAGGCTACCTGAGACAGCAAGATGGATATCAGCAAACCCTCAGAGCAAGGAAGCCCAAGGTAAGATGTTTGAGGCCTGGTGGTTACAGTGTGCAATGAGGGAGGGAAAGGGAGAGTGTGTGTGTTCGTAGGATGTCCCACACACACACCCCACCATACACATGCACCTACACCCCCCTCGCACTGCCATACATGCAGACCCCCACACCCACACCACATCACACACCCCAGCCATCCTCCTCCCCACAGTTCCCCACAAATCCCAAACCCACCTACACCCCACATATCCACACATACCCATATGCTCCCTCACCCACACCCACATACCTATCCATTCCCCCTACAAATCCCCCACACTCTCCCCCAAAAAACCTATACCCACTCCCATGCCTCCCCCCATAATATACAGGCATAAAACTTCATTTTAAGCTATTGTGCGATCACTTCTAAGTACACTACACAAACACATGTACATCAGGATAAAAAAAAATTTAAATCAAATTAATGAATGTTGTAGATGTTTGATTTTTAGAATATAATTTGGCATTTCTCTGGTTCTGAGATGGCAAAACTCCTTGCTGAAAAGAGTACTTCCAGGGGCAAAGGGAGGGGCTTCTGGTTGGCAAGGATCAGGGGTTAGGGGCAGGACTTTCAGGCCCAAGGGGGTGAGACACCTGTCAAGGAGTAGAGCTACCCATGCACCCCTCAACAGCTTGCCAAAACTCAGTAAGCAGCCCTCCACACAAAATAATTGTGAGCTACCCCTGAGCTAATCAGTGGCATGCCTGACAAAAAAGTTGTCCCCCACTGCTATATAAAAGATATTGGGGCTCAGGTGCTATGGGAGGCTCCAGACCTGGGTCCTTGGCCCTGTAGCTCTAGCAGCTGGGAGCCCCATCCAGCAAAGTTGGGAGAGGTCAGGGGGCTGTGGGTGGGAGACAAGGCACCAGCACCAGTGAGGTACCTGCAGAGCCTGGGGGATGTGGGTGGGGCGAGGGGAATTTGCAGGCCCAGGGGGCACTGTGGATAGGTAGTAAGGGGCACACACAGGGCTGACAGACAGTGGTTATGTAGTGAGGTGCCTGGACCTGTGTCCTGGTGGACTAAGGGGGCAGAGGTAGCTCTGATTTTCTATGATAAAAAGCCCAAAATCAAATACCAAAATGTATAGGTATTTAAAATTTTTTCTATTATAGTGATTGAGGCACTAGTAGGCTTCTACACTGCTTTAAAATTGAAAATATATCAATAAAACATTGTGTTCAATTGACAGCGAGGGAGGGAAAGAGGGAGGGAGAGGGAGAGAGTGCCATTTCATTTTAATTGCAGATTTGGGGGGGTGGGGGGTTGTCAGAGGTTATTTTTTTTTTAAATCATGGAATTTGCAATTTTTTTGAAAGAAAACCAGGATTCCTAATAATTATTAACAGGTACATGTCAGAATCTCAGGAGGCTTTGAGTAGAGTCCCACAGGGGTCCATCCTGGGTCTGCTGCTGTTCAATGTGTCTATTAATGATTTGGGTATAGAAAGCTTCTTGAGCAAATTTTCAGACAACACAAAATCAGGATGGATTGCGACAGCGCAAATGCAATTCAGAAGAACCTCAACAGATTGGAAATTTGAGCTAGAGCTAACAGGATGAAGTTCAATACAGACAAATGAAAAGTGCTACATACACCTTGGGACTCCACAGCTGCAAAAGCTGGCATTCACTTTAGTTCAAGATTTACGACCGCATTTAATACATTTTTCCAGAAAACTTGGTACTAGCATAGATTCTATTTAAAAATGCATTCTCCTATGAATTTTGATTTTAGATCTGGACAAACTTGAAAAGCAATAGAAACGTTTTCTCAAAAAAATACTTAAACAGAAAACCACAATGTTATGCATAGCAAGATAAAGGTAGAATGGCACTACAAAAACAATTACCCTCCTTACAGAATCAATCCGTCACAATTAACAAAACTTTAATGCAAGACTCATTTTTCCTCCTCACTAAAAAAAAAAAAAAAAATCAGATTTGATGCAACTAAGGGATGCAACTGAGTACCATCTTCATTTAATTCCCCACACCACTGCAGTAAGGAAAGCTGTGGCAGGAGGGCAGGCAGGTAGTGGTGGAGACGGTGGCAGTAGGGCAGTCAAATAACCTGATCCCTACCCCTTTCCCTCTTACACCTGTCCCCCCCTACACTTGTTCTCCCTGCTGCCTGCCCCCCTGGCACCTGCCCTCCCCTTGCTGCCTACCCTTCCCCACCCCCTTCTGCTACTTACCCTCATTCTGGCAGGCTTTGGCCCAGTCCAACCCAGTAGCAATGGTGGTGGCAGCAGCAGCTCTGGCCCAGCCCTGCTGGAGCCAGAACAAAGGTAAATAGCATGGGAGTGAGGGGTGGAGATGACAGGCAGAAGGAACAGATGAAGGGGCAAAGGTGACGGAGGGGTAGGAAGAGGCTGGGCAGAGGCAGCAGGGGGATGGGCAGTAGCTGTGGCTCTGGCCCTAACCCTGGATTTGTGCTGGTGCGGGGGCCAGAGCCAGAGCTGCAGCAGCTGCCAGCCCTCCCCCACAACCCCACCCTGTACTCAAATCCAAGATGAGGAGCTTCCCCCGAGGTTAAATCGGGGGAAAAAAATCTTCCTCTTGGATTGGAGTAAATATGGTATTATATCCAATATAACACTAAAAAGCAAAGATATGAAAGTGCAAGTAATCAGCATTGCATACTTTGTCATTGCAGGGGAAAAAAGTGAAATCATCAAATACGTTTTTTAAAATCTGTTTAATCTGATACAGGCATTAAAAGCACCTTAATCCCAATTATATTGTTCTGCCACATGTCTCTACAGAGCAGCGTTTAAGTTCTTTTGCTGTTGTGTCTACACATTACCACATTTTAATATATTTGGCTATATTATTGGATCATTATATATTCAGAGATTCTTAACCACTGTGCGGCTGGCTCCTTCAAAAGTGTGAGGGCATAAGCAACATGTGAGAAGGTAAGCAGATATGTGCCAGCTCAGGTTTGTCCCTGCCTTGCCAAAGTCCACCCTGCCTCCAACACCGCAGAGCCCATCTGCAGAGAAACAAGCACTGTTACATGAATTTGCTTTTGAAATTGGGTGCCACTAAATTTGCAAAAGTTATAGAGGTGTACCAACAGGCATATATGTCAAATTAAAAAAAAAAAGGTAACAACCACTGGATTGAATTTTTTTAATTTTAACTTGCCTTGCCTTAATAATGTTTAATTAGAGACGCACCAATATATCAGTCCATATTGAATCGGCACCAATAAAAGGAAAATTGACATTATTGGCAATCAACTTTGTTGGGCCAATATAATCAATAATGTCACCGATAAATGCTGTGTGCATGTGCACAGCCGCAGCACATACACAGCCAGGAATGCAGTCTGGCAGCTTGGAGAGCAGCGTCCAGCCAGTAAGTGTGAGGGGGAACGGGAGGGGGACAGAAAAGGGGTTGGGGGCGGGGCAGATCGAGGCCCCCATGGTGCGGGAGGGAGATAATGGGGCTGTGGCAGGGGAAGGTGCTGCCCAGCTGGGGCAGGGTGCAGGACAGAGTCATGGGCAGCTTGTGTAGGGGCCAGGTCCCTACCGCTGTGCACATCCTGGGGAAGGCATGGGAGGCATATGCTCCCTGGATTTATGCGTAGGGTGAGGGCAGGCTGCCTGCTGTGGGCTCGGGGCCAGGGGCTGTGCTGAGCTCTTCCTGACACCTCAAAATTTACCTTAGCCCCCCCAAGCCACCCCACTCCACTGCTACCTGCCCTGAGCAGAGCCCTGGCCCAGCCACTGCTGCGAAGTGGCTGACACAGCCTCTGGCCCTGAGCCTGCAGCGAGCAGCCTGCCTTTGCCCCATGAATAAATCCACGGGGCACACGCCCCCTTAAGCCTCCCCTGGGATGCATGCAGCAACAGGGAGCCACCTGCCTGCCCACCTCCTGCACCCCTCCCACAAGCTGCTCACAGCTCCATCCCACACCCTGCCCTGTCCTGGCTGGGGAGCACCTGCCCCAGCCTTGCTTCCTTCTTCACTGTGGGAGCCTCGATCTGCCCCTTCTACGCCCTTTTCCCCCCACAGACTTACTGGTTGGATGCTGCTCTCCAAGCTGCTAGGTTGCATATTGGCTACCACAGTGATTCCTAAACATTTGACAGATTTAAAATGATACAACCTGAAGTATCACCAGCAATTTTTTCAGTTCCACCTTACATTCCACAAAAAAAATTTTTGTCAGATAAAGTAATTATAATTAATATGTTAATGTGTACCTCTGACAGGTTGCCTGCGTACCACTGGTGGTACTCATACCACAGACAGGAACTGCTGGCTATTGGCTCGGTATCAGTTGGCATGGCTAGTTAATAATCAGCCATCAGTATTGGCCAAAAAAATCTTTACAGTGCACCCCTAGTTTTTATTTAGGATAATTACAACAACCCCATAATGTGTATTACAAGCACATACTCTCGACCTGAATTCCATTTTAACATAGTTTTTGCAGGTAGCAGCAACCAGAGCAGAAATCTAACATGAGAAAAGGTGAACTCGATTTCTGGTATCCATGTACTAATACACTAGGAGTAGATGGTCTAAAAACATTTTAAGGTATTTGTACTTACTGTATACCTATACATGATATATCATTTTAAAGCTTATAAAATCAATCCACAGAATCAAAAAATCATGAAAAGTCTGAATAAGTGTAAGAAATGAATAAAAAAGTGGCCATAGAAAAAACATTATTCAGTATAGTGTATGTATGCATATCATCTATGAACTCTTAAGCAAGCTGGCAGGCAGTATGGGGCTTTGGTCCACTGTGAAACTTTGAGAGAAACAGATTTCTGCCCCATTTGCTCCTGGACACTGCAGGAGCCCTCACGCCCTGGGCTGCATCCAGCCTGCCAAATGCACTGTGGTCCAGACCTGGCAAAGTCCCAGGTGATTTTGACACCCCTGATTTAAGCTGTAAGTTACTCAAGAAATTGCATGTTTTATTTCTAAGATATAAATAACTGCTTAAGTTACATGTTAAGAGTTTCTAAAAACATATCTTTATTCCTGCTGTATAGGCCTAAAATTGAAACAGAAAGAACTGCCAGCAGGACATCCACCGTCACACAGATGGAAAACTCTAACCAGTCTCCACGAAGATCAGTAAAAGGGGCAACCTTATGCTGAATATTATGAAAATGAAGAAAATTACTTGCTGCATAATTAATTGCATTGTACAAACAGAAAGAAGTGCTGGAGAGCTGTAAAAATGTTGTTTGTGTACATTCAAAGGACATAACAATTGCACAATGAAATTCTGTCCAAAGATCACCAGTGACTCCTAAGTGCATGCTCCAGCCTACATTGAACATCACCATATTTGACATCTCTGAGATGTCATTAGTTTGCCTCTCCGCACACCACCTCTTCCCTCCTCCTCCACACTTATTGGCTGAATGCTGTTCTCCATTAATTTGCTAGCATGCCATTAGTATGGCACAAGATATTTTATTAGCAAGAAAACTGGCAACCACTTCAAAGGACACTGCCACAACAGCAAAGTAAATCTGGCAGATTTACATACACCACCTTTTCTTAAGAAACTTATTACCTCAGGTAGCAAGCCCACAAAGCACTACCCTTGACAAAATTCAAAACTACAACAGTGCAATTGTGTTCACATCACTGGGAGCAAACATACATACACCAAGAAATTCAGGGCCGCACAACTTCAAAATTTATGGAACTGTACATCAGCTTCAGAGTACTGTATCCACAAGACAACGAAAAGCCAAGTTATGGTTGACGTTTTGTAGCCGACACAGAAGTACTCATGAGAAGATGTCAAGACATGAAGAACTACATTCTGTTTAGCAAGAAAATGCCCCTTGTTGCTAGCTGCTGATCTGCCAGGAAGCAAAAACTGTGGTTTTAAATATGCCACAGTTGTTGCCTCCTGGCTGATCAGCAGCAAGCAGCAGGGCCACCGGGGCCCCTTAGCCAAACAGTGGCAAGGGGGAGGGATGCGGCAAAAAGAACAAGATTAAAGAAGCTGCTGCACAGCATACGTCTGCTACAATTTAGGCAGGTCCCTATTCATTAGGAGTCCAAGTAATATTCAACAAAACTACCAAGACACCATGGCATGGTGTGGAAATCTGGTAAACCAGACTTATTCATCACCTTTGCTTGAAATTCTAAACGATGCAATATCACTTACTCCCCCTCCACATCACATCCTGTTTATCTTCCCTTCATAAATTGCAAAATGATTTATTTTAAGGCTTATGCTTGTTTAAATGACCATGTGAATGCCTTTCTAAAGCTATTCCAAGTTCAAGTGATTTCCAAAAGTTTGTGGACTATTCTATTATAGGTTTAACTCCAGCTTTGTTCTAAGATTCTATGGAAATATTTTTAAGTAAATTACTTCAAATCTCTCAATCAGCTGTATAAGATTGAAGAGTCAAAAAGCTGTACAGACTTAGCCAAAAATTTAGACAGATCCAGTATGTTCTGCTTTACTGGAGATTTCAAGGTTTTTGACACAGACTTCACACAAATCCAGCACAGACTTTGGCTGAAGACCAACAGAAAAAAAAACCAAGATAGAGCCAGATGTTAATGAAAAACTGCAACACAGTGGAAGGAAGAAGAGAAGTTGCAAGAACAAATGAAACCAAGTCGAGTTTATCAGCAAATGACGTATTTGATCACGTGTTACAATCTGGAGCATCTTTTAGCTTGAAGCCTTCAAACACCTAACAGTTGGCAAAGAAATTTGGTTTAAAGAATTATTCAAGAAAGACTCTTAAGTATGAAGCAAAGGTGCAACTACAATGAGCTTTTTTAGCAAAAGGTTGCTGGGTATACACTTGTTGCAAATAAGTAAACCTGTAATTTCAAGCCCCCTTCCTTAGTTTATCATAACAGAATAAACAGCACTCAAATAATAATTTCAGACCCAATTAGAATATTTCCCACTTAATCAAGAATTATTTATTGGGTTAGTCTAAAGAAAATGAACAAAATCTTAAAACAAAACATTTGGTATTATAATAAAATATGTTAAAGATTCCGAACTTTGGTTTACATGTCCTTATAAAATATGAACACAGATTAAATTGAGATTTACTCTATATCTTCATTTACAAAACCAAACCTGAGACAACTTTCCAGACATTATAAACCAAGGAAAAATAATTCACAAATAAAAAGGGAGATCACAAAGCATTTAAAGTGTTATTACAACCAAAACAAAGAAAAGGTCACTTTCCTCATTCCCTGCAACCTCTACCCTTTAAGGTCAAGTATTTTTTTCCACCTCTCAAAATACAACCACAAGTTAATTTTATAGGTTTGCCATTGTTATCATTTATACATTTTGTACACTGATCATCTTACAGTAAATGTAACAAAACTTTTCTTTTTTGCTTCAGATCAAGACTTTCCAACTAGAAAAAAAGGCTCAGAAATACTAATCTCAGCCTTTTGGCTCAGATCAAGCATCTCAGCCTCTTGTGAGCGAAGATCAAGTGGCGGCATCCAAACCCTAAGACCTCCAGGCTTGGGCCTACACATAGGATGCCTGCCAATGGATTTGGGTGTATATGAAGTCCCAGGGTGAGAGCCTGGGATGGAGAAGGCTCGCCTGTTGTACTACCATACATGGTGTTTAAGAAAGATTGAGTTCTGCCTGCTCAACTAATGTGATTTTTTTAAACGACTGAGTTCTGCTCATTTGATATGATTTCCAACTGAACTGGCTGATCTGACCTGGAACAAGAAATATATTCAGAAAAAAATGCTAATGTATATACCTTATCTTAAATATACTACAAAATACTGGAGCATCTGGTGAAATAAGACTCAGTTATCTCCTCTAAAAATCAAATGAACTTTAAATCTACCAAAGCCTTAATGCAGTCCCAAATGAGCAAGGTACATAGGCATATGTGACTTGTCCCTTTAAGTAAATGGAATCCTTAACGTTTATAATTTAAAATGTTCCTAACCATCTTGTTGAATCATCCCAATGCTTAAGTTTTGTATTTACCTGACTCCAAGATGGCTTTGAATTGAAAGCCCAATAATTAGATGCCATACATAGAAAATGTATAAGTTGTTATAATTTTCCATATACCATATTTTCCCCAAATCCAAAATGATGTTGAATTTAAGACGACTCCCCAAAAATAAGATTCTATATGAATCTAGATTCCCCTTCTCCCCATCCCCCATTATACCTTGTACTCGATTCTAAGACAAGGGGCTTTTCCCCCAGGTTACATGGAAGGAAATCCTTATCTTAGAATCAAGTAAATATGATACAGAATCACTACTGGAGGATCATCTAAAATCTCTCCCCATGCTGCACTGTGGTGTAGCAAATACTGGTAAGGAGCAGATGGCAGGAGTGAAGGTAACAGGAGAGTCAAATAGCCTGCCCCCTGCACCTTGCCCCCCACCATGCCAACATGCATCTATCACCTGTCCCCTCTCACCAGTTGCCTCCTCTATGCATGCCCCTCCAAGGCACCTGAACCCTCACCACTTGGCTCCTCATCCCACCTGCCCCATGCCTGTTCCCCCCAGCACCTGACTCCCTGCCACTGTTTGTCCTCCATCTCTTCTCCTGTCTGGGACATAAAACCCATGGTCATTCTAGGCTCCACTGGACTATGGAGCAGTGGTTATGGCAGTGACAACTCTGACCCTAGCCCCAGAGTCAGAGCTGCCACTGCTACTGCTGCATGGCTGGGTGGGGCCTGGAGCCAGAGCTGAGGAGTAAGTGGCAGAAGGAGGGTACAGAGGTGGCAGGAGGAGGGTAGGCTCCCTCCACTTGTACTCAGATCCAAGATAAAGGGCTTTTTCTCCCTCCATATTAAATGGGGAAGTAAACCTCGTCTTGGATTCAAGAAAATAAGGTACTTGGTGGAACTGGATGCTAAGAAGCCAATTCTGCAAACTGTCACTTAATAATTTACCTAGTTTTTCACATTGGAGCCTTATAAATCCTAGTTTCAAAGCTGCTCATAGAGCTAGATGCATGGGAATTGGGCCCCAATATTGAACATGACACATTCACTATCAAAAGGAAAGGAGTTTCTTACTGTAATTCTGTGGCACGAGTTCTGGGTTCTTTGGAGTTTTGAGTTTAAATGATACATCTCCTATCGTGACAGTATCACCTAAAAAAGCAAAAAAGAAATATAGTCAATGGTTTGGTTTTTTTTAAAGGTACCATGTGCTAGCAAGAAGGTGACACTCTAGGCTAGTGGTCTCCAACCTTTTTAAGTAAGAAATGACCTTTGGCATTTAAAAGCAACCTAAAATCTACTGTGCACCAATGCCCCCCATTACCCCCCCAAGCAGGTAAGTCTATGGGGAGGGAAGATTGAGGCAGAGGGAGAAAAAATTATTTTGGGGTTAATCTCCCCAGTAGGTAAGTCCCACATGGCCAGGGCCCCAATCAACTTATCCCTGCTCCAGCCTTTGCAGCACTGTCCCTCATGGTGAAGGCCTCGATCTAGCCCCCGCCCCTTCTCTCCCCCAATGGACTAACCTGCTGGCCTAGGGCACATGCATGCATGAACACAGGCATTCAGCCCCCCCCACCCCAGCCTTGGAGCGATTCCAAGAGGTTCCAAGGTGTACCTGTAGATCAAGATCCACTGGTTGGTGACCACTACTCTAGGCCTACAGAGAAGAAAAGGTATAACTCCCCATTCAGAAAGCAGGCTCTGCTGAGTTTGGAAACTATTACTGTACTACCACTTGTCATTTGTCAATAGATCAAGTACCAGTATATAAAATCAGGAGGGTCAAACTTCCAGCCTGCGGAGTGATGTCATTTAGCCTGCAAGGTTTGTAAACGAGCCAGAGGGAGCCATCACCAAAATCCAGAGTCCAAAGTTCTGCTGGGGATCCACATCAGTGGCAGAAGGCTGGTGATAGGTACAATAATCCCCATGCCACTGCCAAATGCATCCGGATCCAGTTCATTAAAACCCCATTACGGATCCAGTCCACAAGAAGGGGTGCAGCTGACACTCTTGAGTTCCCCATTAATATTTTCTTTCATTTTGTGGCATGCACACTGTTCTGTGTATTCCACAGTTATGAGAATCATTCTTCACTACAGAAAAATATAGCTGTACAACCTTACCTATAGCTTAAAAATTAAGTTCCTAGCTAATGACTGTAGAAATTAACTTCAGAAGTGTAAAAGGAGGGGTCATTACCAAGAGGGACTATGATACAGTCGCCCGAAGATGTAGGGGGGCAGTCAGGAAGGCCAAGGCAGAGATGGAGATAGGACTAGCTTCCC
>JAGPOW010003316.1:144014371-144049678 GCA_030014935.1 Caiman crocodilus
GCCCGAGCACAAGAAGAGTACTCCTCTTTGGAGGCTGCTCCCTCCTTCCAAAGATAGTATGCCTCCCTCTCTGCCCTCAGGGCCCCCCGAATATCCCTACTGAGCCACGGGGGCTTCTGGGCCTTTGCCCGGAACTGAACTGCAATTCAACAAGATTAAAATATACCTCTATTCCTGCTGATTGATACAGGTTCTTCAAATGATCATGGGTGGTCAGGATGTAGGCCTATTAATCACGTGTCTTCCCCCATGCCTATCCTCATTTAACAATGGGGCTTCTTGCAATCCAGCTGTCCACCCACATGAATCATAATGCAAGAAAGGGTCCTAGGATTACATCTCATTTCACAGTTTGCACATTATGCTTATGTCATATTCATCCACCACCACCCCCAAAAAGCCACCCTAATTTTATTATTATTCCTATAAGTTGAGAAGAAACTATAAGGTTATTATGAGACATACACTTAGAGACTTATAATGATATGAGTAACTTATGAAGAAAACTGATTACATTACAAAAACAATTAAAACTGTTGAGTGGCAAAAAGGTCTCTTAACACATTTTTTTATTAGCCACTTTCCTTGGTGAAATAATACATTTTGAGTAAACAAAGGAAACCAATTCATTTGAAATGGCTATTTTTAAAAGTTAGGATACCCATTATAATCCTACAAAGGATTACAACTTTATTTGCTGTGGTCAATAAACTTATGCACTATGAATAATTCCAAGTACACAGGATCAGGGAGATAACGGGACATTAGAAAAAGATTAAATTGACTTCAATGACTGGGTTCTGTCCTTTGGTCTCTTTTCACGTCTAAAATCAAGCAAGATTAACACTGCAAAAAGTTAACTTGAAATATCTACAATTCTGTCTTACATTTCATAGATTTCATAGATTTTTAGGGTCGGAAGGGACCTCAGTAGATCATAGAGTCTGACCCCCTGTTCTGGGCAGGAAAGACTGCTAAGGTCAGATGATCCCAGCTAGGTGGTCATCTAGTCTCCTCTTAAAGACCTCTAAGAGCACCATCTCCCTTGAAAGCCCATTCCAGATTTTAGCAGCCCTCACCATAAATAATTTTCTTCTAATGTCTAATCTAAATCTGTTCTCTGTCAGTTTATGGCCATTGTTCCTAGTAACCCCAAGGGGTACCCTGGTAAACAAGAATCCCCTAGTCCTTGCTGTCCCCTCCCCGACAAATTTGTAGAAAGCTACAAGATCCCCTTCTCAGCCTTCTTTTGCAGAAACTGAAGAGATTTAGGTCCCTCAATCTCTCCTCGTATGAGTGGCTCTCCTCTGGACCCTCTCAAGGTTATTCATATCCCTACTGAAGCGCAGTGCCCAGAACTGGATGCAGTACTCCAGCTGCAGTCTTACAAATGCTGCGTAGAGGGGAAGTATCACCGCCTTAGACCTGCTCGTGATGTACCTTCTAACACATGAAAGAATGTGGTTGGCTTTACTTATCACTTTGTCACATTAACGACTCATGTTAATTTTGAGTCAACCATGACTCCAAGATCACCCCCCAGACTGTAGGTGTGTTGGTGATTCTTTCTCCCTAGATGCAGCACTTTGCACTTATTCTTGTTAAACTGCATCCTATTCTGTTCTGCCCACATTCCCAACCTGTCCAAATCTGCCTAAATCCACTCCCTGTCCTCCAGCACGTTTACTTTGCCCCATAATTTAGTGTCATCCGCAAGTTTGGACAGAGTGCTTTCCATACCCTCATCCAACTCACTGACGAAGATATTGAACAGCACTGGTCCAAGAACTAAACCCCGGGGAACTCCACTGCCTACATTTTCCAGGTTGAAAACAACCCGTCCACCACCACCCTCTGTGTGCACCCCATAAGCCAATTCTCCACCCACCTGACTGTGTAGTAATCTACACCACAACTGCTTAATTTGTTTATAAGAATGAGATATGACACTGTATCAAAGGCCTTTTTAAAATCCAAGTAGATGACATCTACCTCAACTTCTGCATCTAAGCATTTTGTGACCTGGTCGTAAAAAGAAACAAGGTTAGTGAGGCAGGATCTACCTGTTATGAAGCCATGCTGGTTGCCCTTCAGCATTATTTTTCCTACTGGACTCCCACAAATGTGATCCTTAATAATTATTTCAAAGGTCTTCCCAAAGACAGAGGTGAGGCTAACCGGCTTATAGTCACCCGGATCATCCTTTTTCCCCTTCTTGAAAAAAGGGACTGCATTGGCCCTTTTCCAGTCTTCTAGGACCTGTCCTGAGCACCATGAGCACTCAAACAACCTCACCAGTGTTTCTGCAATGACACTGGCCAATTCGTTCAACACCCTTGGATGAAGCTTGTCCAGGCCTGATGACTTAAACACATCCAGCCCCACCAAATGCCTCTTTACTAGGTGAGCACTAACTGTCTTATTTGCTAGTATTCATGTGATCCCTTCATATTCTAACACAAACACATTTAAACTGTTACGGTGTTTGTAAGTGGATGGCTTAGCGGGTTGATAGGAAATGGTTTAATATCTGAGAGCTCCTCAGCCAGTCCTCCCAACTCAAGCAGTCTTTAAATTGCAAACAAATAGGCAAATAAGCAAGCAAAAAACCCAAACCCTGATGCCTTGTCACAGGCACTCAAAAAGGAACCCTCTGGGTGCCTGTACACCTGTGCTCTGACATGCTGTAATGACATGCATCACAGCAGACTTGATTGAGTCTACTGCAGCATGGTAACTGGTATGCTCCAGCAGCCTTGGCATCTTGTGTATTCAGCATGCCTGCACTTCAAAATGGTGGCAAGGGCACTTTAATAAAAGCTTGTTGAACCAACTTTAGTTACAGCACCCTTGCCACCATTTTGAAGAGCAGAATGCTGAGTACATAAGATGCTGCGGGTGCTTTAATTAGAGTGACTCCTGAGAGCTGCTCTAATTAAAGCGACCCCCACCCCCCCCCACACACACACACCTTCCACTGGAGGCCAGGGAAGCCGAGCAGGTCTCCCAGCGGATACAGCAGTGGCAGCAGAGGTCCTGCCCAGAAGCTGTGCGTGCTGGCTGGGGCTGGGGCCCTTGTACGCTGGAGCGTGGGAGTGAAGAGCACAGGCTGAGCAGGGTACAATTGGTGGCTGCCTGTGGGCCAGATGAAGTCACCTGGCAGGCCAGATCCAGCCCATGGGCTATATTTTGCTCACCCCTGTTCTAGCCCCTAGCACAGCAGCCTGGCCCCTGGCTACAGCAAACGGTTATATTCACAACTGACTCCTTCCCTCCAAACTGTCCCCTCAGTCTCCCTTTCTGCTCCCAGTTGTTGAGCTCTCAGTGAGTCACTCCCTTGTTAACAGCTCCCCACAACAGCAGCTACTCAACAGGACTGGCTACCGCCTCTTAAGGAGACAGACCACTCTGTTACAGTATTAAGTGCTGCTAACTTTAATTTCTGTTTAACTGCACCACATCTGTTATAGTTTATTAGTTAAATGATATGTATATGCATAGATCCTAAATTCATCATAAAGTAAGCAAAAGAAAAGCTTCAACTGATATTTACAAATTGCACATATATAATGGCACAGATCCTGGAGAATCCATAAAGATCCAGCTGACTCCTGAGACAGTAATATAATTAAGAACCTGGGAGGGTCCCCTTTTCCTCATTTTATGAATAATTATTCAGGAATTAAAGTAACTGTGAGTTCTTAGTTATACATATGATTTTTCTCTTAGGCCCTTGGCACCCATTCATTTAAAGGCACCATGAGAATCTGATCCCTGAGGCCAACAATCAAGTCTCCTGCCATGCCATGTGCATGGCAGGAGCTTTGATTTTGAGATCAGGGATCAGATCCCAGTTGCGCCCTTTCTACTTGTCAGTGCAGAGGGAGTCTGGAATCATGATCATGGTCACGGGCAACTCCAAGAACCTGTGCTGTCCTGGGTTCAGATCTGACAATCAACTTCTTGTCAGCTCTGGGTCCATTCAAGGGCATCCCCCTAGGGAGTTTCGCACCCAGCAGCTCCAGTAGGGATGCACAGGGGATCAGAGGTCCCAGGAGGGTGAGCGAAAGGGTTCTTCCCACTAAGGACTTTAAACTGAAGGCACAAGGTTTAAAGTCACCGGTGGGAGGAATCCTTCAACTACCCCCACTGTGGGGGGAGGGAGTGGGACACAGACCCCTGCACCCATACCAGACCTGTGGGATGTTGGATTTAAAGTCCCTGAAGGGAGAAGCTGTTTGGCTCCCCTCTCCAGGATCCTCAGTCCCCACACTAGGCAGCCCAGCTGAGTTTGGGTGCAGTGGTTCAAGCTCCTGCAGGGAGGCTGTGGGCCCAGAATCAGGGCTGACTGTCAGCACCAGCATAAAATATAAATGGAAAGGGGCCCCTATTTTGATAAATGCAGTTTAGTATTTGCCTTTTTCGCTGTAATCTCCATTTATAGGTGCTTGCAGACACTGCTCTAGTCATACCTGAAGGATAACTATATTACAAGTTGGAGCTTTTATGATTCCCAAGAAAACTACATAGCAATCATAAATGTGTCTACTATTTCCTTTCTGTGGGTAAGCTAAAAGTTTCACTGCATGAAACAATCTTGAGACACAGCTGAGCTGGGCCTCCCTATTTTAAGGGTCTAGCAAAAAAAAAAAAAAAAAAAAAAAAAGATAACTAAGTTGAAATTGTATTGAGATCAATTGCTCCTCTGAACAAATGTGTGACTTCCCTTTTTCTTCCATGGAGAAAAAATCCTGACTTTCTACACATAATGTTTTCATAATATTTATTCTCATATCCAATCAATATGATCTGTATGAGAAGCAGAAGAACGTCTGATGTTTTTCTAGCTAATGCTTGCTTTTTTGTGACATGCAGTAAGTTAAAGATTTTCTTTACTGGTTAAAGTCTAAAATGCCATTAAAGACCACATATATTTGTGTTTACCCTAAGATTGCTTCAAAGATGAAGCAAGCTGGGCCTCAAACATGGAGTGCTTTTGCTTGGAGGACTAACAATAGTGAACTTTTTAGCCCTAGTGATGCATAGGGAGCATACACCACCTACTTATTGTTCTAGTTACAGCTGATTTATTCACAAGGTAGCTGGTGCAGAGGACATGATATCCTGGTCAGTACACTTAAAATGAATCCTGTTCAGCAATTCTGTAGTTGACACTTTATATTAACATATTTCATAAGTGCTAAAACAGAAGATAAAGTAGGATGGTACCTCAGAGATGATCTTGCTTAGGCTGAAGGTAAGGCAGGATGGCACGTTAGAGACCAGCTATGTATGGATCATAAGGGACCAAGACCGCTCCTATTACCTGTAAGTGGTTGCCTACAAAAGCTCATGCCTCTCTGAACCAGTTAGTTTCTAAAGTGTCACCCTGTCCTAGCTTCTGTCTGCCTTCTGACCAGGGATCTTGGTTTTCTCCGATTTTAAAAAAATCTCCAATTTTTGGTCAAAAAAAAGTAACTCCAAATCCACACCACTGAATGAAACACCACTAATATATTGATATATAGCTCTATTTATCTATATATAGTGATGTTTCATTTTAATCACAGGAAAATGTGGATTTGGGGTCCTTTTGAACCTAAAATTGGGGATTTTTTTAAATCAGAGAAAACCAGGACTCCTGCTTCTGTCTAATGCAGCTAATCACCTTTATAGTTTAAAGTAATCATCTCATCAGCTGCGAAAAATAAGCCCATAATGCTCCGAGACTAAGAGAAGAGAAGATGGCTTCCAAAGAATAATTCGTTCACAGCTGAAAGCCCTACTTTATCAACCTGTTCTTAAATGAGTTTATATATATACCATTCATCAATTACACTTGATATATTTTTGGTAACATAAAAAAGAAGATACAACTCTGTCTGAAATCAAACAGGCTTGTTAGAAGAACTTCATTTTTAGTGAAGTGATACCAATTTTCCCTGGCAAAAAGTCCTGTATGACTTTTTAATAAGAGCCCTTATAGCATGCTTACATTTGCCAAGTGAGTTCAACTTTTGTAACAAGATTTTTGTATTGAAAGAAACAATGCTTGCAAAACAAATCAAAACATAACCATGACTATATTTTCTGAAGTAAGATTTTGAATAATTGCTAAATATTAAAACTCTCAGACTAGATTGTTATTTTTATACAAAAAGAATGACCATTAAATCCTTGTTACTCAGTGTTGCTGCTCTGTTAGGTTATTTAGGATATTTGAACTCCGTTGAGATGAGTACAGCTGAGGTAAACAGCACGTCTGCTAGAATCATTCAGTTCAGCCATCTCTTAGACCAGTGTTTCGCAACCTGTTGGTCATGACCCAAAAGTGGGTCTCAAGAATATATGAAAGACTTGGAAACAAACTTTAAAAAATGGATTATCCTTTAAAGGTTCAAAACATGGGAAACCACAACTCTTCCCTTGCATCCGGGCAGAGTTTCAGCTTGCGAGGGGCTGCTTGGGCCCCCCCACACACACACACACCCCCCATGCCCCTGACACTGGGGAGTAAGGGCCTGGGGCCAGCCGGTTGGGAGTGAGGGGCACTGGGTTGGGACTGGCCACTGATGTTTACAAATGGGTCCTAGTACAAACAAAGTTGAGAACCAGTCTTAGACCTGTGAGGAAGATCCAACCCATGAATCCCAGATCTACGGCAGCATTTCGGAGAGGGGATGGCAATCTGTTGGCATTTCAACAGACGGGAGAATTAGGAAGGGTTTGGTAGTGGCTGGATCAAGAAATGCCATCAAGCTGTGTGCGTAGTAGTAGTGTGTTCGTGTGCATTGTTCAGATTTTTAAGTGCAAATGGAGGTCTGGCTAGGAAATAGCATTGAGCACAGGAAGAAGTAAAAGCTATAGCTGGAGCACAAAAACTAGAAAGAACAGGGAGCAACAGGCTTAGTTATAATGGGGGGAAAGGTCTGGCCCCATCTCAGTTTACAAAAGCAACAAACTGTAACATCCTCCAATTGGCTTCCTCTTGTATAAAGACAGCAAGAGAAAACACCAGAGATCTTCCCATCTGGAGCTCCAAAAACACCTTTTACAGACCTGATTTTAACAGTCAGAATTTCTAGCTTTCTGATTTTCACCAAAGCAAAACCAACCAGTTCTGTCCATTGATTTCTTGAACACTGGCTGTGATTCTGAAATAAATCAGATATGGTTTTCAATAGTTTCATGTTACAAATAGTTTAGGTTCATAGATTCATAGGTCTTCCCTATGTTCACTCTATATGGTAATTTTCTTATATCTTCGTCACCACTATCAGTGCAATTTGAAGAAAAGCCAGACTGTTACAATTTACCAAATGGAAATATGTATTCTGAATTTAAACATTCTAAAATGAACTAACAGTGGTCTTTATTTTTTAAAATATCCCCTCCCCCCGACTAATCTTCCTCATTTGAGTTGTACAACTCTGCCAGTCCTTCACACAATATAAAACTGTGACACACAACATTCCTGCTCCAAAAGACCTACCTTATGGGTGTCTGGGATGTGTTTCAGCATTAAGCAGTCAAGGAAGCAGACTTTCTGTTCCCTGCCCAGGTGGTTGTAGCATGCAGCCCTTATAGAAAAAGAAAATCTTTCCTTTCATAGGGGAAGAACAGAGTAACTTTAGTGGGAACAGTCTCCTAAAGATCCTGTGAAAATACCCACTGCTGTAATAGGGACACAGGCCACACATTTGTACCTCATAGGTATAAGAATCTTAGGATCTAGAAAAAAGTGTGGAGGGACCTAGAGAGACGCTCACTGGACAGAAATGGGTAATATATAGTAATCATAACATCAAGACTTCCTGATTAATTGGAACAGAGGAACTGTCATAACAAATGAGACACAAAGTTCCTCTAAGGTCAGAATCCTGTTTTTGACAGTGGCTGGTACCAGATGCTTTGCAGGCAGATGTGGCATAATCTGTCCAACATTAGGTCTCATCCTGATCTCTATCAGAGATTGTCTTAAGCCCTTATGTACAAGGTTTAGTATCTCTTCCCAAATTGTTATCATCAGGATGCTTCTATTATATATGCATGTATGTATGTATGTAACCAGTTTCTTTTTGAATCTTGCCATATTCTTGGCCTCAATAACAACCTGGGGCACTCATTTCTACTGTCTAATTATGCACGGCTTGAAAAAATTTCTCTTTTATCAGTTCTGAATTTGCCACCTTTAAAAATCATCAAATGTCTCCTCAATCTTATGTTCTAAAACCAGAGAACAGAAGCTCCAAATTTACATTTCCTAGACCATTATCTCATAGACTTATCCTCTTATTTATTTTCTTACAAGGGTAAACTCCATACTTTTCAGTCTCTCATTTAGATATGTGTTTCCTTGTCAAACATCATTTTGTCAAGCAGTCAAACATCATCTAAATGTTATGTTAGCTGCTTATTCCTTGAATTGGCTCCTTCCTTGATGAACTCAAGGCCAGTTCAGGTGTTTGACTGATGATCTTTTTAATTAACAGCTAGCTTAGACTTTTTTTAACAGTAAAAAGTGGTTATACTGCCCTAAGTGTGTGAGTGAGAGTGAGAGTGAGTGTGAGTGTGAGAGTGAGAGAGAGAGAGACTTGATAAAACCATTGGAACTGCCAGACTGATCCTCTCTGTAATTCCTACCTGTTAATTATTCACTCTTTCTTCTGGAATTCTGGTGTTTCTGGCATTCACTTAGAGTAGTGTTACTTGCTACTGTTTTCAAGGGCCAGTTGTGTTTTGGGTGAGGCTACCAGATGACTTGAAGGTCACTACAAATTACTTTAGGGCTGTGAAGGTCATCCATCCTAGTGTTCACAAGAGCAAGGTCAATTCTAAATCCTGTTTGCTCCATTTAAAGCAGTGGTACATGACCTCTTGGGGCTGGATGGGTGGTGCCCAATTCCTCCATGGACCAGATCCAGCAAGGCCTCATCTGGCAGCATGGTGCAAAGAAGGGGAAAACCTGGCCCTGATCCAGCAGTGCAATGGAAGCAGGGTTGGGCCAGCCCTAAGCTGGGGAGTAACTGTGGCCCAGCCCCACAGGAGGCAGGAAACATGGCCTCGCCCCAATGTGGCTGGGTAGAGAGAAAAGGGCATGGCATGGTCCCATGGGTGGGAAAAGAGGAGGACCCAGTCCTGAACCAGCCACACGGGGGCGGGGCATGGTCCAACCCTGCAGGAGGATAGAGACAAGGCCTAGCCCCAACCTGACCAGGCAGAGGGAAGGGAGCATGGCCTGGGCCCACTGAGGATGAGGGAAGGGGATGTGACCCATCAGGAAAAATGGGCACAGCTTGGCCCCAACCCTGTGGCCTGGAGGAAAAGGGTCATGGTCTGGCTCTGATCTAACCATGTAGTGGGTGGGTCCTGGCCCAAGTCAGACCTGCTCTGGAGAATTTGGGATTTTGGCAGCGGGGAGGGATAGCAGTACTGTTACTGCTCCCCCACTGCCAAATTTCCCAATTCAGGAGGCATCTCACAGACGGGATTCCAATGCTCCACAGGCCGCATTTGGCCTGCAAGCTGTAAGTTGACCGACCCAGTTTAAAGGAACCACTTCTTGTTCCTGTGAAGCTGTCGAGCAGCTGGAGCATGTCCTGCCTGCACATCCAATCCTGCAAGTCCACCAGTACCGACAGGCCTGTAGGCCCATAACACATCACAGGCCATGTGCAGCACAGGCAACGTGTAAAACAGTCTGTGTCATAAACTGACCTGAGCTTGGTCTACGTGGCAATGACATTATTGAGCATACACTGCAGACAGTGATATGGTGCACTAACATAATACAAGGGAATGAAAAAGACTGGTGTAGCTGCAAAGCATAACCAAGTACGGGAAACCCCATGGTAAGTATATAATCGTGGTTAAACCATGAGGGCTTGGACTTCTCCGAAGTTCAGCAAAAAAGAAGCAGCAAATCAGTAAAAGTCCCCAAGGGAACAAGGAAGCCTGACCAGTTGACTTTTTCCCCCTTGAATCCAAGGCTATGTAAGCACTATCTTTATTAGGACAAATACGTTCTTACTGTTGTACAGCCTAATAAAGTCTTTGAACTGTGACTGGAACCAGTCTCTCAACCCCTGTTAAAATTTGGGAGTAATGGCCCCCCTTTAACACCCTACTCTGAAACTACCAGGGCTCACTCTGCTTTGCCAATCCAACAACAATCCCATACAACCAAACAGGTCAAATGCAATGGCAGAATAACAAAGAGCTTGAGAAATTCAAAAGGCAGATTAAGATTTTTTTAGCAACCTGTGCAAAAGGACTGAAGGTGTCTTTCCCCTTCTGGTGCTGCTGCAGAAGTGCGTGACCCAGTCCTTGTTCATTCACTGGTGTTTTATGGTGTGCAATATAAAGTAAATAAGAGCAGGACTTATTTACACGCTTATTTGCATGTTTCCCAGGGTGTGGTAATGTAATAAGTCGTCTTCTTAGTTGCTTTATATTGCTCACTGTAACAGCCAGTGAATGAATGAGAAGACCATTCCTCAAAACTGAACACTAATTATCCAATACCTAGGAACAGTGAACCTAGGCATCACCCCCACAAGCATCGAGGAGGAAATCTAGGCATCTGGGGCCTAATGGGCAGAGGCACCTATGCTTCAATCCACCTACTGTGCTGCTGTTGGCTGCCCCACACCTGGGCAGCTGTTTGGGTCAGAGGGGAAAGGTGGCCTCTCCCTCGAATTGGGAAAGGGAGCCTCAGCTGACAAGGCAGACAAATCACAGATATGACATGACATGATGTCACATGACGCCAATCCCTGGCCTGAAACCCGAAACGTGCCCCACCTCGCGTCCTCCCAGTCCCCGGGCGCCTGGATGGAGCCAGGGCCGAAGTGTCTCCCCGTCCCCCTCCCAGATACCGTCACACTTGGAGGCCGGGGAAGGTGGTGGAGACGCGCCCAGGCCCCGGAGCGTTACCTGCGGCGCGGTGCAGCGTCCGGCGCGGTGGCCCCACGCCCGCCGCCGCCCGGCCCCGCGACACCTGCTGCAGCAGCAGCCGGACCCGCCGCGCGGCCGCAGCGCCGCCGCCGCCGCCGCCAGCACCCAGGCACAGCACGCGGGACTGCATGTCGGGGCAGCCGCCGCCGCCGCCGCCGCCGCCGGGACAGGGGACGGGAAACAGTGCGGCACCGGGTCCGACCGGAAACTGGGGCCGGGCCGCCTCGCGCTCCGCCGCCACGCTGGGCCCTCGGGGCATCTGGCACTACATGTCATCATGACTGACATGACGTTGCATCCCGTTACGTGCCATGACATTGTATGACCTTACTGACATGTTGCATGATTGCATGACATTGCATGGCATGGCATGACACAACACTGCATGACCTTACCGACATGACATTGCATGACAGGCTGCTATATCACATGACATTGCACGATATTACATTGCATTGCATGACAGGACATGGCATTACTGACATTATATTTCATGATTTTGCAACCCATTGCATGACATGACATGACATGACATTGTATGGTATCACATGACAACTTGCATCACATCGCGTCGCGTTCCATGACATTGCATCGCATTACATTGCATGACATGATGCTACATCATGTGACGTGGCATGTTATTATATTACATTGCATGGAATTACATGACATCACTGACATGACATTACTTTACATGGCACGACATCAAATCATATGGTTATGACATTATTTTGCATCACATGACGTGGCATTACATCACATTACACGTCATTACACGATATCGCATCACATTACAAGGAGAGACAAACATTTCTTAGGGTGACCTCTTTTATTGGACCAGCTCTGTTTTTTTTTCCATTTAATTCAAAAGGTTTATTTAAATATAGTGTAAAAGTGGCATTGTAGCCATGATGGTCTAAAACTTACGTGAAACAAGGATTTCTTAGGGTGCTTACAGTAGAAAATCCGTAACCTAAAAGGAACCAAAAGGCGTGGTAGGTCCAGTGAAAGAGAGCCAAAGAAATCCTTGCCCCTTGCATAATTTCTGGACCATCACAGATACATCTCACTCTTACATTGCTGCAATATGGAAGATATCAAAATCTGCCCCTTCCAATGGAAAATCCACAACCTAAAGGAAAAAAGAAAGACTATAGTTGGCCTAATAAAAGATATCACCATGAGAAATTCTTGCCTTTCACATCATTTGTAGACCATCACAGCTACTATATCACTCTTACATTACATTCAACTAAAACAAACCCACCCAAAAGGTTTAGTTTTAACAAAGATCTGGGACCCAAGTGATGAGCGGGGGGCTGTCTTCACAGGGAAGCAGCTGAACGCCACAACCAGAGGTGCTGAAATAAGAACATAAAGCAGAGATTCTCACCGAGGTTGCCGCAACACCGTGAGGTGCCTGGAGATCCTTTTAAAGGCACCACAGGATGCATGCCATTTTAATAGTGTTAGATCAAGGGTTTTCAACATTTTTTAACAAGTGTACCCATTTCTAAGTTTCAGCTCATGTATCTCTTTATATTTTCTTCTTGTTATTAAGGTGAGGGGAGATGGAGGCCCCTGTGGTGAGGGAGGGAGTGGGACTGGGGCTGAAGCTGGAGCTGGGGCAGGCACTGTACAACCAGGGTCAGGGCGTGAGGGAGAGCCATGAGTGGCTCATCCAGGGGGCACGGGGTGGGGCATGCAGCCCAGGAGAGTATGGGGGGCCTGTGCACCCAGATCTGCATGTGAGGCAAGGGTGAGCTGCTGCTGCAGGAGTGCAGCTTGAGGACCCAGCAGTGGGAGAGGGAATGGGGCTGGGGCAGGGGCTGCACAGCTCGGGTGGACCATGGGACTCAGCTGCATGTGGGGGGTGGTGACTCCCACCCCCATGCACACCCACTGGAAGTCATGGGGGGGCGTGCTCCCTCGCGGGGTGAGGGAGGGCTACCACTGCAGATTGAGGCTGGGGGTTTAAGTAAGATTGCAGTTCCAGCCTGCAAGGGGCTGGGGGAGCTGGAGGAGGACTATCAAGCAGGGAGCACCATGTGCATGTGCGGACACACACAGGCACATGGCCACCAGGCACCTTGGAGAGCAGCTCCCTCAGGTAAGTCTGGGTGGGGGGTGGGGATTGAGGCCTCCATACTGAGGGAGGGAAAGAGGTAGGGCTAGGGCTGCTGCCCAGGCAGGGCAGTATGTGGGGCTTGGGGCCTGGGGCCACAATGTGTGGATGCAGGGCCTAGGTGGAGATCAGGGCCCAGGTGGAAATCGGGGCAGAGCTGTGGGAGTCTCATCCAGGTGTCGGGGGGAGGGGGAGGAGGAGGAGGACTGGCTTCCTGCCACTGTGTGCACTCCCAAGGGGGCATGTAGGGCATGTGCCCCCCAGATTTGTATGCAGGAAGCGTGTGGACTAGCTGCCGGAGGCTCAGGCTCCCTTCCCTGCTGCCTTCCCCATGGCCCAATGGGCCGGACCCAGCATGGCAGGGCATGGCAGAGCAAGACTAGGTGGGGAAGCTCATTGCCACCCCTGGGAGCTCCACACCACCCTGCTGAAGTGCCCCGTCTGCTCGGAGGTGGTGTGGAGAATTTGCAATTTTTAAACAGACAAAACCAGGATCTCTGGTTATGCCTTATGCAACACTACTGAATCAGTTAACTTGAATGAGGTACGACTGAGTGGAATTTCAACTCAAATCTTAAAACTTTGCTTATTAAAAAATTCCTTACTCCTAAAAATAATCCCCTTAACAATCACTCCAATAAAGGACATAACATACTTTTTCTGCAAGAAATCTTTGTGCCCCTGAATTGGTAAAACTCTTAGGGAATATCTAGGTGAGCGTGCATGTGCAGTTTGTGGCAACACAGACCTGTCTGCAGCACCCCAAACCGCACACACTGCGCATGCAGACATTAACCACACTGCTAATTTGCAGCGTGGAGGGGTTTTCTGACACTGGGAGATCCCAGTGTCAAAAAAAATTATGGCAAACAAAAAGTCGGGTGGTGCACATGGTGGCAGCCAAGCTCTGGCTGCTTGCCAGGCTCTGCATGCCCAGATTGCTACAGCTGAAGCCCTGGGAGACCCCCAGAACCCTAGGTAAGGCTGCTGGGACCAGCCCAGATGATGACTGCAGCCTCCCCTATCCCACCTGAGGCAACTTGCCACATGCCAAAGCATGTGTGCAGGGGCAGTCCCCGGGGATAACGAACAGTAGCACAAATAGTTGACTAAGGGCGACATTGCTGGTTGTCCCAGGGATCTCATGTTCTCGCTCATGGGGACACACCCTCACAGTTTAACAGCACTCATATCTAAATACAGCTAGAGACAAATCTGACAACTTGATAGCAGATTACCACAAAGTGTTGACTTAAGTATTTGCAGAAGCCAACAATATAAGTAACTCCAGTGTTAATGCAAAATAACACAGCAAAATGGTCTGCAAGTTTTTTCAGGAAATGTATTTTCCATATAATGTACAAATTGCTGTTCTCTGCTTTCATGGAAAACTGTGTTAAAGTACCTTTTGTATCACATACGGAACAACCAAATAGAGGAAAGATAGTAATCTAGTAAAAATTGTAAGTTGGTAATTTTTATGAGGCTACTTATTAATTAATTTTATGTTACTGTCTCACTACCAGGATTGTCACTTTTCAGAGATATCCCTGCATAAATCATTTGGATTCTTAAATAATTTAATTGAATATATTTTTTAAATGAGAAAAGGCCAGAATGTGTGTAGTACCAATGAACTAACTCAGTCCTGTAACCCTCATTACTGTACCCGTCATGTCCTTGCCTGGGCTATGCTTGGGGCAGGTGGCAGTGGTGCTGGGAGGAGAAATTTTGGGGGGGGGGCTGCATCCAACCCCAAATTCACCATAGCTCTCCTGACCCCCCTCCCAGCACTGCTGCTGCCCACCCCAAGCACAGTGCGACCTAACCCCTCCCCCACAAGCCAGGAAGAGCCCCAACCCCAGCCTGCAGCTGCAGCTCGCCTCCCCCCATGCTCTCCTGGCATGTGCACAGCAGCAGGGGCCACCACCCCCTCCCCATGCCAGATGGCTCCCAGACAAGCCACTTGCAGCTCCGTCCCACGCCTCATTTGGAGGCGCTGAGCACACGTACATGTATGCATACACGTAGCCCCCTGAAATAATGTTTTCTCTGTTATGGGAGCACCTCCTTGGGTTTGCCACTTAAAGAGGTGTGCTCCAAGAATCCCCGCATTGGGAGATTCCCCAGGTGCATGTATTGGGCTGCTGTGCCCCAAACCTGACACATAAGTCTGAACCCCCATCTGCTGTGGGCCTGTTGCTGGGCCCACTGAAGTCAATGAAGAAACTGCCATGGACTTGAATGCGTTTGGGATCAGCCCTGGATGAACAATGGTTTAGAAAAAATGCTAGAAATGCACCTTAAGGTCAAAACCAAGCTTATAAGTTTTCATTCTGGTTTTTTTCTAATGCATCCTAAAATCTGTTTATAAGAGATCATTTAGGGTTGCCATATTTCCAGTTCCAAAAAACAGGACACCTGTCATGTGGGGGAGGGGTGTATATGATTGCGGGGAGCAGTGATATGCTGGTGCCCTGCCCCTGCCCATTCTGTTGCCCCTCACCTTCAAGCCACAGTCCCCCCCAGCCCTGCTGCTGCAACTCACTCCTGAACCACAGATTGCTGGCCCTGCCAGTGCCCCTCACTCACAGGTCACAGTGCCCTGTTCCCCTGGGCCATGCTGGTGCACCTTACTCCCAACCTGCAGCCCTTCCCCCCCAAGCCCTTGGTCTCTGCCCATGCCAGTGTGGTGCAATCACTGGGAGTGATTGGTGTCACTCCCAAATCTTTGGTGTGTTTTCATTCAAAGAACTAAGGAAGAAAAGGAGACAATAAGAAAAGCAACAGTATATACAAAAGCTTTCAAGCTGTTTCTAAAATCAAAATAAAGAGCTGTAATTTATTCCAGAATAAAACAGCTATTTTGGGAAAGTGGGAGGAATTAGGAAGTAAGTCGTTAAAAACATTTGGTCAAATCCTAGCCCCACTGAAGTCAACAGTCAAACCAAAAAGCAGATTAACCCTAATCTTATTGGTAAAACACATTGACAGATACTGTTGGATGCAAAAGTCTACAAGGGCTGTGACCCTGACAATGCAAAGATTACATCCACCATTCTGTTGGCTTTTGATTAATGAGAGTCAAGTTTGATCTAAGTTAAAAGATATACCACCTGCTTGACCTTTGAGATCCTTAGTTTATGGTGATGAATAAATCTCACGGGCATTTACTTAAGGAAATGACACAATACACAGCAGAGGATTTTTCCGGAATGTGTAAACAAATGAGAAAAATGTGCACTAACAATGACACAAGAAAACTCTAGGAATGGTGTAAACAAGCCAAGATTGCTAGGAAAACAGAAATAAAAACCTTACACGGAGCAGTGAAGAAATCAAAGATTGCTCAAGCAAAATTTTTGGAATTAAAAGGCTGGACAACTAGAGGTGGCATTAAGAAAATAAGACACAAAACTACTGGTAATATGCAAATAAGTTAACTTGTATGGAAACACAATCAGACCAAAAGTGGTACAAAAAAGTCTACTGGTAAACTGATTAGGTGCTGGGAGTATGGAAAGGACATGGCACTGCATTCAGATTTAGGCAGTCTGGTGCTGCTAAATGAACAGGGCAGTTTGCAGGACACAACAGATATCAGCACTGGACTCTCAGTAGGTGAAAAAGCAGTGAAGCAGTTAAAAACTGGTAATACTGATGGTGTAGATGATTTAACAGCTGGGCATTTCAAAGCCAGTAGAATAAATGTCAACAAGAAGTAGTACCAGGTGAGTAACTAATAGTGCAGACTGAAGTAACTTGAAACATTTTCAAACATTTCCAAACTCTGGGAAACATTTCAGAAAGGAATCATTTCAGCCAGGGGACATTCCTGTAGCACCCCCTGGCAGGACCGTTCAAATTGCTGGGGCTGCATGCAACTGCATATTCCAGCCAGGGAGCACAAGGAGAGGAGGCTATCTGGAAGGGGCAGAGGCAGGGGCTCTCCCATTCTCCCCTGCTGGGATTCTGACTTTCCAGCACCAATCCTGTCTAACTCTTCTCTCATGGGAGCAGATTGGTTGAGGGGGCTGGGACTGAAAAACCCAGCATGCAGCAGTGGCAGCAGCAGGCCTCTGAGTGCTAGAGCAGCTGGGACGAGGGAGTGGGTCCTTATGGTTGTACAGTTTGGCAGGATGTCCACCCCACTCTCCCTCCCCCTCCCATGAAGGGGGTTGGGGGTAGAGAAGATCACTGTGGGATTTCAGATGACCTATGGTCCCCATTCCCATATAGACATAACAAGAACTGAAACACTTCAAAATAGTACCTCTTGGAGTACTTACAGTACCATTGGGCTGTTTCAAAGGGTATGTATGTTTGTACAGCTGGACCACTGAAGTATTTCAAAGACATTTGAAACTTCTACTTCTGTCCACACCTTCAAAGTGATAGCTGTACCAATCCAGAGGAAAGGCAATTCTGCCAGTCCAAATCATTACAGAGGTATATATTTATTTTCAATAATAGGAAATAATTATGATGAAAGCTGTTATCAACAGATTAAGGCCTGTTTTAGCAGTAGTCAGTGAGAAATGATAGATTCAGATATAGCTGAGGTTGCAGTGATCAGATCTTCATACTCTGATCCTTGGTGGAAAGACATGAGCTTTAGCTCACAAAATCTTGTGAGATAGATAGATAGATAGATATAAAATTTAGTTAAGTCTGTAAAGTCCTAATTTGCCCTGCCTTTTGCTTGATGTAAATGCAATGATAATGAAGATTAAGTTGTTTATCATTTTCATTGATGTTACAAAGGCATTTGATTCAGTTTGATGGGAAGCATTATAGAAAGGAATGAAATCATCTGATGCTCCACATAAGATGGCTACAATTATAAACTATGTATAGAGATCCCTGCAGTGATATACCATTTACTGGAAACTTAAGCAACTTAAATAAATATTTGTTGCAAGACAAGAAGATGTGGAAGCACCTTCTCCTTTTTGTTATGTTCCTAAAACTGATGTGACAGATGAGCTGGTCGTGCTGGCATGATAATGAATGATTTAGAGCAGTGGTTCTCAGCAGGTTTAGACTCAAGGCACTCCTTGGAAAATAACAGCAGTTTTTTGACAATGGAAAAATAACAGAGGATATCTATTGGAAAGGACTCAGAAAAGACCACAAAAGGTCAGAATGGTTTTAACGATATACTTATATTTGATTCATAAAATGAACCCAGATGTTTCATGTTTGTACACCTAACAGTACTAACAAAACATGTGTAAAGATAAAGCTAAATGAGGCTTACCCTGCTGTCTGATTAACTGGTTCAACCAAACCTAATTAACTTATCAGGCAGGGCCAGCTGAGCTCTAGCCCCTTCCTTCTGATTAGTCCTGGGTCTGTTTTTAAGAAACTCCTCCAGCACCTGAACCTTGCTGTACAACATACTGGTCTCCAGTTCTTGGGCAGCTCCCAGCTTCGTAACTTTCCTGGCTTTTACCCCAGCCTCTGTGATTGTGTATCTAGCCCTTTAGTCTTTGGCTTGACCTCAGCTTGCTTCCTGACCCCTTATTCTGGTTGATTCCCTGGCTTGGTATTTGGTTCTTGATTCTTGACTTCTTGTTGCATATTGAGTGTGTGTGCCACCAACTGTGCCTTCGCAAGATCCTTCAAATTGGCTGAGAGGATAGATGCACAAACCTCAGCATCTTGGCCGAAGCAAATTCCAACAGCATTGAGGCCATAAGAATCCAAAACCAACCTAGCTGGAGAGGTCATGTTGTTTGCATGCTTGACTCCCACCTTCCAAAGAGAATCCTTTTCTCACAGATGAAAGAAGGTCAGCTAAGTAACAGAGGGAAAGAAAGCACTTCAAAGACATTGTGAAGGCAAACATGAAGAGGTGTAACATTGAACATGAAGAGATGTAACATTGAAATCAACACGTGGGAGACTCTTGCTCAGGACCAACCAAAATGGAGGAAGGCTCTTTGGGAAAGACCTCAATACTTTGAAACAGTTTGTTGACAAGAATAAGAGGAAAAAAGGAACAGATGAGAAGATCAGCAGAACATCCAATGCAGCAACACAGTACCCATCCCTCCTGGAAACACCTGTCTTCACTGAGACAAGACATGTGGATCTAGAATTGGGCTATAGAGCCACCTGCAGATTCACTATTAAGAACCCTGGAAGACAATCTTACCCATTCACAAGTGATCGCCCCTCAATATATTCTGTACTCCATCTATTGTGTAAATGTGATTGTTGTAGCCATGGGGGTCCAGAGCTTATATGAAAGACAAGGATTTCTTAGGGTGATAACTTTTACTGGACCAACTGTGTAACTGGGATAAAGTTAGACACATTTTTGAATGGTCTTACAATCTTATGTAAGATTACTGATGATAGCCAGCAATGGGCTACTGAGCATCTTTGGTTCAAAGGCTTTTCAGAATATTTGCTTGCTTGTATCCCTGGCTAAGCCCCATAACAAGTCCTACAAAAAGATCTTTGAATTGCTCAAAAAAAAATTACTTTGCACCAACCACACCTGAAACCATTCTCTGGTTACATTTCAATCAATGAAATCAGCAACCAGAAGAAGGAATTGCTGCATTTGTAGCAGATTTGCATTGATTTTCCAAGCAGTATAATTTCAGCACCGGTTTTGAATATCTTCTTAGGGACCACCTTGTGTGCAGGGTTCAACACAAAGCCTGCAATGCAGACTTCTTGCACGCTATAACTTAACATTTGCCATGGTTCAAGAAGAAGCCCTTCCATATGCATTTAAATTTGGCCAAGATGTAACTTCTGGCAAGTGCTTCCATATGAACAATCCTTGAATATCCTGTGTGAAGAGCATCAAGAACTTGAGTATGACCTGTACTGGGAATGACCACTCAGTTATGCCATAAGAGACATCCACTAAGGGCAGAAAGTTTATGCTGATGTATGTATAATGAATGGCTTAAATTAATTTGGGACCTTTGCTGAAGGCTACACCTCCATACCTAGTTTAGTGCTCGGGCTAACACTGGATCCTTTGTAATCATATGGGAGCTGGGGGCATGCAGGTGCTAAGGTGCATGGTTGACAGCCCAGAGGTCACAAGTTCAAGGCCGTAGCAGAAGCACTTGTGGTGCAGCCCATCAGATTCCAATGAAGCTGCGACTTCTGCTAAATATCTTGTCACAAGGATACAAAAAAGGTCACCCCATTCTCATATACCATAAACTGCTCATTACATAGATGTTCAGTGTGACCCTGGCAATAGCAGCAGTTGGCATCATGGCAATGGGATGTGGGGATGTGACAATGGGATTTGCTTTCCAGGCTGCCTGGAAAGCAAATCCCACAGGAAAGTCTGGTGGCAGTGTGGGAGAGGATTGAGGCCCCTATAGTGAGGGAGGGAGTTGGGCAGGGTTGGGACAGGGGCTGGGGCTGTTGCCTAGCCTGGGCAGTGCCCAGACCTGGAATGTGTGGCCACAGGGCCTTGGTGGGGACCAGGATGGGGCTGTGGGCAGCTCATCTGGGAAGTAGCAGGGGACCTGGCTCCCCACCACTGTGCATACTCCCAGGAAGTATCATGGGGGCAAATGCCCCCCAGATCTGTGCACGGATCAGGCCCCCCCCCAGATTGTGCAGGCTGCCTCCTGTGGGCTTGGTCTCTCCACCCTGCTGCCTTCCCCCTGGGGCCTCCACAGCCCAGCAGGTGGGACTGGGCATGGCAGGGCAGACAGGCAGGGAAGCTTGATGCTGCTACTGTGACCTCTGCAACACCCCAGTGAGGCACTCCTTGCCCACCTGGCAACAGAGAGAGGCACAGCTCAGCATTGCTACCTCTGCTGCTGCCAGGTGGGCCTTGCCATTGTAGTGCAGGACTTGCGGTAGTGGCATTGCGCTTCCCTGACCCACTCTTCTCTGCTGGGCCATGAAAGCCCCAGGGGGAGGGCAGCAGGGCAAGGAACCCAAGCCTGCAGCAAACATCCCACATCTGTACCCCCCACAGGCTCTGCTCAGGCCATGCTGCTCATAGGGGAGGAGGAGCCAGGGTCCGTGCTATGCTCTGCCAAAGCAGCCACCACCTTCCACATGCTGAAGCTGGGGCTCAGGTGCTGCTGCGGGAGGGTAGGGAGCTGCAGATCCAGGTTCCTGATCCCATAGCCCTGGCAGCTGGGGCCCCTCTAACAGGGCTGGGAGTGCAGGGGACTGTGGGTGGGGTGTGAGGGGTACCAACAGGGCCAGAGAATTGTGGTTGGAGATTGAGGGGCACAAGCAGGGGTGGAGGACTGTGGGTGGGGAATGAGGGGCACCAGCAGGTCTGGAGGGCTGTGGGTGGGGAGTGAGAGGCAATGGTATGGTCAGGGCACTAGAAGTCAGAGCTGTTCAGCACCACAAAGCAGTGAGGGGGGACAGCTGGAGCTGGACCTGCATCCTGATGAGCAACAGGGGCAGGGGGAGCTCTGGTTTTCCATTATAAACTCAAAATCAAACACCAAAATATATAGGTATTTAGAATTAATTTTATTATAGTGATTGAGGCATTCAGAGGCTTCCAAACTGCTTTAAAATTGTAAATATATCAATAAAACACTGTTCAACTGATACCTATATATACAGTGGTGTTTTATTTTAATCATGGAAAGAGGTGATTTTGGAGTTTTCAATCAGAGATTTTTGACATTTTAACAGAAAACCAGGATCCGTGCTTATCAGTTCAATCTATGCAGTTTAGGTTAACCTGCAAAGACTGAATTAATTCAGTCTCAGGTTTTTGACAGTCTGTACATTTATGTGCATTTTTCTTTCAAAACTGACTTCTGTCTGTGGTCTTGTCTGTCTCATAGCTTAAAAAGAATGGAATCTCATCACCATTTTTCTAGAAGATGAGTAAGAAAAACTGGAGCCCAAACCCTGTACCTGGGGCCTGAAGCAGATGTCATCTTTTTGCCACTATAATTTTTATGCCAGCCCAAAGACCAAGTAAATAGATGTCCATGCCCCTTGTTGTGCCACAAATGCCAAAACAGTGGCAGCAACAGGAGTTAGTAGAAAATTTCTGCTGGTTTTTTTGCAGCAGATGTTTGTTTGCTTTCTGGCAGGGGAATGGGAATTCCTGGGGTGCACAAGACTGGTTCCACACTTGCAGAAGTACTTTTCAGGAATCCTCCAGCAATCATCACAGCTAATGGGGAAACCCTGGAGTCCCCTACCTATAGAGCTGTACTGAGTGCTGACCTACAGGATTGGGACAGCAGGGTGGTTCAACTTTGCTGGACAACAAGTAATGTCTGATTCACCCAATGAAGTAGATCAGTTGTATTGAGATGTATCCTGGCAGAACAGATCTGCTTCATTTGACAACGTCTGTTTATAGTTTAAGTAGAAGGTACATAGCTGCATAATTGGCCAACAGTTTGGGATGCAATATTGTCCATTCTAAACTACTGAGAGTGCTCAGTAGGGCTATGTTTCTGTCAGGCAGGTGCCCACAGGAAATAGAATCACTCAAGCACAAATGTAAAGTTGGACAAGTCCTGGAATTGTAATTGAAGAAAAGACAGGGAGAGGAGGGTTCTCCCAGTTTTTTCTACCAACAGCTTAGTGCAGTAAGGGCCAACTTTTTGGGCAGGTATGCTGTAAAGTAAGCCCTGTGCCCTCCCAGAGTGCCACTCCAATCTTCTTACTCTGCCCAGACTTTTGCTTTACTTTTTGTCCCCTGCCCGATCTGTTGCTCTGCTTTCTGCTTACTGCCTTAGCTTCCATTATGTTCCCTGGTCTCTTGTTGATTTGCTGTGCACCACACATGGAGGCTACCCATTTCACTTGCAGCATGCGTACCATGAGTTGGCCACCCCTGGTCTAATGATTAGGGATTTGCCCAATAGATCTAAATTCTGGGCTGCAAGGGCTGACCTAGAAGGTTTTGAACTTGCCATCTCCCACTTCCCAGAAAAATACACTAATATTCAAGACAGAGGCTAGGTATTGCCCAGTGGACTCACTAGCCCTTTTCTTGAAGGTAATATACTGCACTTTATTAGCAAGTTAGCAAAGGTAAGGCTGAATCTCAAACTGTACATCATTGCTCAAAACTATCGGTATGTGGCTGTGTACCTGACCCTTAGGCATGTCAGTAGGAATCAGTAGGCTCAGACCCCAAGAGTTTACAGCAGTGTTGCTCAACCTTTTGGTGTGACATAACAGATGAGTAACACAGGGCTCCTCAATGAGCCAGACTGAACCCTGTGTGCCAGAATTAGGCTCCACACTGTATCTGCTCAGACTACCACCCAATTGGGGCCCTACACTGCCTCCCTCATCCATATGCAGCTTCCTGGGGCTTCCTGGAAATTTAGCAGCAGAAGAACAGCAGTTGCTGCCTTTGCTTCTCTACCATCAAATTTCCAGACCTGTGGGAACTCCTGCAGGCTGAATAGCATGGATTCACTGGCCCATGGGTTGAAGCTTGAGCACCTCTGGTTTACAGGAACTCATATTTGTAATTCAGTGGGACACATTCCTCCTTTGAGTTCATCCTGACCTAGTACCAATAAGTGGTGTTCTGGGCTCAGAATTGTGAAGACGAACTCCATCAAACAAGTTGTGAAACCAAATAAGGCTATGTCATTCAAGAGTAACATAAAAAGCAAAGAAACAAGGTCCAGTTGCAGCCAACTAGTGAGAAGGGAGAGACAGAGAATTATATGTTAATAAGTAAAAGGCATACTTTTGGCAGGTATTTATATTACATGTTATATAGTTAGGCATTCAGCCTAAATCTCATCATTCCTCATAAAATATAGCTATGTTAGAGTGGAACAGAGCAACCATTTAATAGGGCAACTCTATCAAATGTTTTTGCCCCGTGTTAAAATATTTTTCCCAAAGTTTGTCCAGAGCTCAGCATCACCTTTATGGTTCAGATGGAAAAGTCTCTGACATTCCTTAACCTCATATAACTTATTTCTTTGTCATTTTTAAGTTAATTTTCTTTACTGTCATGTTTGATGAGTCTCAAATTATTTCCTGACAAAGTACCCTTGAGCTGACTTATTCCTGTGTACCTTCTTTAATACATTTCTCAAAGATCTCTTAGTGCTAAAAATATTTCTCTGCTTATACATCCACTTATTTTTTTCCACTCAAATCAACCCTCTTCCGCATGTTTCCTCTTTCTTCTTTTCTGAGCACTGCATTTACAGCTGGTGTGATGTTGCTGATTACTTGCAGAAAGCAGAGATGTCCAACTGCCAGCACATGGGCCTTAGGCAGCCTGCAAAAAGTTAGTCTGCAACCCCATGAACTCTCACCCAGCTGCTGCTCTCCCTATTGCTGTGGCTGCATGAGTATCAGCCAGAGGTTCCAGATATTCCACCCCCCCTCCACACTCCTTCTCTGCTTTCTGCTTCCTGCCTCGCTCCACGATGTGAGATAGAACAGCATGGCATAGTTCACAGTACCAGAGAAGCTAATGGTGTGGGATCCTGCCATAGCATGAGTAACTGAAGGTGGGGCTGGGACACCTGTGTGCATGGATGTTGTGCAGTGGGGAAATACTCGTATGCAGTGCAGAGGGGGAGAAGAGCACCTGTGTTCCCTGGGGTAATATGGAGGTGGGAAGTACCTGGGTGCCTGGTGCAACAGTGCAGCACCTGGGATTCTTGCTGATGTGGTCCCTACAGCCTTTGGCCCCCACTGATGCAGAATCCCAGACAACTAATGACTTGGACAGACCTGACCTAAAGTAATCAGAGACCATGTTATTGCATAGCTCATATGAAGGCAGGGTGTCATATAAACTATTTGGTTATCACCTTCCTAAATAGACTATAAACCAACCATCTCTGTGATACATTTACCCTCTAATAACCTGACTCCTGCTTCAGTACCAGATGCTTGATTTGCCAGAGTGCTGTGATGCATCAGTTTTCAAACGACTTTATTCTATAGTTTAACAAAATAAACTGTAAAGTATAACATTTAAATCACATTTCATATGTATTTAAGTTTTACTGGAGAATATTATTTCTAAGTTCAGTTGCTCCTAATATTTGGGCCAGTTTATATATATATATGTATATAGGCACACATGCACATACACATGCATATATGATTATCAACTTTTATAAACCTCTCTTTAAGGAGGATAGAAAACATAATGGAGGATGATTGTTTTATGTTTGTGCATGGTAGCAATGGCAAAATGACTTTTTGAAAAACTTGATGAATTAAAAGAAGCAGTGAAAAATGTAACTGATAAAAGTCACATTATGCCACCTAAATAGAATCTTGACACTCTAAGATGTTTTTGTAACATATTGGTGCATAATGGTTTGCAGAGCCAGTCTTACCGGAATGATATGTCAAATCCAGTAGAAAAGTTGTGAACACAGACAAAATCCTCAGTCATGCGGAATAAGTATATTTAGATTGCTTGCATTCTGCTGATAGAGAAGAGCATCTTATTTCTTGAAAAAAAATCTTTTCAAAAGGGTTTTACTTCTATTTTTAACTAAGCAGGGTGCTGAGCTATTTAATAGGCAGAGTAATTTGAGCACGATTTAGATTACAAGTGCTGCCTTGTGAATATCATGGATACTTTAGCACTGGAATTTATGTTATTTAAACCAAAATTATAAAACCAGATTTTTTTTCTCCCTAAGACCATATGAATAAGTAAAACAATGTGACAAAGCAACATGTCTTTTGACTGTATTTTAATATTCATCACTGCAAGTGTGAAGCAGTCTTTATGACTAAAGACAACAAATGATTCAGTCAAAAAATAAAAGAATAAAAACCACCAAGAGCAAGAACATATTTAATCTGTTGAGACTTGTTCCAGGTAAGAGGTTTGTTCAGATTCCTTTCAAGAAAGAGTTCAATTAACCTCTTGAAAGTCTTCTTTTCAAAATGGAGAGCTTGTTCAAAGATGTAAAAGTTTTTGTACATGGTACAAAGTTTTTATGTACATTTGTTTTCAAATAAGCTGTGTAGCAAAAGAGAATTTGGTTAATTTAGGTTGTGAAGTGCTTTCCTACATGCTAGTGATGCATTAAAACATTTCTTTTAAGCCAATTTTTTAGAGACCCATGAATTGATTGACACACTTTTCAGTCTAGAGAGAATTTCAAAGTAATATTAAGAGGTTTTCACAAAGATCAATGGTAGTTTGTAGTCTCTGAGTTATTACATTAAGTTAGTTCCTTACATCATTTACCATTTGTCCAGTATCTTATTGCCACATCCCTTGGTGGGAATATATAATCTTATTTAGGATCACTGCTGTTTCTGTCCCTTTTATTTCTCTTTTTTCCATCCATCATTTTTTCTGTTCCACTCTCTTTTCTGACTTTATAAATCTCTGCCTTTCGTCATTTTGAATTTCTTTCCCTGCAGCAATTCTCAAATTGCTATCATACCCACTAGGATAGTCAGCAATGAAACAGTTAATACTGGCACTAAAAATATTATTGTTAGGCTTTTAAGCTAACACCATTGTACAAGTAACAATTGGGAGCTTTCAGTCTCTCTGCGTAGTCATGAAAATAATGCTGATTCACATGTGAGGTTTTTTTCGTTACCATGATGTTCTTTATTTTAAGTGAAAGTTTACTCTAGGATTCATAAGTGCCACACTAATTAAATAAAGCAGGTTGGATCTGCCTGGCTAGTGGAAGAATGTAAATACTGACTGCAGTTATGAGATAGTAAGTTTGAAGTGTTGTTGTGGCTCTGATGGTCCAGGAGATATGCAAGAAGGAAAGTAGTTTTTATTTTGGTGGTATCTTTTTATTAAACCAGGTCTATAGTTGTGAAAGATATTAGACAACTTTTCAGGCACAAGATGCCTCTTCCAACTAACTATACAGTTGGTCTAACAGAATATATCATCATAAAACCTTGCTTCTTACAGCTGTGAGAGGGAGCTGACTGATTTTATGATCCTGGTTGCAATCTGTGGACATAAAAATGACATTTGCAGCTGTGGGGTTAGAAGCAACCCAATTCTTTAATGTTTTCCCTTTTACTTAAAAGTTTTAACTAAGAAGTTGAAAGGTACTGTTCAGATAACCATGCCTTTGAACAAGTATTTCATCTAGTTCTGTTTCAAATCTGTTCAATGGCTGTGTTCCCCTCTACCCACCCTGCTAATCTTGTTTTTAATTAAGACTATGTAGATTCAGAGTTGTGCATTGCAATAAAGCTTACTTGTTTTTAGCTCACTCACCATTTCACAGATGCTTTTATTATTCAAGGGCTGAAAATATAGGAATTAAACCCATTGATATCTTTTGTTCAAAGCTGTGGATGCTGTAGAAATAAACCCAGAGACTGCCACATGGATACTGGGTGCAGTCATGGTGAACATGAGGCAACAGATCTAGGCTTTAGGAACAGAAGAATTGCTAGACGGAACATTGCTTCGCAGACACTTGGATTTCCCCATCATACCTCTCATATAACAATGCCTATACTGTTTTGTGTAGCTCTCTAGTTTCATCTAAGTTTGCACAAAGTAGCACTGGTAGTAAATTGGCTTGTTTTCATAGCATTTTGTAGCTTGCTTGCTTCAGATTTTGCTGAGGTTTTTTTCTCAACCAGTTTCTTGCATTACTCCATTTGTGCTTTTGGTTTCTATGTTCATCACTCTGCATTTCTTTTCCATTTTTTTAGTTGTTATCCATGAGTTTTTATAAGTTTATTTAAACTTTTCCAATATCTTATATCTTACTTCAAAACCCCAAATTTAAATATTCAGCCTAACCTAGTTAACAGTTACTTGATAAAGGTCTCAAACTCATAGTGCAAACAATGCATAAAGTGTTAACTTCAAGTCCACTAACTTCCATGGAGTTATACTAGTGATATGTTTAGCCTGATAATTTTAAGAGCACTTATGTTTCTTTCATTTTACTTATTCTTTTATGACTGTTTAACATGAAAATGTATATACAATAGATTGGACTGTATAAGAAAACTGTATTTTCTTTGGTGTTCTTTCTTTATGAAAAATAAAGGAATAGCACTTCCATAATATGAATAGGCAGAATGGTAGATATTGAAAGCTATGGACAGATGTTCAATTGCAAAACTTAGAAAAAAGGAGGATGTACATACAGGCATTCCAGCCCCCTGGAAGAGAACTGTGAAGTCAAAGGCAAGCTATTCTGCCAGGGGGCAGTAAAGGTGCCCAATAATTGACAGTTTGTCCTCTCCTCTTCCAGGGAAGGGAACAGACTATTCATGATCAAGGATAGCAGGGGCAAGGAGAACTGCTCTCCTCGCCCTTGCTACCCTTGGTAGGGCCACAGTCCCAGCTCTTATCAGGGCTCTGGCAGTGACATTAGGAATGACCTCACCCACCTTTCTGTCTGCTCCATCTGCTCTGCTGATCGGCAGAGTGGGAAAGTTCAGGGTGGTATGGGTTAGGGTGTGGGAACTCTTGACACCACTTAAACAGTCCGAGTCAGAGTGGAGACAATTCAAGCAGGCACTGAAGCAGGGTCCCCCTGACAGCTAGCCACTGGGCAGGCTATAAGGGATCTGAATGTTCTACTTCTCTCTTCCCCCTTGGATTGAGGACTATGGGATACTAAGGATCCTAGGGACATCTGTCATGCCCTGATCAGGCATTACACATGGTGCTAGACAACTTCACTCTCCAGTGAAATAACCTTTAGAGAAATATAAACAGTTGTGGTGGAAAAAGCAGTGATTCCAATACAAACTGCTTAAATGTCTATATTCTCACTTTTTGTACTGGGAAAAGGGCATATTTCCCAACACAAATGTAGCACCTGTCTATGGCCAAACACTGCACACTGTTTCCATTCTCTTCTCACTGTAGCTTTCTATTTATTTATATTTAGTCTTCATAAATACTTGCATTTTTACTGCCATAAAATGTCCTCTCTTTGCTGCTGTTCATTTTGCCAGTCCATAACTCTTCATTGCTCTCACTTTCCCATCACTGAAATTGTAGAAAAATACGGTTCAAGGATTTCAGTCACAACCAGGTATCCCAACAACTACTTACACTGTAATTTCAATGCCTACATTACTTCAGACACAGACTATTTGCATTTGTAAATCAAAAATGCCTGACAATCTGCAAGAAAATGAAGTTTGTAAGGTTTGCTTTGTACCTAGACACTGTTCAGAATGGCTGAAGAGTGTGCAAGAACTCTCTCTTCCCTTACTATGCCTTGTAGGTAGGCAGCTCCTGTATGAGTGCTGGGACAAGATTCTCCATCCACTTCCAGGGGACCAGCTACCTACTAAAGATAGAGACAGCAGGGAGAAAATGAGGCCATCATTTTTTGCAGGAGCCTGAAGAACAGGTAAACAGAGATGTACAATGCATCCCAAGGATGGTGAGATCTCTAAGCCCCGGAGGATGCTGCTCTGATAGAAAAGATGCAGTAGAAGTTCAGTTACATTGCTCACTATTTGTTGTCCTTTAGTATAGTTTGAGTCCCTATGGTCCCTTATTTCAGAAAAGTTGCAATTCCCCTTCAGTTATCAATTCCTAAACGTTTAATCTTTCTGCATGCAAAATCTGTGTCATTTCAAATGCTGACCTTGTGTGCCAATGACTAAAGGATCAAGCAAGAAGCTAATCACATCCCTGTAGCTTGTGATTACTGAAGTCCCATGCTGAAAAGCTTCTCAGAAAAATGCAATCTGCAGACACATATGGATAATCTCCTCAGACAATTCCATTTAGGAAAGGCGCATTCTTCCAGGTCAGATTGAAATAAGCAGAAATGCTTGGCCCCATAACAAACAATTTTTGCTTTTGAAGATAGATTTAAACAAATAATAATAATCACGGTTACCTCTGAGCACTGGCAATTTGAGGCTGGCATAAAGCTGTGCTTGGAGAGCCATTTTCTACTATTAGGTAAAATGAGGTATCTTGTTTGACTGAAAGTGAAGTTAGCAAAACTTTCCCTCACTGCTCAGAGAAGCTTCTACTCTAAGGCACTGGACTTAAGAAAGCCTGCTGGGGCTTGTCTCCTTCACCCCACCCTGCAAGTTATTAGCAAGGATTTCTGAAGTCTTCTAAAGGCCAAACAGGTTTAGCAGAAGGATTTCTATAACCGGGTACAGCATGCCAAAGAGCTGTTGTGAGGCACATCACTTTGCTGCTTAAAAGAGTCTGGTGTTATTTGTTTCTCCTAAGAATTGGTTCTGGCGGGGGCAGGGGGGTTAAGAAGTATTGCATATCCTTAATGTGTTCAGGTCTCAACCATTTGTAACCCTACACAAAGAGAGAGCACTTTACTTCCTCTTAGGAATAAATGGAATCTTGCCAGTTAGAAGTTCTGAGTATGTATCTAGGTGGGGAGCTGGCAAATTCTCCAATGTCTTGAAGACACAGAATCATTAATCATCACAACATTACTTTTAGAAGCACTTCTGACTGTTACGAGTTTCTAGTTTTTGCAGACTCACAGAACAGATTTTTCCTCTTTAAAGCATTTGAGGTTATATGATTATTTCTGCAGCATGGAACAGATGGGAGTCAGCTCATCATAAGACCATATAACCAGGATTTGAGGAGAGAACTGCCTCTCCCAGTAACCAATACACAGGGGGTCAGTTCTGAATAACTAAGTGGGGCATGGGCAACAGAAAGGGAAGTACAAGTAGTACCAAAGAACAATTTCTGCACACAGGAAAATGGAATTTCATACCTTCTCTAGAGAAATAACTGGCTTTCTAGGGGAACTAAGAATGCATGCCTAACAGGCTTACATGTCAATGCTGCAGAAGCTGAAGTCATTCAGTTTAGTTCACAATGAAATAGAGTTGCCCCGGTTTAGCTTTCATTTACTGATTGCAGGGTAAGAGTTGATGAATGGATAGTTACTAATGGGTTGTTGGTTATAGCCATCTTGGTCTAAGGATATAGACAGACAAGATTATTTGAGTAAATACAGTATCTTTTATTAGACCAACTAAATAGTTGGAATAATTTTTCCAACTAATTAGTTGATTTAATAAAAGGGATCACATTTGCCCAAAGAACTTTGTCTGCCTAGTTACTAATGGAGCATCTGCTTTGCAGTAAGCCCCTGCTCTCTTTTAATGTGCTGTATGTTCTTTGTTTATCCATACCTTGAGGGTATGTTTTTTCTTTTGATTAGTTTAAGCCACTCCCAAGCAATATAAATTAAACTGGAAAAAGGTACTTAAATCACAATTAGAGTGTCTATATAGTGGGGTTGTAACAAGACAGTGTCCCTTTAAGATGGAAGAGTTAGCCCCATTGCAAGAGCCCAGCTGTGGGGCATTGGGGTAGTCTGGGAGTGCTCTGCTAGAAGCTTTTAAAAGCTCCCAGAACAGTAAGCAGGAGAGGGGTCAAGTTGCTGTGCCAAGGCCCAAGCCCAGGAGCTCCTGTAGTGCCTGGGATGGGGCAGAAGGGTGTGGTTTTGTTTTAATTGTTTGCTTGTTTGTTGCCTAAAGACTATGTTTTATTTGAGAGGACTAGCTGAGGAGCTCCTCAGGAAGCAAAACCCAACTGCAGAAACCAACAGGGTTAGACAACCTGCTGACAGTTATACCAATATTATTGTAGCAGTTTCAATTCATACCATATCAGTATAACTTCCATGTTGAGAAGTCCTTAGCTTAGTTATAAAGTGATACAAATAGCTATTTTTCAGCTCTCAAGTGTACTTTTCAAGAAAAAGATGTTGGCATCCTACCACAGTAACTTAACTTTCTAAACAATTCAGCCTATGTATTAAAAATGCCTGGACTATGTTTGTTATAAACACTTAGGCATAAAGAAGAGATGACTGCTGAGTTTAGGTTGAAATAAAATAAAAATCAGGGAAAGAATCAGGATTTTATGAACTATGAAGCTGCATGTAGGTCTCCTGCAGTTCCTTGCAGGATTTGACAGATGTGCAGTGAATAAGACAGAAGATTGCAGGGAGGTGAACTACAAGGGTCCAACTCACAGCCCATAGGCTATATGTGGCACATGATGGGTTAAGCTGCAACCCCCAGGCTCTGGCCATGCCACAGGTCCTCCTATCACTTTGGCTGCAAGAGCAGCCAATCTCCCTTTCTCCTTCAGCTTCTGCTCTCTGTGGCTGCCTCAGGAGTAGCATATAATGGCACATTACACTATAGTGAAACAGTTATAACAGTTGATGGGTATAGTTGTAGCCATGTTGGTCTAAGGACATAGGCAGACAAGGTTCTTTGAGTAAATCTAATATCTTTTATTAGACCAACTCATATAGTTGGAAAAAACGCTCCTTTGCAAGCTTTTGGGCACAAACGCCCTTCTTTAGGTTGAGAAAGCTCCTGCAGTTGGTCCGTGGATGTGCACTCCTGAGTAACAGTTGCCTCTCCCCTTTTAAAGCAGATACAAGGTTTGTTTATACACCTCATTTCTAACTAACGATACCATGGATGTGCTTGCTGGAGTACTGAACACTTACAGTTGCAAAGTTTACCTCAAAGGAGCTGTATATTGAACATGTGGAGTTATACATGTTAAATTCACAATGTGAAGACTCAAGCCCTAGGCATCTCCAATTTGGCACCCAAAATTGGTGAGCACTTAACTATTTTAATTTTGATTTCTCAGTGCTTCTGTTCCTTATCTGTAAACTGAAACTATTTCTCCTTACCCAATACGGATGCTCTGAAAAAAAAATTATTAATGTATGTAAATCTTTCAATCTAATGTTGTTTCCCCTAATAAAACAAAAACACACAAAGAAATGAATGATTGTATATTGAATGTAGCAAACAGTAGGAAATAAATAAAGGCCACCAGTAAATAAGAATGTTCAGTTACTATGACTTTTCAGTGTGAACCAGCCATCCCATGCACAAAATAGGAAGAATGCCCTGTGAGAGAACACTTTTTTAACATAGTGCATATGCCAAAGGGGATCAACTGAAGGTTGCACAAGGCAATTTCAATACTGGGTCTCTTAACTTATGGGACCTTGATTGGCAACCTTTATATTCTTCCAAGGTAAGTCTTTCTTTTATGGAATTACTAAGTATGTTATCAGTGTGGAATGTATTTATAGAGATAGCTGATCACTGAAAATGGTAAATGGGATCTCTGTAAGTTAAACATAGTAAAAATAGTATTTTAGCTGGACACCCTCTTACTTTCCTAAGACCTCCTCCCCTCCCCCAAACCCTGACTCAACAGACAAATGCTACAAAAAATGTTTTGCCGCTGTAAAAAATGATGGCCTAATTTTCTCCCTGCTTTCTCTATCTCTATTAGGTAGCTGGTCCCCTGGAAGTGGATGGAGAATCTCATCCCAGTACTCATACAGGAGTTGCCTACCTACAAGGCATAGTAGGGGAGAGAGAATTCTTGCATGCTCTTTGGCCCTTCTGAACAGCAGCTAGGGACAAAAGAGCAACTCCTTAAAAACTTAATTTTCTTGTGAGTTTTCAGGCATTTTTTATTTACAAGTGCAAAAGAGTTTGTGTCTAAAGTAATATGGGCACTAAAATTATATTATGAATAGCTGCTGGGATATCTGGTTGGTGCCTGAAATCCTTGAATTGGATTTTTCTATGATTTCAGTGATGGGGAAGTGACAGCAGTGAAGACTTATGGACTGGCAAAGAGAGGACATTTCATGGCAGTAAAAATGCAAGTGGGTATTTATGAAGACTAGGTAGAATAAAGGACAGATAGAAGACTACATTTGTCTGGTTGGAGTGGGGGATTGAATGTGCCTGCAGCCCTGCCCCACCCCCAGCTCTGGTGCTATCTGCTGGAAGGGAAGGGGAGAGGAGGAGCTGTGAGCTGTGGACTAAAGGTGGGGTGGGAGCAGGACGGGGAGCTGCAAGGTAGGGGCAGTTGAATCCATCTGCTTCCTCTCCAGCTCGCAGCTGTCCCTTTCCACAGACAGCACCAGGGGCAGAGCTGGGCTGCATCAGCCCAGCCCCAATCGCCCCAAGGGATTAACCCTAGGGAACACAAGTTCCCTAAATTGCTCCACTTTGGAGTGCCTTAACTGATCTTTCATTAGATGAGGGTTAATTTGTTGTGTGATCAGCCACTTTTAAAGCACTCTACAGCTGTGCATGTGTGTCATGGCATAGCTGTATGGTGTCTTCAGGGAGCTGGTCACGTGACAAATATAACTTCTGTCTGCACCCTCTGTTATCCCAAAAGGGATTAACTGTTCCATGACCTGAAAGATTCTTTTAAAATCTGTGCTACAGTTTTAATATTACAGCAATAGAACAGATTCTGACCTCGCTGGTTCAAGGAGGAGTCTGGAATAATTCCATGGAAGTCAATGGGGTGATTCCATATTTTCATCACTGACACTGAGATCCGTATCTGCAGTTTTCCTATCCTTTATTGTTATTGTCAAAGACTGTGGCCACACAAGTATTGCTATTTTGATAGAATGTTTTTTTTCCATGTTAACATAAAAGGATTTCTGTGATACAATGCCTCAGTGGAAAGACAATGTTCTATATTCTTGCAGGTCAATTATGTATATAGCTTATTGACATAACTTAAAATAAGTTAGTTTGTTCAGGGCCACACAACCAGCCTCCAAAATTAAAAAACTCTAAGTTTGAAGTAAGGGCTATGTCCCTTGTAACATGAGTGATGATCCAAAATCTGATATATTTTGATTGAAAAACAGGCACTGGTCATTGTTACTTGTTGCTATTTTCCTGCTCTTTTTCTGGATCAAGTGGTACTTTTAAAAGTATAAATATGAGTTTGGCAGTATTGTCATTTATATTTGGGAAACAGGCCATGTGAAACTGTTCCTGGGTATCATTACTCCAGTCTTAACTCCAGCTATTCTCTCCCCGGTTTGTCAGACCCACATTGTGATTGGAAAATTCAAACCATTTCACCTTGTCATACATTCTGCTTCTAATATTAAAAGTACTCTTACTAAAGAAAGCAATGACAATCCGCTGAACTATATATTTCAGTGAAGCTTGCAACTCAACATAGGATATTCCACAGCTTCCCTAAGTTGCTTGCTCCTGTGTTTCACCAACCTAAAAAAAAAACTTGATATTATTTTTTTTCATAGACAGTGTAAATATTCCCATATTTTCTACATCATGCCCTGATGACACTATATATGTAATAGTTGGAAGGGTCCATTTAAGCGGAGCTATGAAAAGCAACAAAGCCATTTTTAAAATTCCTCGGTTATTCATTGGCCAATGCTAGAATCCTGAGATCAAACTTTGTTCACAGAAGCCATTTGTAGAACAATAAA
>JAGPOW010003316.1:144051817-144092213 GCA_030014935.1 Caiman crocodilus
TGTTTTGCACAGACAGTGCACACCATGGTGCTTAAACTGGCAGTGGCATCTGGCACATTTTCTATGCTATTTATTAATTTATTAGATTTATATAATGTTCTGTTTCCCAAAAAAAGGCTCTGGGCAGCTTACAATAAAAGGCAAAAAATATAGGAACAGAATAAAAGAGTTAAATATAGCATTCCCACTATTGCTAATAGTAACAATGGTGTGACTTATTGCAAAAGTCCAGGGTAGATGAAGCTATACCGGTCAGAGGAATAACTTGTGTATAAAATGGCCACCAGTAGGTCACCAGAAAAGGAAATGATCTGAACCACATCAATGAACATCAGGTAGTTCATAATGCACATTTCTTCAGACTGACATTTCCTAGTAGGATCAAACATACATGCATGATTGGGGAGGCAGTCATCTCTTAAACAGAAGACTTTTGGATAAAGTTAAAAAGTTCTCTGACCATCACCCATTGAAACCTTTTTCCACTAAAAAACTGGAGCGCCTTAAAGATGCTTGGGGATAGTTTTACCACCAAATAATTGTCCATCACTGATTGCTAATGGTTCTTTCTGATCTATCAGCAAAAACAGCTCCCTTTATCTATTGTTAGAATGGATGCAGTTAGCAGTAAGTAGGTACGTAGGTAGGCAGGCATCTGTCTCACAAGACATTATAAACAGGGCAAGTGAGGCACCAGTTCACTGAACATTGGCTGTAGAGCCCAATGCTTGGATCATAGCCCCTTCTGTACTTATCACAGTTGGAGTTTGTATCAAACAATCTCGAATATGTCCTGAGGTTTCTTCTTTCCTTTGCATGTTGGGTTTTTCCTCAAAAGCCTTCATCCCACACTTAGCGGACAATTTCCAAGGGATGTTTCAGTCACCAAAGCAAGCTTGATACAGGTATAGACATGCCAGGACTAAAAAACAGCACCAGTTCAACTCAAGCTGGGTTTCCTATGAAGGTGGCTCAGCTGTTGCACAAACCATGTAGAGGCTCCAACTCTTCACTCTTTGGAGGTTAGACCAAGTTTTCTGCAAAATATCAACACGCAGTGCAAGAGATCATAGTGAGTCCGGGTGTCAACACACAAGGAAAGTCTGGAGAAATGAAGATAGCTGGCTTTCACAACCAAAGCGTTCGAGTGCCCTTGGACTGGACAGGCCCCTTGTTCCTGCTGAGCTGGCAATGCATTTTGGATCCAAACAGCCCTCTTCTGGTGGTGTTGGTGTTTTTCAAATAGGTGGCAAAAGAGAACCCCTCAGGGTTGAGTGCTCCCCAGCCAAAGGGGCACTGGACAGTGCTGCCTGTGTGACAGAGAAACTAAACCCAGGGAGGTGTGTGAGGTGGTTTTAGTCACCACCAATGACCGGGGGAGCCCAGTTGCCTACCCTCCTGGGGAGACATATAGGGTGAGCACAATCTTTCTTGCATTCGGGTTGGAGTCATCAGATGCTGCCTTCTCCTGTCAGACTTTTCAAGGCAGGGTTTTCATCATTTTCCATACACCCAAGCTTTCTGCCTACTGCCCAGGGTCACTGCTGGGGCTGAGAAGTAGGACAGTGGCCACCTGCCACCACTGTAACTGCCTGAGTCCTCTTCTAAGCTACCTTTTTTAAACTATTGCTCAAATGTATATAATAGTTGGAAAAGGCAATCAGGACTTGTAGTAGAGATATTTGGTATTAGACCAACAAGATTTTTGCAAAAAAAGGTCTTTAACTGCAAGCTGTCAGGCACAAACACCCTTTATCAGGCAGTGGAAAAGTGATTGCAAAAGTTCTCCTGTGTAAAAATGAAAGTTCGTATTTCATAGGATTTACAGAGGAGTCAGTAGATGGAAAACTCCTCTGGGCAGTCAGTCTGTTCATAGCTGGTAATAGTTGGATGGGTCCATTAAAGCTGAGCCATAATGAGCAACAAAGCCTTTACAAACGCAGCTGGGCAAAGCCCATGAGTCCAGTTCCAAAATTCAAGGGAGCAGGGCTCAAGTTCAAGGCCATGTGGCAGTTACCCTCTCTCCCAGACCCATCCTCCTGGGGCTTTGATGCTCCCCAAATCCAGACAGCCCTGGGCCTGGAGGCCTTGGGTTCAGATGCCTCAAGTCTTGCTTGCTCTCAGTAAAAAAAAAAAAAAAATAAAGGCTAGTCCCTTAACTGGGGAGCCCAAGCCCACGGGTTGCGTGTGGGGTGGAGAGGTTGCTGGAGCCTTGGTCCTCCTTCTCAGGACCCCCTTAGGAGCTCCCGAGGGGCTGAGGGCAGGCAGCCCGCTCCTCCCCCAGGCCGGGAGGGCACGCGGGAAGGGCGGGCGATGCCAAGGCCCGGGGTGCGGGGCGGCCCCGCGCCATGTCAAGGCTGACAGCGGGTCACGTGCGGGCGGCAGCTGCAGCCCGGCTCCCCGGGGCGGGACGGCTCGCACGAGCCGAGCTGCCGGAGCGGCTCCAGCGGCAGCAGCAGCAGCAGCAGCTCGCGTCCCCGCCATGGAGCAGCCCGGGGAGCCGTCGCCCGGCCCCCGCAGCCCAGCCTGGGAGGAGCTGGTAGGTCTCCGCGGGGCTCTGCTGCCTGCTCCCCCATCCCCGGTCCTTCCCCCTGTCGCGGGCGCGGGGCTCCGGGCTCTTGTCCCCGGGGCTGGCGGGGATCCACGCGCTTCCCCCCTTACAGCGGGCAGGGCGGTGCGCGCAGCCCCGGGCTCGGAGGGCTCCTGCCCGCGGACACGCAGCTTTGCTCGCGCCTTGTGCAACAGCAGAGAGCCCGCGCCTCCCGTGCGGCCGGGGGGACGCCCCGAGAGGTCAGGCGGGGCAAGGGGCCAGCCCCGCTCCCCCCGGGCCTGCTCGCGCTGGGTGTTGTCTAAGACGAGACCCCTTTGAGTCGGTACCGGGCCGCTGAAGCTCCAGCAGTGGAGACGGCGAAGTCCGTCCCGCCGCCCGCAAGCCCCGGGGGTCTGGCAGGAGACGGCCGCGTCTGCTGAAGCCGGCTCGGGGGCAGGAAAGCCTGCGTTCTCCCTAGACTTCTCCCCTGGAGGGTAGGGACGCACCGGCGCGGGTGCCCAGAGGGGTGCCGGCAGCTCCCTCCTTGGAGGTTTTCGAGACCCGGCTAGACAAAGCCTTGGCTGGGGCGATCTAGTTGGGAACAGTCCTGGCCCCGTGCCCTTCTCTCCCACCCCGCTGCCCCCTTGTGTGGGGCAGGAGAGCCCGAAGCAGCCCTTCGCAGGCTGAAGCTCTGCCAACCTGCAAGGGAAAAGCCGCGTTTCCCAAGTTTTTCTCCTTTAAAGGTGAATCCATTTTTAAAGTTTCTTCAGGACCTTTTCATATATTGTTGCAACCCGCTTTTGGATTGCGACCTACAGGTTGAGAAATGCTGGACTAGGTGACCTCCTGAGATCCCTTCTAACCCTGATTTTCTATGACTGTGATCTTAAGGGCCCTGTTGTGCAGTCATTTTGGATGGCACGTGGAGCTCTTAACACCTGGATTGTTAGCATAGTAACACCTGAATTTGTTTTTAAGCACTCCTTTAGCAGCTCAAAATTACAAAATGACACCACTCCAGGGCAGGATGATCTCTGCTCGGTATTATCCAGCTCATGTTACAGTAAGATATAGCCACTATACCTGTAGGTGATGCATAGCTGGTGTATGGGGGTGCATGTGCACCTCCTGTGAGCGCTGATACTTCCACTAAGCTCTTGGCTTAGGTGATGGGCAGGGAGCACTGCTGCCACTTCTGGGCTTGGCATCTGGCTATGGGGGACCCCCCCACTCCCTGCCCCCGACACTGCCACAGCCATCTGTGGACAGTCCCCACTTGGCCTGTCCTTACCACTGATGCCTGCGTTGCCGCCTGCAGGCAGTCACCATGCTCCCCAGCTTCAGGAGACACGTGTCGCCTATCACTCTACCTGCCAGCCCAGGAGGTACTGGCACCACTGCTGGTCTTTGGGCTAGGCACAGCCTGGAGAAGAGCAGCACTGGGCAGCAGTAGCTGGGCAGGCAGGTTAACACATCGGTGCCTGCTTCCGAGGGACAGAAAGTGCAGGCTAGGGGGGAACGGGTAGAGGGGAACCGGAACAGCCCCAAGGAGTAGGGAGGAAGCCTGCAATGGAGGGGGCCAAATTTTTACCTTTCCATCCTCCAGGCCCCTGCTGGCTTGAACACCTGACTGCTCCAGACTCGAGCTAGCACTAACAACCATCAACATTTGTGCAGCTCAGTGTAATGTGTAACAAATCCCCAGTCTATAAAGGTGTATCTTGACCCTGCCTTCTGATATTTCCTCCTGGTATGCAGCAACTTGGATAAAATGAGCAGATCTGCTCTTGGACACCCCCATTTATTAAAAGCAGATTTGGCTTATAGCAATCCTGGGCCTTTTAATGTCCTTATGAGTAAACAAATACATTTTTAAGTTACCGATTTTAAGCTATAGCCCTAACAAAGATCTGTTAAAAAACACTGTCACTTTTAGGTAAACTCTCCAGCTTTGCAGTTGCATAGCTATTCTCCTAGGTAGGAATGATCAGCTTCTGGGAATTTTATTATTCTTGAGGAAAAAAAATAATTTAATGGGGGGACAAAATGCAGCATGAAAAATAGTGTTTAGACTAGTGATTCTGAATCAAGGTGGTGTGGCACTCTGGTGTGCCTGTCAAAGGTACCACAAGGGGCCATGTAATGCTAGCACTGCTGGGTGCATAAACATGATTTACAAGGGACTTCAAAGAGAAATTCATAGTGTTAAAACCATTCTGACCTGTTGTGGGCTTTCTGAGTTTCTTGCAGTAGAAAAATGACTATATTATTTTTCTGTAGTCAAGAAATGAGTGAAAATGAAAAATTGGCATTTTCTGAGTGGTGTCTGGAGCCTAACAAGGTGTACTTTGAGTCTAAAAAGGTTGAAAACAGCTGGTTTAGTCCCTGTAAAATTGTAAAGAAGGAAAATCTTTATAAGGGAAGCTACTTCATTTATTGCAATTTCCTGGTCTGTGTATATTAATTATCTATTCAGGATGCCAGCAGTTACCGTATATAGAACAGTGGGCATGTCTACACAAGATGCTAACATTGCAGTAGAGTAATTCTACTGCACATTAGTGTGGCTGGCAAAAAATGCTAACAAGTTAGTGTGCAGTAGAATTAATCTGCACATTAATGTCACGTAAAAATGGTTTCTCTGAGCTAATGTGCAATAGTGCTGATTATGGCGCATTACATTTAGTACCTGTAATTACAGATACTAAACTTAATGCACTGTAATAGCGGCATATGAATGAACATGTAGATGCTCCCACTGATTCCTAGGGTCAGCTTCTAAAATCTATTTGTATAGTCCTCTTGGCTAGGGACAGAAATTACACACAAACCTGTATAAGCGATCAGAAACCAGCTCAAATCTGGGCATGTCTACACACTGCCTTATGGCAACCTAGGAAAATGCTACATCACTGAATGGTGCGCTATGGCAATGTAGCAGTCACGTGAGTTTACACGTGATCGCTGGCTATGTGACTGTAGCAGCGCACTCTCTGGCTATAATCCATTGCAACAGTGACATACCCAGTGAATCTAACCATGCAGTGCCTGTACACCATAGTATGGGTGCTGACTGCTCTGTTTTAGTAGTTGCACCAAGCAAGTACTAAAACATGGCACAGTACTAATCTTGCCGGATGGCGATGTGTAGACACACCCTGTGCAACACAATGGAGGTTCAGAGCACATTGCTTTAAAAATAGCTGAAACCAGTTTAAAATAAAACTGGATGGATGTAGTATCAGACTTAACTGATTTATGTTAAATTGGTTTATTGAACTTCTATCCCAGATCCCTCCAGATTCAAGTTAACTCAGTCTTTCAGCATGCCAGATGTTTTGCACCTTCCCTGCTGCTCACAGGGCAGGCAAGCTAGCAGTGGTCCAAGCTTTCTGCTCTAGTTGAGCAGGGAGGTGTGCTTTAGTGCCCTCTGGCTTTTGGACTGAGCCACTGCAGGCATTCAGTTGCATTTCCAGAATCAAAAGTGAATTTCTGTTCTCTTGCTTATTGGTTCAATGTATTCAGCTTAAACTATCCTGAGAAGATTGAATTGATTCAGCCTTAGGCTTTATGACTGTCTGTACTTAGCCCCTGAGTTCAAATATACAGCGTCAAAGTTGTACGCAGACAACATGCATGTGTCATGCTTATTGTTTCAATATGCCTTTTGCATGTGATAGCTTGTTCTTTTTTGGCTCTAGAAATGCAGTGATGCTATATATGGATGAAAAGGTTCACTTGAAAATATTTTGGAGCCGGAAATGTCATCCATTATTAATGTTTAAACAGTACTCAGCACAACAACCCACTTCTATATTACAAATACAGAATAAGAACCATATGTATACATATTTGCATGATTGGCTCTATATTTGCAAATATGGGAACAAAGCCTGTCCATCTGACTTACTATATACCTACAGTAATAATCACTGCACTGTAGTTATTGAGAGGCATTGGCTTCCCTGGGTGCAGTGCCATATATAGTTATTGCAATATTAACTGGTAAACATATCTATAGGATGCTAACACCATAGGTGATAAAAACCCTCTCAGCTTTTGAAAGGTCTTGGTTTTCCACAAATCAGGCTATCTTTTCTCATGTGCCATCTACCCCAGGGAATTTCTCTCTTCTCCAATTTCACAATCCTACAGGCTGTTTTTAGTCCTTATTGTGTCTGCCTTTTCCTCAGATCTGAAGACTGTACTGCATTTGAAAGCTTGTCTAAGTCTATCCCAACTGTGCAGCTGGTCCAATAAAATGCACTAAAAGATATTCTCTCTCACATTTCCTGGACCATCACAGCTACATCATTCTAATATTAGCAAAACATATATATGTACACTCATGCGTGTGTGCACACACACACACTTGCCAGTTAATATTGCAATACACATACATTCAATTGCAATAAACTATCCAAAAGGCTACTGTTCAGTTTCTGAACTGAAATGAATTTGCTATTTATGAAATGGATACAGAGAGGGATTTTTTTCTGGTGGGGCAGAGGACCTGAGCAAGAGTACCTTTTCTCCCAGTATACTACTTCCTCTTGTGTGCTTGAACTATTTGGTATTCTGGGAACACCAGAGGTCTGCTTATATCTCCTTTAAGTTCTTGGGAGAAAGTTTGAGCTCATAATTATAGGCTAATAAAAGAGGAGGACATTGCAGATGATGATGCTTCTTCCCTATAGAGAAGAATGAAGTAAAGATGCATTATCCTTTAGATGTTTATGATATGGCCACAACTATGCTGCGATGAAAAGCACTGATTATTAGTTATTAATTATTATTAATTATGTGTTATATAGTATTCATTGTTATTTCTATACAACAATGCAGTGTGCACAGTGTTAATGGTGCAGAGTGCACAGTGTTAATGGAAAACTGGGTCCTGAAGATAATTATTCTAATGAAGGATACAGAAGATGCTATGCCATTTCTTTCAGAACATAACAATTCAGCGAGAGCAAGGATGACAGAATCTGAACTTTAGTGCCTGGCACAAAACAGTAGTGTAAAACTAAAGCCCCAATACTGCAGCACTTCATGAATGTTCTTTATTTCATCTACTGTAAATAGAATCCCATTAAAATCAATAGAATGACTCATCATGTGTCGAATTAAACACATGAGTAGATGTTTGTAGCATTGGGTGTAAATAATGGTTTCCATTGATTCCTAATTAACTCTTGTACTTGGGTATGGCCACCCTTACAAAACTAGAGATTTCTCATACCCTTCCCTAGATATATGAGTAGAATTGTAGATGGAATAAAAAAATGGCAACATGTCTTCATTTCTTATGTTTATTCCTGTCTGTGCATTTAACATGCATCTATTTCTGTGATTAAAATACTTATTCTTGAACACTGATTATCTACAAGTGTGAAATAATTTATCTTCTTTTTTTAAAGAAAGAAAATCTCAGACCTGAAAGATTGCTGATAATGCATAAGAACACTTTGAGCTGTAAGGTGCAAAACATTAAAGACAATAGTCAAAAGTACAAATGAAAGAAGGAAAAACATAGGCATTAGAAAAATGGACAGATAATGGAAGAAAATAACTAAAAAAGCAATCCTCGCAACTGGTGCTATTGTGGTAGTAGTGCCTAAAAGCAACAATCACAAATTAAGGAAAAGGTAGGACAGGGTGGTGCCTAGAGGCTAACGGATTCAGAGGACCATGAGTTTTTGTAGGCAACAAACTATTTTTCTAATGGCAAATTAGAGTTCTATTATAAGCACCCTTATAAGCATCTCTTTGCTGAGGAGTCTGTAATTGCACACTGAGGGCTGTGCAGGCAGAGAAACAGTTCTGCAAGTGCCCTAAAAATCAACTCCTGCCTTCAGTAGCTTGCAATCTAAAGTCTGAGTTTAGATCTAAACTAAGGCAACCCAAAGGCCTGTCATCTCTAGAGTAAAGTGGCTTCTTGAGTATATGCAAAGTATCCCAAAACAAAACCCCACTTCACAAACGGAGTAGAAACCTGAGAGCTCATGGTACTTAGAATATGTTTTTATCAGTTTAATTGCTGATACATCCTGGATATGAGGACTGAGGGATTAGATTTTTGGTGCCAGGAGAAGGCCTGGGAGCTTGCTCCAGCAGCTCCATGCACAGGCTTTGTATCAGTGCCCAAACCTGTTAGCCTCTAAGCAAAGTGGCCCCCATCCTACTGTCTGCCTAATTGGTGTCTGTTGCTTTTAACATGATAGAAAAGTAGGGTTGGAAGGGATCTCCACAGATCATCTAATCCAACCACCTATCTGAGGCAGGATCTCCCCTATCCAAACCATCCTACCCAAACCTTAATCTAAACTGGGGTGGGCAATTATTTCAACTGAAGGGCCACTTAATGAGTTTTGGTGAGCTGTTGAGGGCCACACACAGAATCTTTCAGAAGATATAATTTTAACAAAGTATAAAAACCAAATCATATACTAAAAATCAAATATCTATTATAACATATTTTAGGTTTTTTTATCAAAAAATATTTTTTGTCTGGACCTGTGCTTTGTTGAATAGTATATATAGAAGTGATTGTGTAATAGCACTAAATTAAGTCTTACTCTTGTCTCCTGTGTTTGCAGGCAAGTGTGGGATGTGTGTAGGGTGTCTGTTGCGTGGGCAGCCCCCACCCCACACACCAGGGAGCTGGCTGGGGGAGAGTGGAAGGGCAAGGGACTGGTGCAACAGAGCTTGCCTGGGTGGTGCTGGTGTGGCCTGCCCCGAACCCCCCATCCAGCCCATGGCTGCTCCAATGGCACTCTGCATGGGCTGAGTCCCACCTGCACCATGCTCCTGTTGACCTCAGCTCTGACCAATATACACAGCTTCCCAGCAGGGCTGCAGCTGCCTGGGTACTGTGAGGCTCCCCTGCCTCCAGTGGCTCCTCCTCCTGCCCTTGTACTGCACTGAATAGCAGGCAGCATGGGAAAGCCATGAGGATATGTATCAGGTACTGCATGCCCAGCCAGGTTGGGGTGGGGGGAAAAGCTGCAACTGGGCAGCCCCTGGCCTAGCATGCAAGGCTCTAGCTCCAGTTTCTGGCGGCCTTCCACCTACTCTGTCCACCCAGCATGATGAACAGCCACTTGCAGGCAGCCAAGTGGGTAGAAGGTGGTGAGGAGCTAGAGCTGGAGCCCCCACAATGCAGAGAAATGTGTTGAGGCAGGAGCCACCTGCTGCAGCTTCCCCACAGCCTGGCTGGGCGTCTGCTGCCTGGCACACATCCCCACAGCTTCCCTATGTTACTCGCTGCCTGGAGTGGCACACGAGGAGCAGAAGCCACTGGAGAGGGGTGGGGAGGAACTGAGCAGTACCCAGGTAACTGCAGCTGCACTGGGAGCACCCACCCCGAGAAGCTGCGTACACTAGCCAGGGCTGGGGTGGATGGGTGTGGTGCAGGCTGCCTTAGCTGGAAGTGGGTGTTGCTTGGCCCCATGCAGAGCACTGTGAGCTAGATGCATACAATGGGTTGGCCAGGGCCTGCCTGTGGGAGGCTGGATGCAGCCCGCGGGCTGTATTTTGCCCACCCCTGATCTAAACTCTACATAAGGCTACTGGTCAACCTTCACAAAGCAGACCCAAGGCACTGACCCACCCGAAGGTAAAGCAGGGGAACCAGCGTCCTGCTTCTTTGAAATGGTGTCAAACTAGACTCAGGAGATCCCAGGATTAGGGGAGGGTGGGGGGTGAGGGGGAGATGCCTTACTACACAGGAAGGCTAACCCCTCTCCCCTCCAGTTCAAGTCAATCTAAGCACAGAGCAACTCCTTTATGACCCCAATCCTAGTGCTTCAGAGGGGCAAGACCCCCTCCCAGCCAGGAATTTCTGGCTTTGGTCCCAAGAGCACTGTGATGCTCCAGCTGAAGTCCCAGCTTTGGCTGTAGCCAACATCAAACACCTCTGGGAAGGCTTAAAACTACCTTGAAGACAAGGTTCTTGGGTCAGTCTGATATCTCTCATTAGATCAACTTATTAGTTGGTCTAATAAAATTAGCTGGTCTAAGATATTAGATTTACCCAAAGAACCTTGTCTGCCTATATCCTTAGACCAACACGGCTACAACCAACATCCTTTAAAAGCACCCTGACCCGTGCAATACAAAGAGGTAGTGGGCAGGCAGGGAGCAAGCAGCAAAGCCCAGGAGCAGGAGAAATCCCCATGGGGCAGCATTAATATCCAGGCCATTGGCTACCCAACCTCTTCTTGACCCCCTCCAGCGAGGTCCAGGCCACCGAAGCCCTTGAGGCACTACCACAGCCGTGTCCCCTGGCTTTGACCTAGGCCACCGGCAAGGGAGTGACCCCTCAGAAACACCTCGTCCAGCGGTTCTCAAACTGTGGAGAGGCAACGTGAGCGGGTGAGATGAGCGCAAAGGCCCACACTAACCACAAGGGGCCGTCAGTCGGGTCATGCTGAAGAAAAGTTTGGGAAGCTCCGTCTGGTCTGGCCCCCCTTGTCCGCCTCTTCCTTTCCTAGGGTCTCCCTAGCCAACACAGCCCGGATCACGCCGCACGTGGGAGCGGCAGAAGATGGCGGCGGATAGGGGGCGGTGCCTGCAGCGCCGGCTCCAGACTCCGCCCCGCCCCGCCCCGACCTCGTCCTCTGCCGCCGCCTCCTCCACCCGAGGGAGGAGGGTGGCGGCGGCCGCTGCCCGGGCTGAGCCGGACTCGTGCGCTGTGTCTCGGCAGGAGTGCGGGAAGATGGCCGGGGCTGAGGCGGGCGTGAGCGGCGCCGGCATCCAGCAGCAGCATCCGGCGGTGGCGGCAGCCGCGGCGGGGCCCGGGGACGAGTCGTCGGACAGCGAGGGGGAGCACGAGGGGCCGCAGAAACTAATCCGTAAAGTGTCCACGTCGGGCCAGATCCGCACCAAGGTACGAGCCGGCCGCGTCCCCCCGCCAGCTGTTGTGCGCACATCTGTGCTCGGGCTCCGCGGGGAGGGCTGCAGCGGGGCTGGGCAGCGCCCTGGCTTCTCCGCGGGGCGAGTGACAGGACATGGCCAGTCCTTCCTTCCAGCTCCCACTTCCTCCCGCCGGGAAGCGCCGCCGCCCGCCCGCCCGCCCGCCCGCCCGCCCGCGAGCGGGGGCCGCCGGCCGCGCACAACAGCTGGGCAGCGCGTCCCCTCCCCGCACCGACACCCCGGGGCTCCGGGCATCCCGCGGACGGGCTCGCAGCTGCCCTTCGGCCGCACGGCAGGCAGGGGCGGCCCGCGTGAGCCAGTCCTGCGGGAGAGCCGCGCAGCCAGAAGTTACTCCCTTAGTTTTTGATTTTGGCATCTCTTTGCTGAGGAGACTGGGCTTGCATACTGAGGGCTGCGCAGGGAGAGAAACTGCTCTGCGAGTGCCCTGAAAACTCCTGTGAAGGAGAGTGCGTGTGTGCATGACAGTGTGTGAAGGGGGTGGAGGGTACAGTATGTGAGGGCATGCACTCGTGGGAAGGGTGCAGGTGTGCAGATGTGAAGGGTGCCTGTGTGTGTGAAGGGTTCAGTATGCGACTGCCCCTGGGTGAAGGATGGGCATGTGTGTGCGTGAAGGGTGTGCAAGTGTGTGAAGGGTGCAGTATGTGCATGTGCACGTGGGTGAAGGGTGCAGAGTGCATGTGCATGGAAGGTGTGCGTGTGCATGTGAAGGGTGCAGTATGTGAGTGTGCACCTGGTGAAGGGTGCAGAGTGTAGGTGCAAGTGTATGTGGGCAAAGGGTGTACCTTGTGGGTCTGTGTGTTGGTGAAGGGTGTGGAGTGCATGGCATACATTGGTGAAGGGCGCAGGGTGTGCTTGTGAAGGTGTGTATGAGGGGTGCAGGAGTGGCCAGGTTGGTGTGTAGAACTAAATCTTTTGAAGTACTAAATAAAAAATGTTTCTTTGAAATAATACTTTTGCTTAACTTATTTTGCAGCTCTGCTTCCATTTTGGGTAAAAAAAAAACCTGACTACTAATGTAACTGAGTTCATAAAACAGGAAGGATTAGCTTTATCCTTTACAGTTCACAATGATGTGCCAACCAGGCTATAAATAAAGCTCCACTTCATTAAAAGTGATAAGTCTTTTTGTTAAAGACAAGAGCTGTATTTAAATAATTCACTAGCACTTTATTTTATAACTCATAATGCATTATTTAAAAGTAGCTATATTTAGAAAGACAACTCCCATTTAGTTTAAGGGTGTTGTATGTTTGCTATTGTAGTGGCTGGTGATCAGTGGTTACATGAAACCAACAGAGCAAAGAACATCAGAGAACTGCTGGTTTACTGGACTAGTCCCTTTTCGTTCGAATTAGATTTGTTAAGCATCACTTAGTGAATGTGTTTGTAGGGTAAGGTTCTAATTAAATAGGCTGGGTTTGTTTTATGGCTAAGAATAGACTTTTGAAGGAAACCAAGGCACAAATAAAATGTTTATCCTTGAAGTTTGTAAGGCATTAAAACTTAACACTGTGCTATTTTTCTCCAGTGGTTGTTTACACAGACACTTGAAACATTTCTGCAACTTGGTATTGGTATTAATTCCTTGGCGTAGCACTATTCTTGAAAGCTTCTGTTAGTAATTCTTCTTATTTTAGTTTAGGACTATTTCATTTTTTAGCTGTCTTGGTACAGTTGATCATTGGCTAAAACTACCATCTGATAATCCTTTGCAGATTGAATGTTGATTTGGTATCGAGTTTTTTAATGTGTACATCATGAGCACTTTATTCATTGCATGTATGTTAGTAGGACTACCTAGCTTGTTGCTTTCATGAACATGCATTTAGCATTTCTAAAACTGGCAGTGCTTAGAGAGAACAGCAAAGCTTCATTTTCTTCTTCTAAATTAAAAAGAGAGCTTTTGACCAAGAAAACAAGAAATGGGAAAATAAAGCAGTACATTTGAAGATTTGATTAGATGGAATATTCAGTGCTACTTTTCCCACGTATCTGTTGTGCGTTGCTGTTCAACTGAAACTTCTGCAGTATTATTTATTAAAGTCCAATTTTGCCATCCATATTTAGCTGAGCTGTAACTTTCTCCACAAAATAGTTCTGATCATTTCAGTAAGCTATTACTCAAAATGTGTCGTGGTGTTAGGATCAGACTTATAACTTGATTATTAGCTTATTTGTGTGCACACATGCTGTCTGTCCAGTGCTTTGGGAAAATATCTTTGGCAAAGTAGGACTAATACCCATATTTGGACTATTGCCTCAAACTCTTTTCAACACACCTTAACCTACTTTCCAGACAACCTGGATGCCCGTAAATTTGTCCTCTTTCAAGATGAGGTGGGAAGGAACAAGTTTCTAAGTTGAGGACTGAAACTATCTTTTGGGAAGTACCCTTTGGGATCAAATCTGGGAGGTATTACACTTAAGCCCCTTTGTTGTTTCTTGTGCAAAAGTTGCGGAGAGAGAGAATTCTTAAGGTTACCAGGATTCAAGCTTTTCATAGGTTTTTATAGGTTAAATGGACATCTTTAAACTTTCCCCAGGAGGATGATACATGCTTTGAAGTGTAGACACTATATACTAATATAGCTAAATAAACATTTTACAAGGACCTACATCAAATGAAGTTCATGGCATTTAGTTGAAATTCCAAATGAAGGGCATTGCAGTAAACCTGAATCAAGCTGAATTCATCTGAACATGAATTGTACCCCTTTTCTCCTCATCTTTCTGAGTCCTTAACACTGTCAGAGGAGATGGTCACTGAGATGTAAGATGAATGAAGCTTTCATGTAGTGGCCGTGAGGAAACAGTAGTCGGGCTACGCTGTTCTATAGGAGCAGTCCAGAGACCAAATTCTGCCCCTATATACACTACGTTATTTCATCCCCTTTTAAGATGATGGTCAAAAGTGTCTCAAAGCAGACCATGTTGGTGACTTTTTAAATGAAATGGGTAACTTTATTCTAACTTGGCTGTTCAGCTTTGCAGCAGCTGGGAGCTGCATGATGCACAGGCCACTCTGTATGGGTCTCCTGCCACACCACTGATGGCCCCCTGCTGAGCTGTGCTGTGGGCACCAACCCGTGGCTGCACCACACTACCTGGATGCCCCTGTGCTATGCACAGGGTGGGCCCCAGGGATGGAAACAGGAAACAAAAGCTGGGGGGAGGCTGGAAAGCCGAGACAGCATCTTGTGGAGTACTGGGGGGAGTGGTGCTGGGCAGGAGCCTGGGGGCTGTAAATTAACCTTTTGGGAGCTGCCATTTGGCAGCTCTGCGGTCTCCAAAGTCTGTCCAGAACCAAATTGGTGATAGTCAGTATAAAAAATATTCCCTATAATGAAGACCACACTTCAAAAACAATATCTTGTTTCCACTCTGTTGAAACTGAATCCTGTCTGGGGAGGGAAGGTTTTAGATTAGAGCCAACAATAGATTGTCTTGGGGACAATTGCTAGAGTAGTAAGTGAAATGGTCCCTGGGCACTTGGTGGTAGATTAGATAGCTAAGTGTAGTTACAGTTCCTGCTCTTCACTAACAAGTGGATATCAAGAATAGCACTTCCAGAGCTGACCTTACTTCAGTGAATCTGTGCTCAGTTAATGGGAATATTCTGTTTGCTCCTCAGATCTGTGTTTTATTTTGGAATGAAGTGGATGCTGTAGTGGAAAATAAGCCAGGGAATGCAAAGAAATAAAGAAGTGAACATTTAGGAGGATAAACAGACCTGCAACTTTTTCTGTGCAGAGTGTTTTCTGCAGTCTGGGTATGTTTTAGTTGGTAGAGATGGTGGATACAGCAGGGTTGTTTAATTTACAGCGAGTTGATTTCTCCCCAATTTGGATGTGTTTTTGAGATGTCAGAAATCATAGGGGGAAAAAGTAAAATAATTTAATTGCCACCATATAATTATAGTCTTCACTGAGTTACACCATTTAGGAAATTGCACTTTGGAAAGCTTTCTAAACTCTTCCACATGGTAAAGCTTAATAGGGGCAAGTCTCATTGGTCACTTCCTGTTTGTTTCTGGTATGCATTTCTTTCTGCATTTCATGCTACTGCATTAGAATTCTGTGAAGATCATTTTCTCCCATGTAATCTGCTTTATCTCAGGTTTCCTATTTAATAGTTTCAAACATTTCTAAAACATTCAACTGCTAAGTGGTTATCAAATATAACTGTTCCAAAATCTATCAAGAGAATATTAAGGCAACAAATCCAGCTTGAACTTTTTCTTGTCTGCATCTTTTAGGATCTTTTGAAGTTGCCCAATCGCACAGATTTTTAAGTACAATGTATAATTTATAGTTTATTTTACAGCTGTAGTAATCTGCACAAAATCTCCTAGTATAGTCTATCAGCATATGTATATACCATGGGCAAAATTGAAGTTACAAAGTGTGCTCTTCCTTAATTTTTTGCATCTGATAGTACCTAAAGGCAATAGGTTAAGATCTCTAGAAAAGCCATTGCCTCAGCTCACCTGTAGGTGTGTGTGTGGTGTACTATTTTCCATACAGAGCATAGTTACACAATTAGTTGCACTGCACGATAGTGCTTATCAAATGCTTCACAAGCTTGTTGAGAACTTCTGCAAAATCAATTGCAAATTACCATAGTTTTCAATACAGTATGTAGGGTATGATAGTATTTTAGAGGCTAATTAGTTGAGAGGGATATGAACATTTCTAGGCAACCGCCTATTTTGTCAGATGCATTTCTGTCAGACCGCATCTGGCAAAGTAAGTTTTTACCTTTTATTAAAAAAAATAAAAATAAAAAAAATGCTCATGCCTATCTGAACCATTTAGTCTGTAAAGTGTAACACTGCCCTATCTTTTGCCTGACTTCAGACTAACATGGCTAAACGACCTGTTTGCTCATAGTTTTCTGTGAAACCTTTGTAGGGAACTGTTCTTAATTGATTGAAAAAGTCAGCTTTTCATTCTACAATATTTTAATAATGTCATTGCTCTAAAAACGGTTAGAGTAATCGTGTTTATAATAGCACTAGTGTAGTCTTTCTCTGCTCTGCTTGAATATGTAACTGAATCACTTTAAACACACTTTTCAAGAAGTTTTTTTTCATGGAAAATTTCTGCTGCAAAACATGACTGCTTCAGAAAGTTATGAGTGGCTGAACATGATACATAGAAGAGAGTGGAGTTAGAATGGAAATAGCTATGTTACTTTTAGCGGTCATTGCCACTTTAGTTTGTAACTTGTTTATATAGCTGAACTGAAATCTGTTTAGACATTTTAGTGATAAATGTATTGGCAAAGCTAGAGCTATTTGTAGGTATTTGCCAGACATGGGGCAGGAAATGGAAGAGTATAGAATCTTCAGTAGGTATTTGCAAGCAGTTCTTCAAATAAACCAATCGACTTTGGTGTCTTTTAAGAAATATATTTTCTTGAAAGGACTGATACAACTTTGTTTTGTAAAATAACAACTATTGATGACTGGTGAGCTGTAGTTTTGAAGAAAGATAGGATAATCTGATTTTCATTTGGATTGGTATAAGAAATTCACTTTTTAGGGCTTCCCCTTTTTTAAGAGGATATGGGCAGGGAAAGGGGTCCAGGGCATTTTAGCTAGTTTAGTGTTTTCATGGAAGATATATGATAAGTAGAAGAAATTACAATGGCATGTTTAGGTGCAAAGGTCTTTTCTACAAGGCTTTATTCTTAACATGTATCCTTATAATTTCTTTATGTAGTGGCTGTATCCAAAATGTGGTAGGTTCTTCTAGAAGAAAGCAGCCTTTGTCAAAACATGATTGGCAAACATATCCCTAAAAACTGCAGCTTTCTGTGTAAGGTTTTGTCTTGCTTTGTATTTTGTCATAATCATTTTTAAATATCTAGTGATATAGATGCTGGTCTACATGTAGGAGGGTTGATGAGCTTAGAATGCAATGGGATGGTTTGATTAAATAATTAAGATTATACACCCATTATTTTATTAATATTATAATGCTTTTGTTCTTAATGTGACCAAGGTTATTTTCTTCCCCTCTCTTGCTACTCCCTTCCACTTAGTGAATTCCCTTCTGGCTGTAAAGACAGATGGAACATGTTGATCCGGCAATTATTATCAAACATTAGCGTTGACAGGATGCAAGAGAGAAGATGTTATAAAAGGACCCCTCTACTAAAAATACCGTATTCCACTAACTTCAAGTGTCCAGATTACTGTGGCAAAGCCTATGTCTGAAAGGAAAAGTCAAATACTTCTTTCTAGCTGAGGATGATATAAAAAAATGTCATGAGGAATGGTGAGGGATTCAGTAGAAACATTATGAACTATGGAAATTGAGCATAACTCTTTATTTGGTAGGCAAGATTTTGGGCACTACCTTTCTTTATGGTGTTTGATTCCTTAAATCTCTTGGCATCATCTCCATCTTGTATGAATCGAACTTGAGCTAGCTAGTGTTCTGCATGAAAGCCACTTTGGCCAGGTACACATGATACAGAGAGAGTAGAATCTATGATTAAAAAGGAAGTGGGGTAGAATTTGGTATTCGCATGTTAATGAACTGCATCCCAAAGTATCACTAAAAGTTACAGATCAAGAATCCCCATGCATAACGGCACTATTGTTATTTTTCAGATGTTGAAATTAAGGCACAAAGGGCCTTGGTGGGCACTGTGTAGCCCAGAGGGATAAGTTTTTGTTAGAGAATGAAAATAACAGGACTGTATTGTCTTGAATGGTTGAATTTCTGTGATATTTTTCCCCCCCTTTTTTTTTATATTTCTTGTTAATATTTGGGGTAAGAATAGGTTGCGTCATGAAGGCATGTACAATTTAATTAGCTGTATAATGAATATTTATAGTCTGTTTGGTGTACAGTAAATGAAACCAGACTCCTCTAGTAGAGTTGTTTTTACGATGGCCAGCTCTGTTCATTTTAGTGATCTGGTGACCTGATCATCGCTTTCATTGAAAAAATATACCACACCACACCTCAATAACTTTCTCTCCGAATGTGGGAAAGAAGGAATATTATATTCCCTTTAGCTCCATCTTTTATATTTTCCTGTTAACTTTGGAGGGGAAGTGGAACAGATACATGGCACACAGCATTTACTTAAGTGGAAATGCTATTTGCTGGTTCAAAGTTAATTTTTAGGAAGTGGTAAATAACTGCACTTGTATATATGTTGTGCATTTGCTGTCATTGTAAACTTTGTTCAGTGCAAACTCTTTCCCCTGCCACCTAGTGGCCTTTAATAGTGCCTGCTACTAGCAGCCAGCATGGGAAAGCTGGTTGTTTCTACCCTTTATGATGGAGTAAATTTACTGCAGAATAAAATCTGGAACAAATTATTCTGCAGAAATCCTGTTGTGTGTCTGCACCCAGTGTGATAGCTACTTGTTATTAAGTCCAAGAAATTTAGGTAAAGGGACAAGCAAGTATGGGGAAGAAAACAAAGTTACAGCCATGCATATCTTACTCTTTCTGTATAACAAACAGGACCATCACTCTTATGAAATACAAAGCATTTGTTTCATCAGAGCTCAGCAGAATTCATGCTCACTCAAAAGAGCTATTATTTCATTAGTAAACTTAAAATACAAGCACTGTACAACATGCTTTTGAAAAAGAAACATTGGTCATAGTCTAGCAAAACATTTAAGCATGTGCTAAAATTTAAGCACTTCAGTAGTCTTGTTGACCTTGACATGATTGATTACACTCTTAAAGTTAAGCATGTGCTTTAGAGCTTTGGTGGATAAGGGCCATGAAAATTCTGACTACACATTTATACCACACTGATCAACTTAAGATCATGTATTTTGTACATGCATAGTTCTGCTATGTAAGCATTTTATGTTATATATCTATCAAGAAATAGCAAATTAGAATTTTCACATAATTTTACTATCATTTGATAAAAGTTTCTGTTTAGCAGTATGTTCTTTTAAAACAAAGTGTTTTAGGTACTGGAACTAAGATGATAAAAAAGTTAACATTGTTATGTTGGGATGAACTAGGCAATACTTGATGAGCACCTGTTTGTTTATTATGTGGGTAGGGGAGTGTAAGATTTTATGAAGTGCTTAATTGTTCATTTCCTTTCTTTTTAGTGTTTGGGTTTTATAAATGGTGTGAGAGAGACATGCTCTATTGTCCCCCAGCAATCTAAACAAGTTTTTTAAACTAAATATCTTGTTGAACATGGACTGAATCTCACAACCAGAAGAAAACAACACAAACCTCTATGACATTTCCAGAGAGAAACTTTTGAGGGGAACATGGCAGAGTATATTCATCATAGTTCTCTGGGTCCTTCATGAAATGACTGGAAAAATGCTGCTGTCTTGTATTTCCATGCACAGCTCTGGTGACTTGATTAGGTTCCATGCTTTTGAAGATCTAAGTAGATCTAAAAGGGCAACAGGCCACTTAGGATCGCATCCTGTTGTGTAGTTGCTCAACCTTATCAAGCTGAGTTTGTGACTGTTGCATTGCTATGTGCTCAGGAACTACAGGGAAGGCAAAGTCTACCCCAAATCCTAGTAAAGAGGGTGGGGTTTCCTTGGCTCAGTAACAGCTTGAGGAAGTCTGAATGGGTCATTGTGGCTAGTCATTAGGGAGAAGATTGCTTCTTCCCCTTATGCATTTAATGTTGATCATGAGGAGGGAGGGAGGGGGAAGGCCCATACATTTCTGTCTTAGTTTTAAGTCTCTGGTAACAGTGTAGGTTGATTGACATCTTTTTTTTCCAGCTGCTGCTCTGTGAAGCTTCATTTAGAAACTTGCCCAGAGAGAACAAGTGGCTGGGCTCAAGGAAGGCTGCTGGACATGAAGGTTGGGGAAGGCGATGGGGAAGCAGGGCTCACAGGGATAGGAAGAGTCATGGGTATATGTACTTTCTACCCTTTGTCTTCTCTCTACTTTCTGCATTGATACCAATATGTTTGGGGATCAGATAGCCTTGTGGAGCTACTATAATGGAGACGAGCAAACCCCTTCCTCACTGACATCTAACTGTTGTAACCATTCATAATTTACATAGTCATATAGCATTGTGGGTATTGCTTTATATAGCCCAACACTATAGGTCTTGGTTGCAAGGAGCTTGCAATTTTAAGTCAGATTTAGTGCAACAAGATGAGAGTGAGTAGTACAACCCAACGTGCTTTTGAGGAGGGGGTACTAATATTAAGGAAGTTTCTCCCTAAACTCAGGTGATTACTGCTTGTCCACTGTAGGTTGAATGAAGGTTGGGTTAAGGTAGTACATTTTGCGCCTATTTCAGGTTTAACCTTTTATGAACCAATGGAAAGAATATCCCCTGTACTATATCTATTGATATGTATTTTGTAGACTATTTGTATACATGCATTTTATTTTTCACACTACAGTAAGAGCTAGCATGTGTTTTACATATAGATATCTTCCAGGCATATAGCCTACTCCAAATAGATTGCCATCTAGGACAGAGGTTGGCAGTGCTTTTCTGGTGATGGGCCAGAATGACCTAGCTCAGGTCCAAGACAAGATAGCACTAGGAGTCCGCCATTGTTTCTTCCTGCAGCTGCTTTTGTCCACCACACAGTTGCAGTGTGGTGCACAAAATGTTCCCCCTCAAATGCTGCTAAAGTTCCTGTTCCATTTGCTAGATCTATCCTGGTCTAGGAACTTGTGTCTTTGTATTGTTGTATGAGCCCCCCCACCAGGAAAGTAAGTGACGGGTCCAGGTTTCCAGGAATGAGGGATAGAAAAAAATACATTTTAAGTATTTGCTATTCCTCATATTTAAGCGAAACTTATCTGTTGATCAGATATTTTGTGATAGAAGTGGAGGAGGAAAGTGAAATAAAGGGGAGGAAGAGGATACATTGGTCTTAAAAGCCACTTCTGGATAGGTATTTCATTATATGATTTACATGAGGAAGATGAAAATGCTATTCTTGACAGCTCCACGTATTTTTTTTAGAAAATCTCTTTTTACTGTAGCATCAGGCACTCTAAAATTGAGGTGTGGATTCTGTGTACTTATGTAGGTGCATTTTGTAGGTTGAGGTGTCTAAGCTTTATGTATCAATGAGGTGCAAAATTTCAGAAACAGCTATGTGAAGTCTTCCAGTGAGCTCACCTAAATACCTTGTCTGCTAGCAGACAGGTCTCTCCTCTCTCATTTCCAGTACATTTTATTTCTTGAAAAGTATTGTGGGCTTTCACAAGGCCATCATATTTGTGTGTCCTGCTTTTCCAATATCAGACCTATGTTAACAATTTTGGTTCCGAGTATTTTAAAGTTTTCTTTCAAAGATCTCGTTTTCCTTGTTACTCTTGAGTTTCTGTAGTTCTTGTCTTGGTCATGTTATATTAGATAAAGTATAGAGAAGTGTGTCATGTATATGTTTTCCCTTGTATGTTTTAAGACTGATCTTATAAGAAAATGTTACTTTTTTGCAAAAATCCCATTTTATCAGTTTTGCTACAAATCTAATACCATTGGTTATCAGTTCTCTTTCCCCCTTAGTTCATCTTTTTCTTACCTAAGAGGTATTATAAGTTATTTTAATGAGTTGTGGAATTTTCTGCAAGGTTAATCAAAAATCTGCACCACTCTACTATGCCTAATAAACTGTTTCTGACTTCGTGTTGCTTTGATAATGTTTTTGAAATGATATTAAACAGATTCTCCTATTCTTATAATTTTCATGTTGGACCCATTCTGTCATACTTAATTTTGTCCTTTCCCGGTCAATTTAGAAATGACTGTAGAGACTGACTATATAACCTAACAGTTAGTGATTTAAGAGTTACGTAAACTAATAAATCCCACACCTGCATCTCTAAGTTTCTATCTTTCCCTTTTTTTCATTTTAAAGATTTAAAAAATTTTTTTTGGCCATTGACCTTGGGAGCAACTACATGTTTTTAACTTTATATGTGTGAATAGTATGACTGAGACAATTCTGAAAAAAGTTACTCTCCTGAGCTAAATGTTTACACTAAAGAAATGTTTCTCTGCTTAACATTTAAAACTGAAGTTTGAGTGTGCTTCTATTACTGTATTTACTTGAATACAGGACGAAGCCTTTTCCTTCCTCAGCATGGGGAAAAATGTTCCTTGTCTTACATTTGTATACAAGGAAACCTCATTAAATACATTGTCTATCATTAAATTGCTGCCAAAAGCAGCATGTGCTTAGTAATGGAAACCAACTGTGAAGGTGACTGAATGCAGCCAACACATGACAATAAAATGTGTTATAAATAAAATATATAAAATAAAAAAATGACAATAAAATACATGGCCCATATTGGGTAAACATCATGACGGGAACCTACGTTTTGACTCATTTTAGCCATTAAAAGAATGGGTGGGTGTTCCCTCCTCAGGGAACTGGCACTGGGGCTAAAGATACTGCAATACCTGGCTGGCACCAGGAGGGGCAGAACCAGCCCTGACATAGTCCTTTCCATGGCAGAAATGCTTGATCTTAGCCAAAAGGCTGAGATGCTAATTGGAACCTACCTTATTTTGGTGCCAAAATATACATATTTTAAGGAAATTGCTGGTTTTGTAAAAATTCTGGTGATCTGAAATAACCTGGCAGGGGTTTTCAGGTAATGTGGAGTGGGGATGGGGGTGGTAGCAGCTGCACATGGAGCAGGGTGGGGGATAGGATGGGGATGGCTGTTGCCACCTGCAAGCTGTTCCCCTCATGGCCAGCCAGAAATGCCAGTTAATAGAATTTCCGGTTACTTAAGTGACGGATAACAAAGATTTTACTATACAGGCGGTCCCCGGTTAACGAATGAGTTATGTTCCTGAGACCGTCTTTATGTCAACTTGGTATGTAAGTCAGAGCCATAGTCATTCTTCATAAGGATACACCCAACATCTTGCAAAACTTTTCTTTGGGGGGAAAAAACCTTAACCTCAGTGTCCCACACTCAAATGAGTGTCCTGACTAATTGTCTGTTGGCTTTTCAGGGGAGATAAATCTCTTGATTTCTCTGGTAGTCATTTTGAATGAATACAGGATGCATGCTGTTCTTTGGCACATGGAGAGCAAGAGCAAGAGCAACAGGATTATTGCCTCTTTTCATGGGTGGATATGTGCCTGTTTGTCAGAGGCGTAACAGGTCAGGCAAGCGCCTGGAGCAGTGAGACTCATGGGAACAGTGACAACTTTTGGCTGCTGCTGATGTGATTGTGTGGCTACTGTGAGCGTTGTTGTTTTTCCAAACTTTCCTGTCCCACAGGTTGTCACTATAGCTGCTGCCCCATTTGCCTTGCATTAGTTACATAATTATTGTTTGTGTCTCTCTGCCTGTGGATAGACTTTTTTTTTCTATCTTTCTATAACTGTGGATAGACTTCTTAATCCATGTGGAATTCGTACCTCTAAAAAATAGTTTGGGAATTGGGAGCATATATGTGTTCCAGCCTTGCGGCTGGAGAGTTGCATGGGTTTGCCCTCAAGGCAGGGGGCCATAGAGGGCTGCTCCTTGGGTCACCCCTCCCTTGGAAAGGGGATGGGCTGTCAGTAGGAAGAGTGAAGGGGATGGAGGGCCATTCTGTGGTAGCAATGTTCCTGGAGTCTGAGACAGGGGTTGCCGCCATGTGTGCAGCTGCCTTTCAACCCCTGTACTCCTCCACATCAACTCAGGGATGATGAGCTGGGAGGCCATTTTCCCTGGCAGCAACTGAGTCTAGGAGCTCTGGGAGGGTTCCTGCAGCAGGAAAATGCCTCCCTACCCACCAGTTAGCTGATTTTTGTGTGCTGAGTATTTTCCATAATATGGGCTCCACAGAGATCCTTGCCATCTCATCTTTGGGTGGGCTATCAAGGACCCAATGCTTTTCTTCCCTTCTTCCTTCTTTCTGGGAGGGAGAGAAAACAGAGGACTGGGGTACTGAATGTCCTTAATGCCTGATGGAAGCGCACAGATGTTTAAATCAGTGCAGGGAAGACGGAGATTTTTCCCAATGCAAAGCAATCTAACTTTCTTACAGAAAGGCCCATTCTTTTCTGCAAGAATTTCCTTGAACAGCTGCACGCTCCTTATTTGTGCCAAGAGGAAGGATTTTCTCCCAGCACAAATATAAGGCCTGTTTATAGCCTCAGTTTTTGACCAGAAATTCCATCTTGGACCTGGGAAACCCCTCCCAGTAAAACTGACAAATAGGCCCTACATAATTAATTAAAAAATTATGGCATAGCCAACAATTTAATCAGGATCTGTTTAAAAACCCATCAGTTTTATTGCATAAGCTCTCCAGCACTGTCTAATGATCATAATCTAAGTAATGTGCTACTGCTATTTTTTCTCTAAAAATTATCATTTTCATTCCAGTTTTTTAAAATGTTTGCACTTTCCACAATAGTATATAGCTTGGAACTACCATGCCCCTGCCATGAAGTGGTGAGTACTTATTTTTCTGTGTGTGTATGATTCCTTACAACTGTTTTTACAAGGTTTAGGAAAAAAAGAGGTGGATTTACACTTGATAGGTAAATCCCTTGCTAAGAGGGGAAGCTCAGAGTTAATTTAACAAATTCTGAATCTCCCCTGCCCCTTTTCAGCCTAATGATGTACAGTACTACTAATAATTGAACAATGGGCTCTGTAACAGGGTGGCCTGTCCTCTTAAGGGAAGGCAGTAATAAGGTTCCTGGTTTGCTAGCTAACCTCAGTAGTATGCAGTCTTAAATCTGCTGGCCCTTGCTGCCTGGAGTGCCTCCCAGCCTTCCCCAGTTATGTACAGTGTTCTGTCATACAAAGCAAACAAGCAAGAACATTATTGCATTGGACCTTGTGATGGGCCTGCTGTGGCCTCAGCCTTCCTTTCCCAGGCTTGTCCTCCTTAGCCCAGAGATGCCCTGCCTCTGGTGCTTTTCCATCTCCTCTGCCTGCTGGAGTTTTTGTTTCCCAATGAACCACACCCTTATGTACCTTCCAGCAGCTGCAGCTCTTAAGTCTAACTAGCTGCCTTCCTGTAAGATAGGAGTGGGCAATTATCTAGACCGGAGGGCCACTTAAGATTTTGTGTGTGGGGGTGGGGGGAAGGGCAGTTGCTGTCCTGGGGTCGGGGGGTGCTGGCCTGACCTGGCATGGGGGGGGTGGGAACAACGATTGATCTCATCTGGTCCCATCTGTCTTGTACCCACCACTGGGGGTACTGGACAGAACAGTTGGGTAGGTGAGGTCTTCATAGAGAGTGGTTCAAGACCCCCACAGGTAGGGACCACTTGGCCAGGCTAATGGGATGGGACTGTGGGTGGGTGGGGTGCAGCATACAGGAGCAGGATGGGCAGGTAGGACCAGGATTGTGGGGTGGTGACAGCACAGGGCTGGGGTTCGGGGCAGCACACAAACTGCTCTCTGCATGTTCCTGCTCAAAGAACCAGCATCCATTGTAGAGATGTGGGGAGTGGATTGCATCTCTGCTCTGGGTCCGGGCCCCGGCTCCACTCACTCACCTGTCCTGCTGCTCCCTGCCTGCCAGTGGTCCCATCCCATCCACCTAGCTAAGCGTGCCCTACCCCTGGGGCTTCTGGGGTAGTCATCATGGAGACCCTGCCCACTCTATCCAGCACCCCTGGCATGGGATGGACTGGTAGCAGCAACTGGGGAGAACGAGTCACCACTATGGGGGTGGCCAGGATACCAAGTCTGGCTGTTGTGTGCTCAGGGGCAGCAGGACCAGTTGCTTGGGCCATGGCCTGGGCTGTCCCCCATCTTCCCCCTCCCCTCCCTAGTTACAGGCTCCTGTTTAATATTCATGAAAAGTATGTTTTAAGCTTGTGATAAGACTTGTCCTAGGGATACCCTCATCGCAAGGAGAGAGGAGTGACAGGAAAATCCTCTATTTTCCCTGGTTAGATGAACCACTTTCCCATAACTATATAATCAAGGAAGGACACCCCAGCAGTTGTCAAGATAACTCATATAATATTGACTTGTACTAACTTTGAGTGCTGCTGATAGACTCCCTGTCAATCAAACATTTTGCTATTGCAAAGTGAAGACTTGATAAGAGATAGATGTCCTTCCCCAGAATCTGTTATCTTTGCAGAGTAGTGTAAGACATTTCCAATAACATTTCAACAATCTGTTCTGTTTTGAAGGCAGTATTCTTAGAAGTTGTAAGTATAAATTTTCACTGATAGGTGTAACTTGCCAGCATTTAAAACTGGGGTGCTCCATCAGAGGCAGGAAATCACTTCCACTTATCCTTTTGGGTTATTTGTGGCAACATGTTTAAAAGGGCTTCTGTAGAATTCTTAGTGTATCCTTAGTAGGATACACAAGTGTTTCCACCTACATTCCTGAATAACAAGGTACACTGCTTATGTAGCAACAGGTTCAGTGTACTAGTTTATAGATGAGACAGAAGAATTGTAGAACAGTGTAAGGGAATTGTGTTATACCATAATATAAGTCTATAGACATTGGTTTTCTGTCTGAACTTCATGCAAACAGCCATATTAGAATATAGTTCCTACTATAGACCCACTTTTTGTGCATACAGCTTCATGCTGGTACAGTTAAACATAAAGTATGAGATTTTCAAAGGAGCCAAAGGGAATTTGGATTCTCATTTCCTTATTTTTTTTTGCAGCTCACAGCTGTAGTGTAAACCAGTTATATAAATATCTCCTTGTTTTTGTTTTGTTTTGTTTAAATCTATCAGTAGTATTTATGCTGATCTTGCCAATGATGAATCATTTCAGTCTGTTGTGAATGTGAAGTGGTGGTTTCTACTGTCAGAGTAATGAAAAAAAAAAAAAAGAAAAAAATGATGGGGTCTGCTTGAGGGCTTTTTTGGTGACCTGTTTTCATAAAATCCCAGAGCAGTGCAGTACTCAGTGGGTGCTCTTTTCCCAATAATATTTACTCTCTATTTTAGGCTGCTGTCCTGCATTTTTTCCACCTTTAATTGCAGTTTCTGTCATGCAGGTTATAATAAAATATTCTTATATTATTAGGATGTTTTGTAATCAAGTCTGCCGTCGTCTTAGATCTCAAGCTTGATTTTTATTTTTCTTTCCCCCCTGCCCTCCCCTTTTACCTGACCTAAAACCACCTTGAAATTGGTAGGTCTGGAGTTGCTGCTAATATTACCGATCCATTTTATCGCAGCATATAGCAGTGAAGCCTCTTTAGCTTTCTTCTGCAACTTGCTCATCAGTACCCAAAACCTGCATTGTAAGAGGGGTGGTGCATTCTTTGATTAGGTAAGTATCTTTGGAAAAGTATGTATGTTATAATGTATATAGGGTCTAGATTAGAATATAAAGCAAACAGTGTGTGATGTGCAGGGAAATACTGTGCTGTTTGTGCTATATTTCGCTTCAAATCAAATGATTAAAGTCCAAGAATATTTGTGGGACTGTAACACTGCTGTCTTAAAAGCATTTGCAATAGACATTTTTGTTTTCTAGGTTCATCATACAAAACAGTTATTCATCTGAGAGAGAAATAATGAAAACTGTTCAGACAAATTACATTTAATGGTGATCAATGTTTTAAATGCAAAATTACCTTATTTTTTACATAGAGATGCTGCAAATTGGTAGTGGTATATCGTTGAGTGGTACAGTAGACTTTTTTTTAAACCCTCTTAAATCTGATTGAATTTAGGGCTTAAATGTTACCTTAGGGAATGGAGTTTATAGTAGGATTTTCTGTACATGGTGCCAGAGAATTGTTTGGTCTTTTAAGACTTCACTATTTTATGTAATATATCTATCTTGGCAGTAGACATTCTCATCCTCAATCATGTTTCTTCTAAATGTTAAGGTTTAGAACGATAGTGCCATGCATTAAGGCTGTAGTTCAAAGTTCAGGGCATTACCTCTCATAATAATACTGTTTATGTTCTTCCATTTAAGACCATGCTAGCACTTTTATTACAGATATCTCATTTTAGGGGTTTATATCTTTGGTTCAGTCCAGAACGATTTTATACCCAAAACTTAATCTGGGAATTTTATAATTTGAGATAGTGTGAACTTGCGTTTGGTGGCCATTATAATCTCTTTCACAATGGAATACCTAATGATCTGCACTAAATCGTAGCATATGTAGGCAGCAACCTGAGCACTAAAACAATTTAGCTGAGAATCCCCTCAGAATTAGTCCTGGTCTGTAGTTTGATTGTTAAGGCAGTTTTCTGGGAAGTGGAAAATGTAGGTTCATAAGCCACCTGGAGAGCATGATGGCACAATGTTCCTGGAAATGGAACATAGGGATGAACAATGCTGATTTTTCTTGGTGGCAGTGCAGCTTAGAGAGGTGTATGCTGTATGCATATGTGCTTTGGTGCATTTGCAGCAAGCTTTCGTGTAGCACATGGGATGACACAAGGTTCTGCGGAGTCTAGAAGCTCATACAAAGCTCATATGGGTTCAGGATTGTCCAGCAACAATTTCTTTAAAGAGCAACTTTTTGTGCATGGATTTTTGGGATTGAGTAGGTTTAGGCCAGCTGTTCTTAGACTCAAGACACCCCTCAATGTCATCTTTTAGCTTTCACTCATCTTTTCTTGACTATGGAAAAATGATACATTTTTTGAGGGCAAAGAACTCATTTGGGCTTCACCTGGCCATCCTACTCATGAAGGCACAGCAACAGTTGCACATATCTATTCCTTTAAAACGCTGTGCCTGTGTGAAAAGGTCAAGCAATGACTCATGAGAGCAGCACTGTCTAGATCTGTAATAATTTTAAGTGCATATTGCCACACATTAGTTTAGACAGTGATTCTGATTTAGGGTGCCACAAGTTCCTTTTAAGGGTGTTACTTAATATTAGCACTGTTGGGTGCGTAAACACCCTCATGATTCACAAGATCAGCCCAGAGACTGAGATCAAATAGGAATCCATAGTATAACTTCTTTCTGAGTTCATTGCCACCTAAAATTTTTCTGTTGTTTTTTCAGTGGTCGAAAAAATGAATGAAAGTTAAGAGCTGGCATTTTTTGATGTGGACTTGATGTTAATGAGAATCCCACAAAACCTGGTCTGGGCAAGGGTAGCCTTCTCCAACAGGCTAATGCTAAGCACTCACTTTAGCAATAACATAACTAGCCGTGGGCAACAGAACCCACATAACTAGTGGTACCAGCCACTAGTGCTGATTTAGAGGTGGGAATAAGAACAGCAGCTGTTGTTGCAGCCAGCCCAGCCCCTCCTGGTGCTGCTGCTGTCCTGGGTGCAGCCCTGGTTGCTACTTCTTGCCCTCTAGCACTGTTGCTATATAACCAGTATGCTGCAAAACTTAAGGCAACAGGTGGCCTTGGAGAGTAGAGAGTGCTCATTTCCTTTCTAGTCCCAAGAATTGGGATGTGGATAAAAGGTTATAAGGAAAACACGTTATGTTTGCGCCTCATCTTTTTTCCAGGCTTAGCTTTCCCAAGGAGCAACTCGCTGGGGTGAAGGAAGATGGGAGTGGTTCAAATTTTCATTACAGTGTCTATGTTGTGGAATAGTGCCTTGAGGCTGTTTGTCGTCAGGATTGGGATCACACTGCTTTATATATTTCCAAATCTGTGTTTTAAGAAAAAGATATTCTCCACTGACCTAAGAAGCAGAGTTAACAATACACTGACAAAATCCAGACAACTCAAAGCAGTGCTGATACTTGATCTTTTACTCGTACTATTGTTCCATAATATTTTTTCCTCCATGACATCATGAGCCATGAAAGTGCCAACAATTTTTTTTAAACAGTGGTTGGCCTTTTCTTTCTTCATGACACAACATTTGCATTTAAAAATAACTTTTTGTATTTAGCAGATATTTGGAGAGGAAACTGATCCTAATGCAAGTGTTTAACATCTGCAGTGGTTTATCCATAGCATATTGAATGCTGTTGGCATATACATTTGTCTGCAGGGGTACAATAACATTTTTCTTGGTAGATATATCCATGACAACTAGAAATGTTCATACCTCTATCATATAGTTCATAAGAATTATGAATTTTTACCTTTCTTAATGGAATATATGGAAATATTTGTGGTAATTTTTTTTTTTTTATAAAGCATACTAAATTGGGCTCGTCAGCCACAAATGAATTCATTAGGCATCTGACTGGACCTCTTATGTGTACACTGTGATCCAGCAGATTGACAATTACCTACTAAACTGGATTTTTTTTCAGCCAGTAAATGTTAAATTCTGTCCATTTTTATTATGGTTGATTTTTATATAATTTAAAAACATAAGAATTAAACTAAATATAGAAAATAAATTGGTGTCTCAACACATGTACATGGATATTAAATGCTGAGAGAGAAAGGAACATAATTTAAGCTCTGTTTCATAATCTCCTGTTACAATTTCATAGGGATAAAGTAAGTCCTTCATTTCACCTTCATGTAGTAACTTCAGTGTATACATCTGTACGAAGTATGTAATTTAAACATTTTTTCATTTGCTCCTGAGTTATAGTGAAAGATATGTATAAAGCAGAACTAAAGTTCCCACACACACACACATGCGCACACACACACACACATTAGTCCTTTGTATTGTACTTAACTTAGAAAGACCCTTTAAATAAAAATAGTCCTAGAAGCTTTTAAAGAAGTTATAATTGATATAATTTTAATTATATGTAACAACTTAAATAAGATCTGTACCAACATCTTGTAATGCAATCTGTGGTATACGGTACAGAAAACTGTGGTTTAAATTAATTTGCTATGTTTTCAAAAGTTCTTAGCAATTCCAGCTGGGCGACCTAAATGAAAGCTACTGGTTCTGATTTCTTGTGAAAATCTGGAGTATGTTATTTAAACTATTTGGTTACCATTAGCCCAACTTTTGCCATGGCTTCCCACAGTATTCTCATCAATATGCTAAGTAAATATGGACTAAATGATCTAGCCAATTATGCATGCTCATCATAGTACTTTCTTTATGCTCAACAAGTAGTTGTCATGGCTCAATGTCTAACTGGGAAAAAGTATCAAATGCAGCTCCCTAGGGGTCTGCCCTGGGTCCAGTATTGTTCAGTATCTTCATTAATGATTTGGATGGTGGGACTGAGGACACACTTAGCCAATTTGTAGGTGGCACCAAGTTGGATGGAGCTGCAGATACTCTGGAGGGCATAGGAAGTATCCAGAATGACCTAGATAGACTGGAAAAATGGTCCACAGTCAGTCAGATGAGATTTGGCAAGGACAAATGAAAAATCCTGCACTTGGGATGGAATAATTGTATACACAAATACAGACTGGGAAATGATTGGCTAGGCTGCAGTGCTGCAGTGAAGGACCTAGGACCTGAGGGTTACAATGGAAAACAAGTTGAATATTAGCAGTAGAGTGCCTCACCTCAAGCACAGTGTCCAGTTTTGGGCCCCACACCTCAAGAAGGATGTGGTCAGATTAGAAAGAGGCCAGTATGGAGCGACAAAAAGGATTAGGGGATGGGAGATGAGACTTATGAACAAATGCTGAAAGAACTAGTGTTGTTTAGTCTGGAGAAGAGAAGACTGAGGCGGGATTTGATAACAGTCTTCAAACACCTGACGGCTGATTACAGAGACGATGGGGAGTGGGCTTTTCTCCATGGTTGTATGGAACAGATCTAGGAGCAATGGCCTCAAGTTGCATCAGAGGAAATGTAGGTTGAAGTTAGGAGGAACTTGTGGACTATGAAGGTGGTCAAGCATTGGAACAGACAACCTGGAGAAGTTGCAGAATCTTCCTTCATTCCTGGAAATTTCAAGAGTAGGTTAGACAGACACTTGGCTAAAAGATTTAGTCAGGGACAATCCTACCTTGAGCTGGGGGCTGGATTAGATGACCTCATGAGGTCCCTTCTAGCCCTTTTTTCCTATGATTCAATGAACAGAAGGAGAAAGTCCTGAATAATTGAAAAGAAAAAATCTGAATTCAAGGAAAAGTCCTACGTATGCAATTTGCAAATCCATAGACTGTTAAAAATCCCAGATGAACTGACTGAGTGACTGATTTGATAAAGTGTATAAAACTTATAGCTCTTGGAGCCTTTGCATTTGCATTGACATGCTTTTCTATACTTTCCACTCTTTTGTCTCAAGGTGCTTTCTGGACCTTCACATGCAGAAATGTCAGCATCCACCAGTCTTGAATTTATCACTATAGCCTCCAGTCTGAAGCATAAACCTCCCCATCACCAGTCATGAAGGAACAGTCATAAGAAACCCAGAAACTCATGAATCTTAGTCAGATTCTAAAACATCCTTTCTTATAATTTTCATCACCAAATACCCTGGATTAAAAGTTCTAGTAAGTCAGTGATCATCAGGGATCCTGGTTTTCTCTGATTTTAAAAAAAAAAATCCCCAATTTTCAAATGAAAAGCAGTAACTCAAAATCCGCATTTTTCTGTGATTAAAATGAAATACTACTAAAGTATATATTTTATACTTTTAATTCAAAATTTATGGAAATTGGAGAAGACCAGGATCCCTGGTGATCAGTTGTTAACCACAACCATAATGCTGCACAATCCTTTCCCTTTCTGATAGAAGATAGGGTAGAGTTGCATGTTATAGACTAATTCAGAGATGCATGTGCTTTTCTACATAACAGCTCACTCCATCAGATGCTATCTGGTGACTTGTTAAAGAAGCAGCAGGAAGGAAGCTGAGAAAAACAGTCAAATGTAAGTGCCTTTGGGACAGAAAGTTGTTATGACCCTGTCTGATTAAAGAACAAAGCTACTTCTGCTACATCACAGCAGCTTCTAACTCCTGTTCTACTGAGCTCTTTCAGAGGTGGGCAGTTCACAGAGTTCTTGACTGTGGAAGAGAGTGGGTAGGTATGTTAATATTATTGAGAGATTTTTCATTGAAGATTTTGAAATTGAACTTAACTGCCTCAATATTGCAAATCTTTTCTCAATGTTCAGGGGGGAAATGCATCTATAGATGAGACCAGATTCTTTGAGTAAATCTGATATTTTTTATTAGACCAATTCATATAGTTGGAAAAAATTCTTCTTTGCAAGCTTCTGGGCACAGACACTCTTTATCAGGCTGAGGAAACATCTGTGGTTGGTCTGTGATCTTTCTAGATGGAATGATGAATAGTAAAGAAGCCAGAGGCTGGTATGCATGCAAGAAAGCCAATCAGTGACAATGTAAATAGGAGTCAGTGGGTGAGAGACAGGTTTGGGGGTGGGGGAATGAATGTAACTGGAAAATAGTGGAGAGTTACTTAGGAAGTCAGATGTTAGGCAGGTTATATAATATGTCATAAATCCAATGTCTATTTAGTCTATGTTTTTTTTTGTATCGAGGCGGTTGATGAAGTGAAGTTCATAGGTTCATCTCTGAAAGGTGTTTTGTAAATTCCCTTTGAGGATTACAGCCAAGATATCTGGAGAGGGAGTGGTTATATTGGGAGAAACGTGCCCCCAGAGGTAATTGGGTATTCTTGTCTTTGATAGATTTCCAGTGTTTGCTCATTCTGGTACACAGATGTTTAGTTTCTCCTACATATTTTCCATCAAGGCATTTGGTATATTGGATGAGAGGTACTACCTTTCTGGAGGTGCAGCTGTGGGTGCAGTAATTGCAGGGATGGTGGAGTTGGTAAGTTTTACATTTCTTGTCATGGCATAGTTTGGATCCATTTGGTATGTTTTGGGCCATAGGAAGTTTGCTTGTGGTGATAAGGTTAGTGAGGTTTGGTGCTTGTTTAAAGGCTAGGATGTGTGGTTCTGGGATAATTGCTTTAAAAATTGGGTCTTCTATTATGGGCTTTAATTGTTTGAGGATTTTCTGTATAGGTTCAAAAGGGGTGGTATGTTGTAATCAGTGGTGTACAATTCATGAGGGGGTTTCTTCCATACTGAAGCAATGTTTCATGTGGTATCCGGTTGGCTCTTTCGAAAGTGTGATCTCTCTCTCTCGAGGCGAGTCACAGCCTTCTTGAGATTTGTGAGGTGAGAGATTTTCCTGCACAAAATATGAGCAAAGATGTGATTTTTGCCAAAAACTGTTAGAAATTAGTTTTAGGATGAAAGGATGTGGTCCTTTTATCTCTGGCTGATCTAAACATTACATAAAAGCATACAATGCCATACTAGGTCAGACCTCGGGTTCTTCTGTTCTTGTGTTGTCTCTCTGTGGCACAGTAGATTTGCTAATTGCAAAATTGCTGTTGTATCCAATTTTAAAAATTTTTCCTCTCTGAGATGAGTGTACAAGGAAGTGCTTTAGATCACTGTTGCATCTAACAGAACTGAGGTTTTATTAACAGAAGGAATTCAATGAAAGGGAGTAGCTTGTTATGCCAGTTTTATCTAGACTAAGATTTGATATCTTTTTGGCAGTCTTCTCTATCTGTAAATCAGTTCTTTAGTGGTGTTACTTTTGAAACTTCTGAAATCTGTTGAGTATCTTCAGGACCCTTTCTGACTTCCATTGTGATGTAATGCACACAAGTTGCGCTACCAAAAAGAATGCAACAATGTCTGCAAAATGGTAGAACTGCCCTTGAGTCCTCCAACATACTGTATATTTTTCTAATATAGATTTGTAGTCCTTTACCACTCCTGTGTGTGCAGTCTGCTTTTCCTCTTTTGCATCTCTGACATTTTTGTCTTATGTTTTACCCTTTTTTGGAACTGTATTTTTATCCTATTTCAAAAGTCAGTATATGCTTTGCGGGTTCAAAAGCTTCTGGGCTTTGACTGTTTTCAGGAGTTAATACAAAATTAGCAACAAATATCAGAGCAAAGCCATTTCTAAGGTTTGTCCTTAGGGCTGCTGAACACTGAACTCTGACCCAACTCTGAACCTTTCTCTTCCCTCATCTCCAGGGTGGGTTAATGAGCTGCACGTGCCAAAGTGAGTCAGCAAAGCCTAGCTAGATCCTGCTGTAGGGTTTCAACAGCCAGTTATATTGCTAAACCAGTTTATACAGCCAGAAATAATGAAGACAACAAGTTGTTGTAGTTTTACATTTTGCCACCTTTACTATATTTTGTAGTCATTCACCAGAGCTTCCTTTTTGCATTTGTATGAGTCCCCACGTTTTTTTTTCCATTTTTAATCCACTGAATTATTTATGCATGGCAAAGTGTATTTAGCACAAAGTAGATTAATTTTAAACACTTAACATTCTCTTCCAATGAAAGATACAAATTGGCTGATTAACTTTTGAGCAAACTTTTCCCAACATATTTGACAGCATGAGCTGAGCCTGGATGAAACCCTAAAATTTAGCAAGCAAAATACCCATTATTGCTTGAAATAAAATGTATGTTCATGCACATTCGGGTGCTGTAGCCAGATGAAGTGAATTTTGAAAACAAGTTTGATTGCTGCTATATATCACAGATTTCTTAAAAGTGTTGTTTGTAGTCATAATTTATTGGTTTGGAGGTAATTCGGCTTGTCTGTAAGCTAAAGACCAGTGCATTGAGGTAAATTATCAGTAGAGCAGACCAGAAAGATCTAAAAGAGGGATAATTAACTCTGTGTCTGATTTTGTCTGTCCTTTGTCTTACTGACTCTGGAAACAACTTAATAGATAATAAAATATTTTAAATTTCATTAACTGAAATGGCTTTCTCTAATTTTATTAATTCTGTGTGCTGCAACACTGAGTTAGTGTATATTTTGTTCATAGCCACTAATGAATGTCCCATTTGTATTGTAATTCTTGGATCTGGCTAATGAAACCTTACAGACTAATAAACTTCAGAAGTGAGATACCAGACACTTGTCCAGATGCATCTGTTGTAATAATGGACTGATTTTCATCTGCTTCATTATATGGGCCATGGAAAAATAGTTTAAGCAGCTGTTTAAGAGCAAATGCTATTTGCTTTTAGTTATCAAATCTTTTTTTCAGTCAAGTGGTTTCCAATAATATTGTCTGCTATACTTCAATCTGAATAATTTAAGATGTACACCTGTGTAGTATTTCACCATTAATCACTAAACAGTTGTTTTAATACACTTCAATGTTATGTTTAATATAGGATGTCCTAAATCAGTTCATGTTAAGTTCTGTGTAAACAATTCGTATTCCTTTACGGTTTATATTATAAAAGTGTAAAATCCAGTTTCTGTGCTTTCATAAATTTTTCAGAAATTAATACATAAATGTCTTTTCTTTTTTTTAAGTCTTTCTACTGAGAATAGGTTGGAACACAGTGCTTTTTTGTTTAAAAAGAGATGGAGTCTAAAGACAAAATTGCTGTTTTCAATATAAACAAAATCAAGTTATGTTCTGGAATAGTGCATGCACCTATAGGTATTGCTAATATATGGAATATTTAGTATTCATATTGTGGAGTAGTATTCATATTGTGGTTAAAATTCTTATTTTAAGCATCTCAATGCAGCATACATACCCGGTTCAAAATTTTTTCTCTTGGTATAAATATTCATTTAAATGAACAGGCAAATGTGAACTTCAGCCTATATTTACTTTTGAGTTTGACACAGTTTGAAGGTAGGCTGTCTGTCTGTCTTTTCTTTTTTTATGCTTAACTTAAGGTATTTATTTCATATATCAAATTCCACATCAACCTCATAGGCAGACAAGGTCCTTTGGGTAAATGTGATATCGTTTATTATATCAACTGAATAGTTGGAAAAAAATATACTTTGCAAGCTTTCAGGCACAAACACCCTTCTTCAGGCATTGGAGAGAATCTGCCTCTATCCTTAGATCAACAACCCATCAATCTCATTACGTTTTTTGTGTTCTGAGTCCCCCAGCCCCAAATATAGTGTGTTACTACCTGGCCTTCAACTTCTTCCATTTTTGCTGCTGTAAATACACTTTCAATTGACTTGCTCATCTCTCAGTATTTTTCACATCTTTTTAAAGCCATTTTTTTTTGTTTAGACGCATCTGTTTTAGCTACTCAGATGTCAAATATAGATACATTTCCAAGCACAGAGCAGAATTCTGTTCTCTCCGATTTAAGAAATGTCTTTCAGTCAAGTCTAGTAGAATTTAGAGCTTTCCCTAAAGTGTTACACTGGAATTAACAATAAAATTATGCATTATACCATTATAAAATTACTGAAGTCACTTGGGGATTTATCTGGTGCTAGTTGTTGAAGACTTGATTTTTGGCAGTCTCCTGTAGACACCGTAATTTTTTGTAGCATTGTTATTACCTTTTTTCTTTTACCTTGGTAATTGTGAGGTACAGCTTCCTCTCCTGAATATGCAGTATGGCCATGTCATGTGGGGGTGGTCTGCTCTGGCCAGTTGCCTGGGTTTTTTAAAAAAGCCACATGTAGTGTTTGACTCTTACCTATTTCTCAAAATAATCTGTGCACAGATATATTAGTCATCTCAGAAAACAGGCTGGATAAGAATCTGAGCAAGATAGCTATTTGGCTGAATAATAAGAGAGATAGTCATTGACAAACACCTTTGTAAATGCCTATAATATCATGTTTTCTCCACTATCCAAGCCCAAACTATTCTGTTATACATTTTTTTTTTCTTTTCTTCCGTTGCCTGCTGACACTAGGCTTTACCCCAGGAGAGGTTATTTATCACAGCTCAGTTTTACCAGTTTAAAAACTGTCGTGTGAAAGTATAAAATGTGAGTGGTTTCTGATTTGCACAGTTAATGCCTTTATTGAAAGTAGAGATCCAGCAACTCAGGAAATGGAACAGTAATTTAATTAACTAATTACCAGAGGATTGAATTTACACAATACTTTGGTGTGGGGCGAACTTTCACATTAGATTAAGCAGCTTTTACATATTGTTTTAATAAGCATTTTAAAATGACCACCAAATAGGGAAAGAGTTAATTATTTTAATGTGCTATATGTCTGAGATGTTTTAAACTTTAATTTCTATTGGTAATAAATCAGATTAATTGAAATAAAGCCTGATGCAGTTCTTTGAATAAATGCTGGCTTAAAGTAATACAACATTTTTAAAAAATAGGAAATTGCTTAGCAGGCTTGCTGAGACTAAGAGAAATGGTATAGTTTCTGCATGTTAGCTATAAAATTTTAACAAATACTCTATAAGACTATAAGTAGTCTTGTGCCAGTAGGCCTGTGCAAAGTGACTAGTATTTGCTCTGGATTCGGATTTGGCCAATTCTGGGGACTGATTTGATTTGGTGACTCGAATCGAATCGATTTGGCTGAATCTGATTTGGAGGTTTGGCTGCTGCCAAATCAGCCGAATCTCCGAATTGGACAGGCCCTATCACTCGGCCCTAGCTCCCGGCTCTTGAAAAGAAGGAAAAAAAAGTCCCAGTATGACAGGGGCATCCCCACTGCCCTGCACTGTGTGGGGGGCTCTGCCACGAGCCCTCAGGGGCCTTGATGGCCACTGCAGCTGCCTGTGAGTGGGAGCTTTAAAAAAAAAAAAAAGAAGAGCCAGGGGCTGAGCAGGGCAGCCATGGGGGTGGGGCTGAGAGAGCAGTCAGGGGGTATTCAAGGGGGCTGGGGGAGCAGGCAGGGATGGGGCCTGGCAGGGGTCCCCCTCCCCTGTCTCCTACTTACCAACACAGAGTCCAGGTTTAGCTCCCTGTGGCAGCGAGCAGGGACTACCCGAATCTGTGAAGCTCTCCAAATCTTTTCCGAATTGATTAGGACCTTTTTATTGGTCTCCTGATTTGATTTGAATTAGGAGATTTGGCTACCAAATCTGCTCCAAATCGAATCAGTACCCAAAGCTTCACACACCCCTACCACCCAGTATGTCATGAGATTGCTTTTGGACCAGTCCTCTAATTTGTCTTGGTCACTCTGAATCCTAGCCCTATTCTTCAGTAGTATCTACTATTTCCTCCTGTTCAGTGTCATCTGCTGAGGGTGCACACTATGCCATCTTCCCAGGTCATTGATGAAAACATTGAACAAAACTGGCCCCAGGACTGACCCCTGGGGTACTTCACTTGACACCGGCTGCCAAGTAAACAGTGAACCATTAATTACTACCCTCCGAGCCTGATGCTCCATCCAGTTTTGTAACCACCTTACAGTCCATTTGTTCACCCTGTCCTCCCTTAGCTTGCCTGTGGTATGTTGTGGGAGATGCTAACTAAAGCCTTGCTAAAATCAAGGTATACCACATCCACTGCCCTCTCTGTACGCACAGAGCCAGTCATCTCATCATAGAAGATAATCAGGTTTGTCAGGCGTGACTTGTCCTCAGTGAATCCATGCTGACTGTTCCTAATCACCTCCTTCTCCCAATGCTTAGAAATGAATTCCTTGAGGGTCTGCTCTATGATTTTGCCTTCTGTGCCTTGATCCTGAATTCACCTTCAAGAATAATCACAACTGTCTATTTTTATTGGTTATAAGTAACATTTGTTAGATGAAATCAATATCTTTTATTGGACCACCTTTATAGTTAATATACTCACAAGCAGTACAAGCACATAGTAATTAGCCTATATTTTCATTAATGTGCTGGTACAGAAACTACTGCTGGCTGTTCTTGCTACATTCTCTCTACTGAGAAGCTTTAGGATTTCTGTAACCAAAGATGGCATTTATAGACAAGTTTCAGAAGGTGGGGTGGGAGGAGGGGCTTCAATTAGTGCAGCTCCTGCACTAATTAAAGTGTCTGGACTGTCTCATGTATCAGTGTCCCTGTGTTGAAAAATGGTCGCAGGGCACTGTGACGGCGTCGGGCCGTCACTAGAGGCATGAGAGGGACCCCTGGGGTCGAGGGGAGGTGAAAGAAACTTACCAGGGAAGTTGGAGCAGGGGGAAGAGGAACCGCAGCAGACGCCAGCACAGCCACGCGAGCCGCGCCTCCGCCGCTCGTTTAAGCGGTTGACGCTAACGAGTTGGGGGGAGGAACCAATCGCGGCTGCCGACATGGCCGCTGCGGGAAACTTGAAAAACCCCGGCAAGGCTGGGAGCGGGGGAGAGAGAGAGCAGAGGAGTGGGTTGCAGCTGGAGGACGCTGCAGCTCCGGAGAGGTCC
>JAGPOW010003316.1:144092313-144104754 GCA_030014935.1 Caiman crocodilus
CAGACCACAAGGTCGTGAGTACCCCTCAGGCATAACCCCAGCAGTATGAAAGAACAGCACTGAACACCCTCCCTTCAGATATCTAGATTTCATCAAAGTTGTGGCGGGCGAGATGAGAGGTTAGGGGTGCCCTGCAGGAGGTACCAACGAACGGGGACTGGCAAGAGTCACAGCACTTTGAACGAAAGCTCATCAAACGAGCTTTAGGTTAAAGCGCTGCAGCACTATTTTTCAATGCAGGGATGCTGCTGCACGTGACGTTGGAGTCTGCTGGAGTGTGGTAATTACCACACTCCAGGACACTTGATTAATTGAGTCTGCTCCGATGTGCTGTAATAACAGTGCATCGGAGCAGCCTCCCTGCTTACGTGTAGGAGCCCTGAGTGACGTCTCTGGTTGCCCAAGCTCATTTGCAGACTAACACAGTTCTTCATAGTTTAAGGGTGTTGTTGCACATTATACTTGGGATATACTAAATCTGTGGGATGTTAGGTGGTATTAAGGTTAAAACCTCCTGTGAGCAGTTGCATGTTAAAGGTTAATACTGTTTCTGACCTTGATGATAGAGGACTGGTGAGTAACAGGGTGGCTAGGAGCCAGGGTGCTTGGGCTCTACCCCTGCTCTGGGTGGCAAGGGAATGGAAGAGGGGGTTGTAGTGGTGAGAGTATGGAGCTAGGAAGAGTGAGGCAGGTGAAGTGAAGAGGTTGAGGCATGGGGGCTGTGGCTTCCATTCACAGGTCTCCTGCATTCCTCTTCTCCTGAGGGGTGGTGGGAAAGGGCTGTGCTGTGGGGAGCCCTCCATGGTTGCATCTTTTGCTTGGAGGCAGGCAAAAGCCACAGCAAAGGCCAGATTATTTCAGTTATTCATGGTTAACTGAAATTTGCCTGTGCCTCCTGGCCTGTTTCCCCCAAGTACTGCCAGCTCTTTCCCAGCCAGATGGCTTAATGAGGCTGTAGCTTTCTTCTGCATTCCCTGTTCCTATCTGGGGCAGGGGGAAGAGGACTGTGCTATCAGGTTAATATTGTGGGAGCATGTAGTTATTGGCAGTGAAAAAGCTCCAGGCAAAAGACATAGCCCTCTCAGGTAAGACAGAGGGGGCAGAGCTCAGGCCATGAATGACTTGTGCCACCCGAGGCTGGTGGGGCATGGCGACAGCCTGCAGGCGGTGGCAAGCGAGGACCGTCTGTGGGCAGGTGTGGTTGTGGTGGTGAGTGGGAACCAGCTGCGGGCAGTTGTGGTGGCAACGGTGAGCAGCCAATTTCATGAGGGGGGCACATACCACCCCTACGTGTTGCCTATGGATCAGTTTGTGGGGGGCTGGGATCAGGTAAGCAGGGGTTGGTGGAAGGCTTTCTGCAGGAGAACCCTCTTCTGCCACCCCAGGATGGGGATGGGGCAGGCCTTTGGATGGAAGCCACAGCTCTCATTCTCCTGCTTCCCAGCTCCTTGCCCTCTGCTGCAGTCCCTCTTCTGGCACTAAAAGGGCCCACCCTTCTCCCAGGCAGTACTGCCCCCTGGGCAGTAGTTTGGGAGGTTGAAAAATTTGATTTGTCCATAGAGCAGAAATTGGGGGGGTGGAAGCTGGGAGTGATGTATCCTGGGATGCTGGAGGCCTGCAAGTTGCTCATTTTGTCTCCATGGAGCAGATTGAAGTTATCCTAATATGAACCGTCTAGCATGGCCCAGAGATAACACAGCCCTTAATATGGCATAAGGGTAATGTTTCACAATATTCTAAAATAAACTGAAACCAGTTGAAACCTTGTGATGCTGGTGGGCAGATGGACACATTTTAAAAGTATAAGAGACTGCATAAACATTTGGTGTGTAATTCAGTGTTTACTGACATATAGCTAGGATTTTTTGTTAAAGTTTTGTTTCTGTAGTGTCTCTAACTAGAAGCTCAAAATACTACTTTGTAGAGAAATGCTTTTTTATCTGTGCAGATTAGCCATCTGTATTAGATTATGTTGGGGTAATAAATATAGCTGAAGGTAGTGCCGTATAAAAGGTTAGAGATGTAGCAACCTCAGTACAGACTTACGGTCCCTTGTACCCATCCCTGTAAAGTTTGCTGAGGCCAGTTGTTTTACAATTGCTCTGTGGTTCTGTAGAAGACTCGGCTCTACATATTGAAGCAGTAAGTACTCTATGACATTTTTCCCAGCATAATGAAATGGAGCATTTTTATGTTTGTGTTAATGATTTAAAATGTGTGCGCTATTACTTTTCATAAATTTTTGCAGTAGGAGTACTTCAGGAAATTGTGAGCAGCTCAGATGGTTATGGTATTTTAATAACATACTTTTAACTAAGTTAAAACTTTCTACAACAGATGAATTTATTTAGCATACTTACTTATGCAAGGTACCTCCTTCAAGCTTTTCTTCTGTGACTCCTTTTCTTTCACTGTCTTTATAATGACTATTTATTTTACATGCAATGAGGAAGAAAATAAAGCGTTTCTCTTTGTATTTTCCCCCTTTTAGTTTTGTAGTTTAGATTTTAGTGTATTCTCTTTTGCTAGAGAGAGAAATTTCTCTCTCTCTTTCCATCATTTATTTTCCTTTTAAAACATTTAAATTAACTATTTTACTATCGTTTTATTCCACCAGTGATGGATTCTTAGTATTTTTTTGCTCTGTCACCCTTTTATTATTATTTCTTTTGGGTCTCACTTTCTGTAGTATCTGAGTGTAAAGCCTTCACGTCTAGAAAATGGTTTCCCTGCTTGTTTTGCGTTTTTCAGTAACTCCTTGCCAACAATTATTTCTTTTTCTCAGCTTTTCTGACTCCTTGGGTCCATTGGCAATATATCAGAATGTTCAAGGGCAGAAGTTAAATTTGTGACCTGCTATTGCTGATGGGAGTGCAGTGACACTAGAGTGGTAATAGAAAAAAATTAAACTTTAATAGAAATATTGAAGATTATTTTTTCCTTTGCTTGCTGAATGTAGTGAAAAACCTTGTGATGTATTACCATGCTGGAAATGTTATCTATCACTCACATTAGTCTGTCTATTTTCATAATCATAGTATCATTTCTCTCTTTCTCATATGTACAACTAGCTCCTGTTGAACCGTTTCCTCCTGAATGCTAAATCCATTTTGAAAAGTTTTCATTCCAGAGGCTGATGATTTGTTACAATAACTTTGTACTTGATCAGCTTTGAATACCAGCTCTGTCACTGTCAAAGAGATGTAGTTATTTTTTTGTCACTAGTGTGTTATTAGTCTGCACTGTTGGATTGATTTAAGTATTTTAAGCACTTTTTTAAAGTGTTGTTTAAGTGATAGATGAATAAATGTTTTGTTAGCTCATTATTGTAATTAGTTTCCATTTTTACTAGAATAAATGGCAGTTTAAACATCTCATTATATTTGTGTTTCAGTATTTTGTGCTTGATTTATTGGCACGCATTTTCGTTATAATCTGTACTTGTTGTGCTTTCACAGCTACGAAGCACAAAGTCCGTTTCAAATACATTGTGTATCATCATTGCTGCTACTTTTTTAAAAATCTTCTTTGGTCAGAGAAGAAACTTAAGTGCTTCTTTCTTGATTATTTCTTGGACCATCACAAGTATCTAAAATAAATAAAAGCACAGAATGAAACTTAATCTCAGCACTAAGTAGAGGTAATCTTGTTGCTTCATTACTATAAACAAACAGACAAAAAGAAGAGTTGGGAGACATTTAGGGGCAAAGTGTGTGGTTTCGAAAGTAAGAACGAATAATATGACTAGCTTGTTACAATCAAGGAATCAAGCAGGTCAACATAGAGTTGTCATTTGCATCCTCTGTGTGATATGATGTGCTGATTAGATGCACCATGAGGAAGCAAACCATGAAAAGAGTGAAAATCTCTAAACGGAACCGGGCAGAAGTATTCAGGTATGTATACAGTGTGGGAGCTGGTGTGGAGAGTGGAGAAATCCTTTGACAGGCCTTATAATAGGGGTGGGCAATTATTTCAGGTGGAGGGCTGCTTACCCAGTTTTTGGCAAGCTGTTGAGGGCCTCATAGGTAGCCCTACCCCTTGACAGGTGCCCTGCCCCCTGGTCACTATCTTGGGACCAGTGTCCCAGGGCTAGCACCGGTGGGCCAAGAGTGGGGTGTGGGCTGGAAGGGGTCTGTGAAGCTGGATTGGGCTTCCACAGCAGGGAGAGTGGGGAGCTGGCCCGGCTCTATAGAGCCCCTGCCAGCTGGAACCCTATCCCCCTACCACCCTGCTCTGGGCCCCACTTGCACTGGCCCCGGGAGACAGATGCAGGCCCTGTGTTCCTGTGCCTGCTCACTCCTAGTGTCCCCCACCAGCCCCGCAGTACAGGCAGGTTGCAGCACACAGCCCCACCCCTTGTTTGCCATCAGGGAAGCAGCTGGTATAGAGCGCAGGGAAAAGTAGCCCCTCTCCTGCCCCATGGCCCACACTCCCTGCTGCAGCCCCTTGCAGCCCATGTGGGGTGGTCCTGAGCAGGCACAGGCAGCACCATGCAGGCTGCGAGTGACTGCAGCACGGGGTGGGTGGGGGGTACTTTTTCTACACTCAGCACCAGCTTGTAACCTGCCCCCACTGCCAGCCTGGGTCCCACATCAGCTCTGGGCTTACCTGTCAGGGCTACACTGTGGCGGGAGCAGCTGTGGCCCCCCTGCTTGCTATGCTGGGCAGTGTTTGCTGTTGCTGCTGCCTGCCCGGAGCTCGCACACTGGGTAGCACAGAGGCGGCAGTAGTAGCCTTGCTGCAGCTTACTACAGCATGAGCTCTGGGCAAGCAGAAGTAGCAGCAAACACTGTCCAGTGTGGCAAGCGGGAGGGCTGCAGCTGCTGCCGCTGTGGCACAGCTGAGCCCGGAGCCAGCACGGGACCCAGGCAAGCAGCGTGGGTGGGTTACAAGCTGGTGCTGTGTGTGGGGAAAAGTGGCCCTTCCCCTGCCCCGTGGCCGGTGCACCATGCTGCAGCACTTACAGCCTGTCTGGGGCTGCCTGTGCCTGCTCAGGACAGCCCCATGTGAACTGTGAGCAGCTGCAGCAGAGAGGTAGGCTGTGGGGTGGGGGAGGGGCTTCTGGCTGGGAGGCGGGGTTGGGTGGGCCCTGCTGTTGCAGGAGCTGGCCAAGGATTCCCCTGGGTCTTACTGCCCTGGTTCCGATAATTTTTGACAGGAACCAAGGACAGATTAAATTTTAATTTTCAAAAATTTTTTTAGGGGCCCTGTGGGCTGGGTAGATTGGCTTCGCAGGTGGAATCTGGCCCGTGGGCTATATTTTGCCCACCCCTACCTTACGAGAATGGACTTTTTATTTAAATGAATGCAACGAATTAGAAAAGTCTTTCTTCTTGGGTAATTTAGAAAATATTTGATGACATTTCCTTTATTTTTGAGACTAAGATTTTTATTTTAGGAAAAAGATCAGTATATCTTAGTATGCCCATAACATGCAAGGATCAATTTTTTGGTAAATCAAATGTTTACCTAAGCTACAAAGGCTAGCACATCCTACTACATGGACTCATAGAGTCATTCTAGTGTTTTACGTATGACTTGTCTTCATTTGTTGGGAAAAGTGTGCTCCTGCCTCATGTTAGCTAAATCTCTTGACATTATAATGCTTGTGAAATTAAAACTTACTTTCTTTCATTTTACCCTACTTAGTTAGATACGTTAACCAGGAACATACCTGTCTATTCCTACCCTTAGTGTGGATGTAATTTTATTTAAACAAACCTAATATTCTTTTGTCCCTTTCCTAGAATGAGTTTTGCCAGCTGCCACCTCCTGTTCATCTCTCACAGAATGTGTTTTATTGCCATATTTTTGGCCTCAAACTTGCAATGCTACGTTTGATTTATTCACTCCCTATGTCTCCCATGGTCATTATGCCACTGTAATTTCTTTCCCTTATGTTTGCCTTTTTCTCATTTCAGTTTTTCCTATGTGTAACTTTTTCCTCCTTTCTCCTCTATTCTCTCCAGTTCTGTCTTTCTTGGCTTGTTTCAAAGCCCACTTAAGTCAAGAACAGTATTTCCATAGACTCCACTGGGCTTTGCATCAGGCCTTCAGTTTTTCATTTACACCTTTCACCTTTCCAAGTCTTACTACCTTTTTCTCATGTTTTCTCTTCTAAATTCACTACTTTGCTATGATATGGAGTACCAGGAGGGAAGATGGACCCTACTTAGAAATTATTATTTTTTTTTAATTAGGTATGCTTGTGTAAGGAAAAGATTTAAGATGCTCTGCATTTATGACAACCTGTTTTAAGCCCTGGAAATGATCATCTTTTCTTAACTCTAAAATCTTCAGGACTTTAGCTTAATCAAATCTTTGACTCTGGACAGTACATTTCAATCGTGTAAATCCAGTAAATTAAATCTTATCTTTTCTACCTCTTCTGTGAAATTTCCTTTTCTTTTCTCCCTTCCCCCCCCACCCTTTTTTTTTGCTTGTAAGATTTAATTTTTTTTGAGTTTTGCAGAACATCCCTGTTTTTAGGATACCTTAATTTAGGAACCCATTGTTAAGTTTACATCAAAATTATAGAAAAATTCAACCCTTTTTCTGCAGGATTTTGATGCTTCAAAATTGAAGTAAAATATGAGGATCAAAGTATAGCTTACAATAGGCATTCGATAGCAACTTTAATTAGATGCAGTAAGATTTTTGTTATCTGGCATCCTCGAGGCAAGGGGATTGCTGGTTATGTAAAAAATTCTGGTCATCAGGTCATGAAGAGAGGGGGGTGGTGGTGGCTGCATAAGAGCTTCCCCCTTCAACCCTAACTTTCCCCCCCACCCCAGCTGGCTGTCCAGAAATTCCGGTTCATAGAATTTCTGGTTACTTAAATGCTGGATAACAAAGATTTTACTGTAGTTGCTGCTGCCACTCAACACCATTTCTAAACTCAGGGAGCTTGTATTCAAAATCAGTATGAACAGTAAGCCTTAATATATAAGAAGATAACTACATGGTTTTGCTTTCTGAAGCCTTTTTTCCAGTTCTGGAATGTAGATGTAGCCCTTACGTAGGGGCCATGCAGCATGAAGTTAGCAATCCATATGTGGAGACCATGCTTTGTTTTCATCTCTGATCCGTAAGATTGTAGCTGCATGTAGATAAACATGCAGATTACTATTTAAGGAAGTAGACTTTAAAGTAAGGCAAAACAGATAAAAATAGGAGCTGCTAACGAACACACTTTCATCCAAATAAAGCTTATAGAAAACCTCTGAGTATGCTGAAGGTTTGTTTTCTTTGAAGAGTATTGTTATGGTAAATTAGAGGACAAATGCAACTTTTTGAATATACAACATACTTTTGGGGTACACAGAACCGACCATAACTCCAAAACTGGAGGGGTCATCAAAGAAAGGGAAGGGGGCACAGACATGTTGAACAGGGGTGTAAAACTTGCTCAAGACTGGGTCCAGACCACAGGACTTCTCACAAGTTTAGATCCATGGGACAAGTTGTTGTGGTAGGGCGCAGCAGCTATGGCAGTGGTGTAGGTAGCAGGGTTAGCTGTGGTAGTGGAAGCAGTGGGTCAAGAAGTCAAGTGCGATGGGGGTGAGGGCAAGCAGTTGTGTGCTACGAGGCCGCAGGACAAATGGAACTTTGTCAGCCTTTGCTTGCCTTTCTGTCACTGAGGGAGGGCAATGTCCAGTGCGATCCTAGATTCTGCAGCAGGCCTCGCCCCTCCTATCAGTGCCCCCAGGTTACCTGGGCTCCCAGTAGCCTGGCCGGCCTGATAGTAACTCCAGGTAGAACAACAGAAGTGAGATAACATTGAAGGGAATGGCATGCAGTCTGGACCAAAGCAACCATTAGGACTCATTGAGAATATATTCTTAAATCACTTATTGATATTGGGGGGGCAGGAATACAGGCTTTGAGGTTAGATGCAAGTAGTAGTAGTATAGTTAAACAGTTTATTCTCTGTGGTTCTCAGGTCTCTTGCACTTTCCTGGAGAACAGCTGGTAACTCAAGGCAACAACTAATACTTTTTGATGATAGCAAACTGAAGGGTTATGCACATTTGTTTTATGCAAATCAGATGGGATATAGCTAGAGCAAATGTTATTTTGATTATGATTATTTTGATTTTTATTAGATGTATTTTAAAGTTACCTAATTTAAGATGAAGATGCCCTTTCATAATTTAGAAATAAATTTCTTGCCTTACAATTAGAAAATAATAAACCACATATACACTAAAAATGCCTCCTCACCACCAACAGTAACACGTATTAGGTTTCTTTCTTCCAATAACTGTAGTCAGTGGACGGACTTTGTATCAACAGATTTGGACTACATCAGACAGCTCCCTACTCTAGCTACTGCCTTTGCTGGTTACAGCCATGACAATATTCCACAGGGTATGTTTTAGGCAAGTAGGTCCCGGTTCAACCAGCATACAAAAGTCAACCTATTCCTTTGAATAGCTAAAACTCTTCTAAACTGGGAGGAAGTTTGGGATGACTGCAAATACTGCCACTGTGAGTATTGCAAATCTTACACTTTTAAAAACTGCCCTTGGGAGTATAAACTTATTTTTGGTCTAAATTAATGCTTGTACCTGTAGTTCACATTCTAGTAAAGTCTGCAAGAAAAGATACCATTAAGAGATGAAAAGCTGTTTGAGCATAGCTATTTGATCATAGGGGCAAAAAGGGAAGGAACATAAAGTGAGAGAGAGAGGGAGAGAATAGTGTGATTTGACCACACAGTGTTGGTTGTCATTGCTGGTTGACAGCTTAGTACTACTCTAGGAAATTACAAACAAAAAACATTTGTAGGACATGAATTGTGTGGGAAGGAGAACATAGTCCAGTCCAGTCTTTGTCTTTGTCTTGTTGATTCTGAAGACATATTTTTATAAAAATTTTAATTCAACCTGCTCTCCTCTTTATTGCTCAAACAATAATGAGATTAAAATTCCTACCCTGTAACTTTTAACAATAGTAGTATTGAAGTTATTGGAAATGTATGCCATATTACACATACCTACTCATTGCCAAACTCCATGAGTGTGTGTGTGTGTGTGTGTGTGTGTGTGTGTGTGTGTATGTAAATAAATAACATGATTCTTCCTTTCTGGAGTTTGTGTACATTTCTAGCTTTTACAGCTATTTTTCTAAGAGATCAGGGAAGAAAAACAGTCTTTTAACAGATTTTAATTTTGACTTCATAATTTTTGCAGAAGGACCTGAATTTATAATAGAGTGTTTATCTGTCTTTTAATGAAAGTGTTTGCCATACCAATCTGAGGCACTCTATATTGTACTTGGTAGTTTTAAAACCTATTTTAAAAGTTAGCCTCTAAGTAGAGAGAGTAAAAGTTGATCTAGTGATAAAGTGCATGTTGAAGTATTTTTGTTGTTTCGCATATTTTATTTTATGATGGGATTCCTTTTAAATTTTTAGAACTAGTATACATATCACTAAGGGCTGATTGCTTATTTAGTCAGTGGACTACCTGAAAGGTATCCTTTCCAAAAAAGGTGGTACTGCATCAGTATAGTTTACACTACAGTGTTCTGTGTTTTCATAAGTATAAAAACAGGGGTCAGTTCTAATCATTTTTTTTTTAAATGTTATCTAGAGACACCCCAGTTCACTTTCGCTTAGGATGGAATTGAAGATTTGAAAACTGTCAAATTTCAGATTTTTTTAATAATCTGAATATTATGAGACTCAATAATTTTGCTGGACATCTGAGAGGTCTTTTTGGGGACAAAGAATTGTTACAGTGTGCTTTTAAATAACAAAAATGATTATGATTATAAATAGTTCCAAAAACATGTTAAAATGACGGTAATGTAACTAGGGGTAAGAACTCTTGGCCTAACACTCCCTTCCAGAGCACAGAAAATACCTCTGCAAAATTAAGAGAAATGGTCTGTGGCAAGTTCTAACAGTTTTGCTGCTGATTTTTTATGTAATGTTGTAGAAGTTATTTAGGCCCTGATCCCAATCCAGACCCCACTGAGGTCACTGGAAATCATTAATAAAGACTCCTAATCTCTCTGTAAAATTAGGTTTTAGTCAAGGCTTCCAGACTGTAAAATTGGTGTGAAAAAACTCTTTCCTCTCCTATTGTCATGCAGTGAGGAAAAAGTACCTTTATACCTGTCAGATACTCATACTTACATGATTTTTCCATTTTTTTTTCTTCTTCCCCTCTCTTACTAATCCACTTAACTGAACAGCAGGTTCCTGATGAAGAAAATCTGTAAGATAGTGTTGTGGGCTGGGTAGCTTATGCAAATACACTGTTTTTTATATGAGACATGTGACTTTGAGGGGGAAAGGAAGGGAAGTTGGTAGAAAATGGAGAATGTGAGAGCTTTTGTTCTATTTGTCTTTAAATGATTTTCAATTCAGATTTCAAATTTTCTTTTTAAGTCCTTTTATTTCCATAGAAATATTTTAATAACTTTTATATCTAACTGTAGATTAAACAAATTAGATTCAATAGTTTGATAAGAATATTACAATTTTGAGAGGCTAATGAACAATATACAGAGAATTCAATATTGAGTGTGAGTTTTGAAATTTTAACAGTAAGTAGGTGATTCTTGTTTGCAATTCAGATATTCTGTTTTGGAAGCTTTCAAGCTCTGATCTATTAAATGCTATAAAGACCAAGATAAGTTAAAGTGGGATGCACAGTACTTGCCTTCCTTATTTCCAGCTTTTTATAGAAGAGTAAGGAGCAAAACACCACATGGGTAAAGAGTGGAGATGGCCTCAGTAAATCTGTCCTGAAAGTATGGAGGGCAGGGAAGGCACTAAACAAACATTTTGGTATTTCTCTGTTATTCCCAATATGACCTTGGTATGAAGGACACAGAGTGGGTACACATGCAGTTAAGCCAGAGCAATGAACTCTGGCACAGTTCACTCCGTAGAAAACTGCTCCTGGGTGTAGTGTTTACATGAGTGCCTGGGACCGTAGCCCCATACTGTAGCACCCTGATGCCCCAGTCAGCTGTGGCAGGGGCTGACTGGGGCATCAGTTGGGTGGTGTCAGTTGAGGCTGGCTGGGGCATCAGGGTGCTACAGTATGGGGCTACGTGACATGCAGCCCCCACACTTTGGCACCCTTTCCCCTCTGCCCCAGCCAGCTCCTGTCACTGTCTACACATAAGTTTAATTGCATGTAATTAGCACTGTACTATCTTACAGCAGAGTATCTTATGGCAGAATTAATTAACTTACTGCACCCTAATATCAGCATATGTATAGATTTGTAATGCTTTACTACAGAGCTAATTAGTTTACTCTGCAGTAAAGCACACATGTAGATGCAGTCAGTACATGCATTTCTACAGTTAGTGTCTGTTGAGGCAACAGTCTTCTTGACTGGTTCTTATATGCTTAGTAGTCTTCTGCCAAACATAATATTTTTAGGCATGGATTGTGATATTTTAAAAAGAGGAGCAGAGATGTACAAAGACTCATGGGGATTCTGAGTTTGGTGCCTAGCAGGAGGAGTGGCCATATGCATCTTGGTCTTTTTGTTAGCACAGAAATTCATTAAAGTATATGAAAGATAGGGTAAGCCATGTTTCTACATCAAAAAACAAAGCTGGGCTGTGACTATTGATTCTGCAGACCCTGAATACAAGCCAGCTTTTAAATAAGCTTGTAATCAGCAGATATGGTTGGCTTTAAATATGGTTTGTGTCAATACTCTGGTAACCATGGCAGCTAGCGGTAATATTGCCCCTGCTGGCAATCTAGGCTGGAACATGGCAGTTCTCTTACAATTTTTTTCCAGCACTTTTTTGTTTTAGTAGTATAGTTGGGCTTGTTTTAACTAGCTGTGTAACTGGCTAGTCCCTCATCCGTTTAAGCTTTCTGATTTTCCTGTAGGTTTGGATACACTCTTCTCTGCTTAAGCACAACCTATTTGTCCCTCAGAATTTGCTGATATTTGTGTATCTGGGCATTGGGTGTCAAGTCATAGATGCGATTCGTAGGGGTCTGCCTAATTTGAGGAGGCAACGGGCTGATTTTTCAGGCAGACCCCAAGGCTGGCTGCTGTTTTTGTGGGCTAAGTACAGTGGCCCCCATGCCTGATTGGCCAGTGGGCTATAGTGGCTTCGCACTTCACTGTTGAATGGTTGAGGGCTGTCTGTCATATGGCCCCACTCCTCACCACTGATTGGTGGAGCAACCCCTGCACCCTCCTCTCCCTGGCTGAGCAGCTAAGCTGCAACACCATGAAGACTGCAGAGGGAGGCAATAATTTATTTTCAGTAAAATGTTTGTTGTTGTTTTTGCAGTGAGCCTGCCAATTTTTTTGGAGCCCACCATTTTTTGCCCACCCAAGTTTGTAGTTGTGCAGATTGCATTGTAGGCGGTGACTCATGACACCACCTAAGAAGCCAAACCCTTGTAGTGAAATCAAACCCCTTGTAGTAACGCCTGAAGCCAGC